>VXAV01003697.1:217403-244011 GCA_013399715.1 Alectura lathami | reverse complement strand
CAAAAAAAGCAAGCTAATATTGTACTTGGCTTTTAAAAAGGCCAAAAAAAAAAAAAAAGGGAGGTGGTGGGAGGAGAGGGTGCTGGGGCTGAGGGGTGGAAGTCTGGCCCCAGGCTGGTGAAGCAGTAACATTTTGCTGGGGCTGCCTGCAACAAAAGAAGCCTTTGATTCCCCTGGGGTTCCAGGCCTGCCCGTTCTCCTGTGCTGAACTTGGACTCGCTCACCCACGTTCCCTTTGGGTGCCACACCCCAACCTTATCCTGGACCCTTTTGATTTGGTTGGTTTAATAATGACACCAGACATGTTTGTCTTGCCTCTACCAATCTTTCTATTCCTCTTTCTAACCCAGTAATATTCCAAAAACATTCCAGATACATGGGAGCTGGAATAACTGGTAGAAATCAAAGTGGTTTAAAATAGGTGATTTGAGCACAGCTTAAATCTGCAGGTATGGAGCATGGATCTAAGCGCTGGATTCAAATCTTGGTCTGTGCTTTTGACAATTTGCATAAATGGCAAACGCTTCTTGTTATTCGGTAATGTGCTAGTTGGCAGACTTTTGCTTAAAGGGGTCAGTTAGATCTATGCATTGTTATTTTATCAGTCCTTTATCTCAGCGTTCCCTTAATCAAACTATTTTACATTTTGTTATTTTCTTAGAAAATAGTGAATTATGCATATCTTGTTTTTCAGACAATGATTAGTTCCTGTTACTCCCAATTTATGTCCGACTGCATTTGGTTGGAAATGAAAATTTAATTGAAAGTTCCCCTAAACAGCATAATGTGTCTGTACTGTTAACTAATCTGCTGTAAATATGTAAGAATATATTTAGTCATGCATGGCTTTTTAAAACCTACAAAGGAGACAAAATCCCATGCTTGTTTATACTTCAGTGATGAAATTTATTGTTTCTGTGGTGACACATCCATGTCCGTTGAGGTTTCAGCAGTGCTCAAACCCTCGCTGGAGGTGCTGCATAGAAAACAGAAGGTCCTGCTTTTTCAGCTTTGGGTGAGCAGAAGCTGCTTTTGTCAGACCCTGCGACTGTTACAAAGCGGCTTTCTGTCGAGTTAGTCCTTGATTGCCACCAATTCCAGGTTTTCACCAAGAATTTCCAACTTAGCTAAGACAATTTCAATCTTAAAAAAAAAAAAAAAAAAAAAGAAAAACACCAACTAAAACTGTCCATTTTTGGTACTGTTTTTCCCCCTTGGTACTCCTATTAATACATTAGTAAGAATGTATTTGTTTACAGTTAGAGGAGTGCTTCAGGCAGTGATCAGTGCTCTTTAAGGAGGGTGGCTGCTGTAACCTTGATAAATCAGGTGTTATCTATGAGGGAATCTGCTCAGTGTGTTCTTGAAACATTAATTCAAATTAACGAAGTGTTTCTAATTAACTGATTTTGATTTTCCTACTCTAAATGATGGCATGCTTAAACATAATACTGATTATTTTTTCCTGCCTGCCCCCAAATGGTGTCTTTTTTTTTTTGCGATTTTTATGCCATTTTTTGAGGCTTTCTCTTGCTTCTTAAATGTGTTTTTCTTAGCACACATGGTATTTGTAATACAATTCAACTGCCCATTCTCATTCAAATCAGAACATTATTTTAACCCTAGGATATTTATGCAGCTTTAAACTACCTTTATATTTTAAAACAGAACTAATCCGATTTTGTGTTTAAACTTAATGTAAAAGCCCTGCAGCTATTCATTTTGAGCACAGTGTTCGAGTTAACTGCATACTTCTCACTTAAACCCCGTTGTCCTAATTTTCCACCATGACACTAGTGCATGGGTGACAGAAGGGGAAACGGAGTAGCCTGCTGTGTGTCATCCACTTCCGTCCTTCCCTGCCAGGACAGGTTTGTGCTTCTCCTGCCCAGCTGCTCACACCACCGACAGCTGCAGGGTAACGGGGAAGAGGTGCAGCCCGGTGCTGCCTGCTGGGTCAGCGGCTCCTAGACTGGAGGTGGTAACATGAGAGGGGAGGCGACGTCATGGAAGTGGAATTCATGGTCAAAATTCGGGGCATGAGCCTAGGAGGGGTGTCAGCCAAGGCTTTGAACGCACCGTTTGTTTAAGCCACTGCCAGGTACCGTGGCCATGCCTTCCCTTTGGGTCAGCCTTCCTTCACGTGGCGTTGGTGTTGTCACTGCGTCCCATGGCTTTTACCCGTTTTTTCACTGGCCTGATTGGCTGTGACCGCGTTCCTCAGCTTTGTGAATGCACAGGGTAAGGCGCTGCCTCCCACAGAAATCAGCAGGAGCATCTTAGGGGCACAGAACAGTGCTCAGCAGGAGGGTGGAGTTGGGCCACTGTTACAAATGAAAATGCTTTGCTTTTTGTGGAGGTTAACTTGGAACACGGTGGTGTTTTACTAGATGGTTGGGAGCTGCAGAGACTGTTTATGCAGGCAGCTCGATCTGGCCGCCTTCCTTTCAGGTATAAGGGATACATCCCAATGTCCTAGGGAAAAATCAAATAGAAGAGAAGAGATCTCTGGACATCATCTAATCCAGCCTCCTGCTCAAAACAAGGTTAACTTTGAAGTCAGATAGGGTAGTTCTGAGTCTTGCCAAGTTTCGAAAACTTCCAAGAATGGAAATTCCTTAAAAGTTCCCATCAGATCTCCACGACCTCTCCAGACAGCTGCCTGCAGTCCCTCGCCAGCACTGAGATGCTGTAACCCTGCCAGCACCGTGCCTCAAAGGTGCTGTTTGTTCTTCAGGAGCAGACCGAGCACTTGCTGGCCTTGCAGAGCGATGCACGCAAACCTGAGCAAGCTTCACGGGCTCACCTTGGTCCTGACAGTAATTCAGAGCTGAAGTGGAAACATTGCAGTTCGTGGCAGGGACAGAGCACCCTGCATGTGGAGAGGGAAGCTTCACTGTTGTGTATTTGTGTTGTGAAAAGTGCTGCTGCATGGACGAAGAATTTGTATACATCTCACCGGTATGGAGGAGTCTGTTTGTTCACCCTGAATTTATACAATTCCGCTCACAATTGTAAAGCTAATGTATGACACTGGAAGCCACATTTAAAAAAAATAATAATAATAATCTAAAGTTGTCAGCTCCAAAGTCACATTTTTGACTTGCCAGTGGAGAAGCAAGTCCTGTGACAAAGGAAATAAAGGACTCCTTGTGTGCTCTGCGGTCTTCAGTCTTTTCCTAAAGTGATGGCTGACCTATGATGCTGGAGGAGGCTTTGAGGAGGGCATGGGGTGGAAGGCAGATGGGACTGGGGCATGCAGAAGAGGTAGTGAGGAGTGCAGGTGAGCAAAAGCCCACGGTGGCTTAAATGGTGGAGGAGGCTCTGAAGAGCAGTTGAAGCTTTGATGTGTCTTAAAGTCTTCATCTCAACAAGTGCTAAACGAGATCCGTGCAGTAGAATCTTCAAGTGACACTCCAAGTGTATGCTTTCTCCCATTTGTAGAACTCTAGCTCCTACAAGCACTGGGTTTATGCTTTTATTTCAAATATTTGGGGATCTTTTACAAACTGCTTAAATCATGGCTCTGTATCCTGCTGTATTCAAGTCTGTGTGCACATGGAATATGCAGCAGTGCATGTTAGTGCCACCTGTTGAATCTATTGCAAGTCCCTGTTTTCAGTTTCTTATGATCTTTGAAGTGAGAATTTCTTAACTTGTTGCTGTTTGAAGGCTGCTTTTGTTCTTTATTCCTTGAATTCTGGGGAAACGTTCAACTGGCTGAAGAGCAAAATGAGTGGAGAGTGAAGAGAGGAGCAAGGAAGGGAAGAAAGGTAGTCTCTGTGTACGAACCATATTATCTTTCTTGTTCTGAACATCTCTGTGCCTTGTGGATTTGACATTGGAACTCAAAGTTGACAGGGATCTAGCTCTGAGGTCTGAGAAATGTGTTCTGCTTTAAAAAAAAAAAAAAAGATACTAATTTAAAAAGCAGAATTATGAGTCATAATGCATCTCCCCTTTTTTGTACCCAAGGTAAAATCTGTAGGATGTTTTCTTAACCGCTCTAGAGAGCACTTCTATGCCTGTCATTCACACTTTTAGTCCGCTTTAAATCTGGATTCTCCTCTGTCTAGGTTGGTGCATTGGCAGGCACCAGCGTGGCACCTGAGCTACCTCTGCCTTGGCTCCTGCCGATGCTGCTGGCCTGGCATCAGGTGCAGAAGCGCTGCGAGCTGGTAAGCCCCAAGCTCCATCCTACTTATTTAAGGACAGAGAGCTCCCAAGGCTGCTAACTGCTGTTGGGAAAATCGCGCTGTTTCGCTACAGTAAAGGGAAATATCACTGAAAGCAGACAGCAGCCGATCTGAAATCCGCTTCCACTGTGAGGAGGGCACGCACAGTTCGTTGCAGTCGGTGGAGGAGGGAGAGAGGAGAGGGAGACAATCTGTGCTGAGCTGTGTCACCTCCAACAGCGTGGGGGCTCCTGTAGCGACGAGCGATGAGAGAACGAGTCGGGCTATCAAGGGAAGGAGACCATCTGTGGGGCTGCTGCTTTCCTCTCCGAAAAGCTGAGAGGTGCCTGGGGACACAGACTCCAGGAAGCGAAAGGAAGGTCTTGTGCTTCCAGCGCTGGGCTAGGGCCTGGGGAAGCCAAGATCTCTCGAAATTTTTCAGCTGGAATAAAAAAAAGAAATGCATGTGCATGTTGAAAGGAACATCTTGTGAAATCGTGTCTCTGCCAGATTGTTGCATTTTAAAGAAGGAAGTCCCAGAAGAACAAAACCTTTTGTTTTGATGTTTTAAGGAGAAACTTCTTTGGTAAACGATCTTTAAAGTGTATCAATTTTTATTGTTACTTTTTTTTTTTAAAAGCTAATCTGATTGGAACATTTTTGGGGTTGAGTTAAATGTTTATTCAACCCAAAATGCATTTTACAGGATTTTCAGGTCAGTGGTGTTATTTCCTCTTCCTTTCCATTTTCTGTGTAACAGCACAGAGAGCAAAACAAAACAGAGCTGTACCTATGCAAAACATTTATCTGTAACTCTGCTCCCATTTTGTTGGGTGTGACAAACAGTGATCTTAGCCACGTCTGATACTTGTAAGAATCATCCTGCAGAGATTCTGGATGTTTGAATGAAATACTCTTTAGGTCTAAAAATCAAGACCTGCCTGTATGAAGTTGAGCTGCCAAGATAAGTGAGTAACAGAAAATACAGCTGACCTGCCTGCGGAGCAGAGGCATGCACCGTGTGTGTTGAAGATGCTGCTTCACCAGTGCACCCAGGGTTGTTAGGTACCTGCCAGATTTGATCTGTAGCTCATACATGATCAGACCTAAACACTGGTTGTGGCTTTGTGTTCAAAAAGCAGTAGGACAAATCGTGGTCACTGTAGAGGTACCTGGGAAGTATTTTGTAATAGATAACTTACGTTGTTTAATGATCACTTCTGGCCCGAAATCCTGATGTTTATTGTGATGGAACGTGCTGGTAACCCATTAAAACCAGTGGGGGTTAGAGTTGACCAAGAAGGTCGTTCCGTGTTCTGTGGCAGGCTCCTTTTAGCCTCTGGTGGGCTCCACATTGGCTTCCCAGTTCTCAGCCTCAGCACAGGCCTGGTTTTGGCACGTTCTGAAGCTGTGTGTGGGCAGGAGCGTAGCAGCTTTTGGTACGTGCCTCCCTCATTGCAA
This sequence comes from Alectura lathami, assembly GCA_013399715.1. NCBI lineage: Eukaryota > Metazoa > Chordata > Aves > Galliformes > Megapodiidae > Alectura > Alectura lathami. The sequence continues at coordinate 238,375 of VXAV01003697.1, read as the reverse complement.
GCTGCACTGCAGCAAGGACCTTAAGCTTGCCCTTATCTTGTAGCATGTCAAGTCCGACTGAAGTCAGTTAGACAGGCTTTGCTCCTGTGTTGATGTGGAAGGTGTTTTAGAACTGTGGTGGAATGTGAATACTGGGGGGGTTTACGCTGAGGTTTGGTTTTGCTTTGGAGTCATGAGCAGTAATGCCTTCTGAACTCTGCAGGTGTTGAACAGCTGGAGGAAACCTCATCCTTCACCCCCCTCACTGAGAGGCAGCACAGTGGCAGCACCGATCGGAGCAGATCAGGCTGTACTGAGCTCCATGCAGAGTAGTTCTGCACTTGGGCACAGCGCCTCAGACTGAATGGTGATAGTTAGGAGTGGGCTGAACAACAGATCGACATGTCCGCATTGTTGTGGATTAATCAGAAGCTGTAAGAAGAAGACAAAACACAGCTTTCTGTGCTAATAAAGATGGTAGGCAGTGTAATCTAGGTAGCAGTTTCCATCCTCAGTCTCCTCCTAAGCCACCCTGGTTGTGCATAGTCTTCCAACTGCATTATTTAACTTCAGGTCTCTGTTTTTTCTCCCTTTGCCCTGCATGCTGGATAGAAGTGTCATACAGCAACTAGGGAAAATGTCTTTTCATAAAGCATACAACCTGAACAGACACAGAACACCTTCTGTAATCTCATTTATTTCTTGGTGCATCAGTTTCTCCTGTTTGGGGGGTAGGAGGAAAAGGTGGGCAAAAATTTTGTCCTGGACAAATGTTGTCAACCATTTGTCTTTTCTCAAACTCTTACTGAAGAGGCAACAGGTTTCTGCCTGCATTTAGAAAATACTTGTATAAACTTTTATCTAGATCTGCTACAGAGACAACTTCTAAGTGTTGACGTGCATTCTGGAGAATGAGCCTGTCCTAATAAAACGATTAATGAATTGTGGTTGGTAACTGTTTGTGTTCTGTTTCTGAAGAGCTGTGTCCTGAGCAATTGCCAACTCAAAGATAAAATAGAAGCTCCTGGACCTTCAAAAATGTATGCCCGCACTTGTTTTATTTTGGTGTTTAAATGAGGGAGAGAGGTGTGAGCAGAGGAGGAGAACATGCAGGGAATTGCAGATCAGTTAATGGAGTATTTGTTCCCAGAAATATACAGGGAGAGTTTACTAAAAAAGCTATCTGTGAGCACCTAGAGAAAAAGAGATTTTTTGTTTTATTTAAGGGAGATAGAAAAGAAAAAAGTGGATTTCACAAAGACAAGTTACACCAAGCCAATTTGCTTTCATTGTTTGTTGCTGGAATTGGCCTGCTGGAACGGGATGTCACAAATCCTGCTGAAGTCAAAATGTGTGACAAGGTTGCACACAGTGTTCTTGTAGCAGTACGGGAGGGATGTTTTAGAGGAACTGAAGTACACAGGTGATGTGTAATTGCTTTGATCCACCACTCAAGTGTGAGTTTTCATAATTCGCTGCTAAAGCGAAGGAACACATCAAGCAGTGTGCTACAGATAAGCTAATCCCATTAGTAACCATACAAGTTTGTAGAGGAAGGAAGGCTGGGAAAGGTTGCAAGCGTCTGGCTTTGTTGAGGTTTTGGTGAATGCTGTTGTAGCTCTTCATAGCTCTGGTTTACACAGGGTTTTAAAATCACAACGTCCTTTTTTTTAAAAAAAAAAATCTTAGTGTAGTGAGAAGGGTGTGGGTGCAGCTTTCTTTTTCTGAGACCTGCTTGCATGTAAGAAATGTGTTGCTCAGCAAACAGCAGAGGGTGGGATAATGTGCCTGTGCACAGTGAGCAAAAACCACAGCAAACAGGGACGTGTTACGGAGATCTAGCGACAAGGGCACAGACGATGCAGTTGCACGTGGACTTGTAGGCTTGTAGGCACCATGAGCGCTGTTGGGAGGTGAGGGGACGGGGAGAAATGCTTACCGATTTGTTGGGCAGGGTTCATGTGGTATTTTTTTTTTTTATCTCGGGCCTTATCTCAAGCATGCTCCAGCACTGCGTGTCGGGTCGAGCACTGCTTTCCCCTGTGCCCTGGGCCAGCCCAGTGGGACCTCAGCCAGCCCCTGCGCCCACTGCGGCTGCCCCATGCACCGACCGATCCCGCGTCCTGCTCTGCGGGTGGGCACCGTGAGGCGCCTCGGCTGCTTCTCAAGCTGCAGCTTCACCAGCTTTACTGGCTGCTAAGCAGCCTTTGAAAATTGGCATTTCTGGCATTTCTGAAATTTTACTCAAGATGGCAGAAGGGTTAGGTAATACCACCCAGCTCTCCCCCAGGAGAATTGCTCAATATTTAGTCTTGGCAGTTGTCTGTCTTTTGTGAAGAGCCCTCCGGCCCCACAGAGAAGCAGCGTGGTTAATAATGCTCTACCTCTCGTCCACCAGGACATGGAGACAAATGGATCCATTTAGCTTTGCTCTGTGGGTTTCTCACTGCAACGATAAATGAGGTGGCCTGCAGTTCGTACTTTGTGTATGCAAATAAAATAAATACCTTGTGCACCCCTGTGCAGTTCTGCAGGTTGCCAGCGTTAGCTGGTGGAAGAAGGGCATCGTTCGACTCCAGTGCCATGAAGTAATTGTGGTCCTGGAGTGATGGTTACCTCTGATTTATTGAGGGCTGTCAGTGTCCTTAGTGCTGTGCACCCTCATCCTTGGCACAAGGAGCTGTCGTGCCGAGCTGTGCACAGACGTGATGCAGATACAGTTAGAGGGTCACTTAAAAACATTTGGGGAGGGCTTGTGCAGAAGAGTGCAGCGAGGCACAGTTTCAGAAGCAGAGCCTGTAGAGCAGCACTGTGTGATAGCTGTGGATGAACACTTTTGTCTTTTGCCTAAAGAAAAAATGTGAAGTGAAGAATTATTTATCTTCTTCCTACCCACAGCCAGTGCTCCGCCCATAATCAAAATAAGGGATTGTGTTACTGGACTCTGGAAAATAATATTTCTTTTCCCCTTCTCATTTCTTTAAGCTGCCTTTCTTCCTTTTACATGGCTTTTCTTTTTCATTTCAGATTTTGTCATGAACAAAGCTGGCCTGTGTTTAACCTGTTACACGCTGTTCCCTTTATAAACCTTCTGAAACAGCTGCTTGAGTATTCCTCTTGCACTTGAGCGTGCCACCACTTTGGGAAGTAGATGATGTTCCACTGTCCAAAAACTCATGTACCTGTGGGATTCCTGGCATGAGAAATCAGTGTCTGATTGTATTTTAAGAAGAAAACTATTACAGAGTTTATAGCTGCAGTAGTTTGTGCATCATTTCCAACAGAGTAGTTGTGGTCCCTGTGCCTTAAAACTCACCCTGCTCTGTGCTGTTTAAGAACATATTTATTCTCTGAATGTGTGTAGGCCTCAAATTTAATTGGTACTTCTTTAGGTTTTCTTAGAAATGAACAAGGAATGCTGAATAGAAAATATATAATTTTGTTTGGCTTTTGCTTACTATATCACTCTTTAATGCTTTTTTGCTCTGGTAGAGTTCATCCAATCAGTCATGTCCCCATTAATGCATGGAGCCATGAAAACAGATTTTAGTTAATTGCCATGTGCTAGCAATCAGCTATTATTGGTCTGGGATTGGCCTTCAGTTGGAGAATGACATTTGGGGAGCTAGGATGAAAGGACAGTCATCTTTAGGCTGTCAAAGTGCCTTGAGAGGTCATTGTTTCACCTGTTTTCAAACCGGGGAGAAAGGCTCAGTGTGTGCATATACCTACATGCATAATGCAGCAAAAAAAAGAAATGCTGAGCATGCCTTTTCCAGGACCCTTCACACCCTCTGGCATAACAGGACAGAGTCAGTAGAGGAGTTGTACTGGGGGTGAGTTTGTCATAAGAAGAACTTGAGCTGACATTGCAGCTGAGAGAGGGTATCATATCCTAGACAGGGCAGTCCAGGGGTAAGACTGCAAAAATGATGTAGGGAGACAGGTTACCTTCTCTATACCATCCTCTGTCTTATGCCTTTCATTGTGTTCATTGCACAAATTTCAGCCTGTAATAAGTGAGGTGGAATTTGCCTTTCTTTACCGTAGCTTTGAGGATCTTCCTGGGATGGGTCTGTTGGTTTCAGGGGCAAACAGTGGGAGATTGAACCCTGAAGGGTGGAATTACTTGAAATCATGACAGTTAGCAGAATAGAAGGTACTCTTTAAATTGGACTAATTACACTGTCTCTTCTTTGCTGCAGGTGGTGGATGTGGACTTAAAACAGTGTCTCAACATTTCATCCTCAACTGTCTCTTTTTAATCTGATTGCACTACAAAAGAAAAGCTGCTAATGGGATAAATGTTGAGATGTTACAAGAACTGACTTGAAGAACCAAAAGCCATTATTATTAATCAATAAGAGCTTGAAGCCAAGTCTGTGTCTGACCAGTCAGCATCACTTTCCTGTAACAGGCATGGCAAGTAAACGAAAATCAACAACACCGTGCATGGTCTTGGCCAACGAGCAAGATCCAGATCTAGAAATGGTGTCAGACCTGGAGGAGAGAGCACCTGTCGTCACCCCAGCAGATAATAACCCTACAGCAGAGAGCGTAACAAGCGAAGAGGAGGTTCACGAGAGCGTGGATTCAGACAATCAGAAGAATACAAACAAAGTAGAAGGTGGTTATGAGTGTAAATACTGTACTTTTCAGACTCCAGATCTCAATATGTTTACTTTCCATGTGGATTCAGAACATCCCAATGTAGTACTAAATTCATCCTATGTTTGCGTAGAATGCAATTTTCTTACCAAAAGATACGATGCTCTCTCAGAACATAATTTGAAGTATCACCCCGGAGAGGAGAATTTTAAATTGACCATGGTGAAACGTAATAATCAGACAATCTTTGAACAAACGGTAAATGATCTCACTTTTGATGGGAGTTTTGTTAGGGAAGAAAACACTGAACAGGCTGACCCTTCTGAGGTCCCCTCCTCAGCGATCTCCATTAGCAAAACTCCTATTATGAAAATGATGAAAAACAAAACCGAGACGAAACGCATCGCTGTTTTCCACAACGTAGTCGAGGACATTCCTGGTGAAGAGAAGGGAGTGGAAAATGAGCCAAACTCGGAAGAGGTCGTAGAGAACCCACCGCCGGCGGCTCCCGAGTCCAAAGCGAGCCATTCGGTTGGTTGCGGCGCAGCAGATGTAGCGAGTGCCGTTGTGACTCCCGTGATTCAGCCTGGGGTGGCACAGGTTATCGCAGCAGTTACAGCTCCACAGAACTCCAACCTGATCCCCAAAGTCCTAATACCTGTAAACAGCATTCCAGCCTATAATACTGCTCTGGACAACAATCCTCTTCTGCTCAACACCTACAACAAGTTCCCATATCCAACCATGTCGGAAATCACTGTGCTTTCTACTCAAGCTAAGTACACAGAGGAGCAGATTAAGATCTGGTTTTCTGCCCAACGTCTGAAACACGGTGTGAGCTGGACGCCGGAGGAAGTGGAGGAAGCAAGGAGGAAACAATTTAATGGCACAGTGCACACTGTGCCACAGACAATTACCGTTATTCCAGCGCACATTTCCGCCGCTGGCAATGGTTTGCCTTCAATTTTACAGACGTGCCAAATAGTTGGTCAGCCAGGACTTGTGCTCACTCAAGTCGCAGGTGCAAATACGTTACCAGTGACGGCCCCAATAGCTTTGACTGTAGCGGGAGTCCCAAACCAAACCCAGTTACAGAAGAGTCAGATTCACACTGCTCAGCCTATTGCAGAAACCAAACAGGTGGCTGCCGTGCCGGCCCCTCAGCCGATCAAAAACGAAACGGCCCTAATGAATCCCGATTCCTTTGGCATGCGAGCAAAAAAAACAAAGGAACAACTGGCAGAATTAAAGGTCAGCTACCTTAAAAACCAGTTTCCTCAAGATTCAGAAATCAGTAGACTTATGAAAATAACAGGCCTGACTAAAGGAGAGATCAAAAAGTGGTTCAGTGATACACGCTACAACCAGAGAAACTCAAAGAACAACCACGGGGCTCATCTCAACAGTGACTCGTGTGCCACCATCGTTATTGATTCAAGTGACGAAATGAATGAGTCCCCAACCGGAGCCGCTCCGCAGAACAAGTCGTCGTGGAGTGCGTTTCCTGACTTCACCCCACAGAAATTCAAAGAGAAGACTGCTGAACAGTTACAGGTCCTCCAAGCAAGTTTTCTTAATAACCCTGTCCTTACTGATGAAGAGATGAATAGGTTAAGAGCCCAAACCAAACTTACCAGGAGAGAGATTGATGCCTGGTTTACAGAAAGAAGGAAATCAAATGTCTTAAAGGAAGAGGGAACTGAGGTGAATGAGAGCAATGCCAGCAGCTCAAAAGAGGACGCTGGAGAAACATCTGTGGGAGATGGAGCAGCAGGATCAAAATCGGGGGGTTCTGCTTCAAGCAAAATAGGCAAAAAATCACCAGAGCAGTTGCACATGCTTAAAAGTTCCTTTGTCCGTACTCAGTGGCCATCTCCACAAGAATACAACAAGCTGGCGGAAGAAACGGGGCTCCCAAGATCAGAAATCGTGAGCTGGTTTGGAGACACTCGCTACGCCTGGAAAAACGGGGGGTTGAAGTGGTATTACTACTACCAGAGTGCCAATGCAAACAGCCTGAACGGCCAAGGCTTTGCGAGGAAGAGAGGGAGAGGAAGACCAAAGGGGAGGGGGAGAGGCAGGCCTCGAGGGAGGCCTCGGGGAAGCAAGAGGTTAAACTGCTGGGACCGAGGTGTGTCTGTCATAAAATTCAAAACTGGAACAGCAATCCTGAAGGACTACTACATGAAGCACAAATTCCTTAATGAGCAAGACCTTGATGAACTTGTAGCTAAATCTCACATGGGCTATGAGCAGGTCAGAGAGTGGTTTGCAGAAAGGCAGAGAAGATTAGAACTTGGAATAGAGCTGTTTGAGGAGAACGAGGAAGAAGATGAAACGCTGGAAGATCAGGAAGATGAGGAAGAAACGGATGATAGTGATACTTGGGAACCCCCCCGACATGTTAAACGTAAACTCTCAAAATCAGATTGAGCTGGGAGCCAAAAACCTGTGAATGAGGTTTGATGTTACAGTGAAGAGCCAAACAATTTTTCATGGCCTTCAGCTTTAGCAAGCACCTGCTTAGCATCTTCTTTGCACCTGAAAGAACATGGGCAAGATGCTACCTGCGCAGGCAACAGATATTTGCTTCCCTGCTACCAGAGGTGGACATCCGCAGGCCTAGCCGAGATGTGGGGCTATAAATGAGCGCCAGTTCAGCTCCTCCTGTTCCACATGACCAACGGGAAGGTTCATCATTCACGTGACTGCTTCTCAATATTTAATTGCCTTATGTTGTTTAATTCCAAAAAAAAAAAAAACCCACAGACATTTTTTTGTTGTTCTAGGAGAACATTACCTGCTCACGAAGGAGGAAAATGCGAAAATCTTAAGATGTTTTTTTGCAAGCATCACTTCACTTGAAAGGTTTCAAGGCCTGGGTTTATTTCTTGAGGAAAGAATTCAAAACAAAAGAGAAGGGGAAAAATGTGACAAAGGAATCAATGAACATAGGGGTGAGGATTGCTTGGTTTAAGAAAATGAGGTGATGTTGGCACCTTTGCGTATCTTCAGAGTGTTTTGGGTTTACAGAACTTGAGCTGAAACGTTTCTTGCTGATAATTATGAGCTAACTGAGTTTCTAATGCTAGAAGATGCTTTTTGTTAAATTTAATCAGTGTATCCTACATCAATTTAATTTAAATGCCTGACAGACTTGATGCAGTTGATAGTAACATTCATTTTTAGCTTGTGCATTCTTTACTTTTTTGGAAAATGGTTAGAAAAGTATGTGTATTTCTATCTAAAAAGAATAATTTCTTGAAATCTTACACTGTATTTTAAGGTAAACATGAGGAGGAAGCTGCCTAAAAGTCATTCAGTGTTGCATGGGGTTTTGTAAGAATACACAGATACAGAGATGAAAAGTGTCTTCAGGTGCTAGTGAGGAAGGTTTCCAAGTAAGCTGTGGCAACGACCTGCTTTCTCATTTTTAAGCAAAATGAAGCTATATGGCATTTAGATGCTTGGGAGTGATAAACACACCAGTGTGTAACTGTGGAGCCCCACTGAATGTTTTGTGTGCAAGTTTAATCTAAAAGTCATCCGGATGGACTGAGCTCACCAGGATGCTGGCTGTTCTTAGGGCTGTTGGGTGAACACACTTCCTTGTAGAGGTGGTTCCATCTACCTGAACTGAACCCCAGAGGTAGTTCAGTCTGGCAGAGAACATCTGCATCTTGAGTCTCTCTATATGTACATACAGAGAATGGCTTTTTATGTGTATGTGAAGAGCTGTTTGGTCTTGAGGCAATGAAGTGGCATAACCAACTTCAAAACAATGGGCCAAATTCATGAGACTTCCGTTAGGCAGATCTCTGGCATAAAATTGATCTCCTGGAGTCAATCACTGTGAGGACAAGCCTGGAATCCACCAGTTTGACTTTGGGGTGGGAGAGAAGCACAACTCTCTGCTGACGGTGTGTTTCACCGGAGTGCTGTGACTCTGGGTGCGAGGTGGTATAGGGGAGATCAGGATCTGGGCTTTCCAGCACGGACTGCTACAGATGGTTGGAGGTGTTCCTGTTCAGCAGGCAGTGGTGCGGCAGAGGCTGTTGGAGATGCAAGCAAACAAAAGATCTGTGTTGGCTTCAAGCTCCACTGGGAATACAGGGTCAAAAATCAGCGTTTGACGAGTGGGAAAGGACAAAACTATTAGGGAAATAGATGCTATTTTTAAATTTCTGAAAATATTAAAGCAAATCCTTAAACTCTTTGGGAATATGCCTCTAGCAAGTGAAATTTGGAGTTGCCTTAAATCTTCAGGATGAGACAGAATTAGTTTTCTTTCCCAAGAAACCCACCCAAGAAACCTGTCTGAAGATCTCCATTTTTGTTAGTAGAGACTGCGTTTAGTTTATCATTACATCCAACCTTCTTTAAAAGATGGGAAGAAGTAAGGATCCAAGTTGATTATATGATTAAACCAGGAAATTTTCCGTTTTGGCAGTGTTCTGTTAAATAACACTCAGCTAAGCTATAATAGTAGGCCTTAGCACATCTGCTCTGAAAAACACAGGGAGAGGAAATACATTCTTTATCAGACTAAATATAGTTGGACTGGGTGTCATCTTTCAGTAAAATGGCCAGAGAGATGGCTGATGTATGCTGGGCCAGGCTGCCAGTGCTGTAAACATTATAGCTCCTTGTGTTCCAGTGGTTCTAACAGTATGTGCAGCCCATTGCAGCACACAAAATTTGAATTTAACGACGAGCCTTGGGCTGGATAATGAGTGATGCAGGTTACCCACATTTCCTTTAGGCTAGGTGCACGTTGGAAGCCTTTCAGTTGTGCCAAGGATGAGAAGAATCTGGGTGGGTTCAGCCCTGAAAACATCAGTTGTATGTGCTTAATATTGCTCCTAATCTGTTACCTTGGTTTGAAAAAAGAGCCCGTTAATTACCAGTTTATTTCATGTTTACAGCATGTGTGTATTTGCACTGTGTACTGTGGGAGAGAGGGAAACCCCTTCCAGAGGCCTCCTGCATCAGAACTGACCAGAAAAGCACTGGGAAGAGCCATCAGCGTGCTGGTGGCTGACAGGACAGCCTGTGTGTCTGTAACATGTGGGCATGGCTGGCGGGAGCTCAGAGCTGCTGGTAACTGAGGTTAGCCCAGGCTCATCTCTAACGCTGGGGCACTGCTCCTCACCGTGGTGCCCACGGCACACCGTGGAGTCACCTGAGAGAAACGAACTGTGGGGGGGATACGGCACATCCTCATTCTCTCCTAGAATTGCCGTCAGCATCAGTGCCTCTGGAGCTAAGGCTGAGCGTGCTTTGTCATCGGCTGTCTCTGCCAGGAGTACCTGATCTTACGATGCTAGGTGTCTCTGGAATGCGGGTAACTGAGGATGAAGGTAATCCTTTGCTAGAATCGGGAGGGCGAAGGGCTGCGTGCTGCTTCGTGGCATGTTTTGCTCTTCCTTCTGAGTACAGTGAAAAAGCACAATTCCATCTGAGCAGTACTGGCTTCCCAATACCAAGCTCTTAGCGACCCCAAGACTGGTGTTAGTTGTAAAAGGAATGTCAGCGTTATTCCCCCCTGGTTTGAATGAACAAAGGCAGTGCTTGTAAGGAGTGCGAAGAAGGGAGAATGCAGAATCTTGAAGAGACTGCCTTTAGCGTGCCCTGCAGAATTCGCTTACCTAGAACTTGATGAGTTAAACAAGCTTTACCCTTGCTTTTCTGACAGAACAAGTGTTGCAGTCACTCAGTTTAGCATGTAGAAATCTGTTTCAATTTGAAAGCAAAAGAAAGATATCTAGTACCTCGTGATTAGAATTTAGTGGATTATCTCTAATACACTATAGTAAATTAGGCCGTTCCGTTTTCATCTTTGTCCAGTACTGGTTTTAGAGCTGTGTTTTTCACAGCATTATATGCAATGTTGTTTCCAGCTGTAACTTTGATGATCAGGAAGGAAACTCCTGCAATGTCCACACACGACATGGAATAAATTTTCTAGTGCATGACTTGCTGACTTTGGGCAAAAGCCTATTTTCTTCCTGCACACCAAGGCAGGCAAATGCACTCCCTTCTCCACAGGGCAGGGAAAGGATTTCTGGAGCCCATACATGATGCAGTCCTGAAGGCCAGAAAGCCCTAAGATGCAGCCACTCTCTTCCTTCTCCTCCATTTTCCTCTGAAATGAGAGCAGAGCAGTCACTCTGACAAGTGGTCTCTGGCTGCTGAGTAACTAAGCTGTAGATTAAGGTGGGGAGCGTTTTCCCTTTTGCACTTCATGGAGTACTGTGTATTCAAGTTGAATCTCAGTGTTTGCTCCTGTAGATATGACAGTCCCAATCTGCATCCTCCACCAGCTCCTCCTCTCTGTCTATATTCATATCTCCCAAGGAGAGAAGATAGTTGTTAAGATGCTGTAATATTAAGTATCCCTACCCTTACCTGAACACACCCAAAAGTAGAGTGCAATGAACTATAGTTACTTTCTTTGATTTAATTTATTATTTATTGGAAAATAATTTTGCCTGCATTCAGTAGTAATGGAAAGATAGTATTGATGGAACGGTAACACCGTTGAGAGGTGTTCACAGTGCCGGGATGTTAATTAAATTACGGGGGGGAATGGCGAGTACAGGGCTCGGTTCCCTGCACGGAGCAGCGCTGGGTTACGCCTGCGTTCTCTGTCACGCTGTGGACATCCTGGGGCAAACAGGTTTGGCAAGTTTGACACAAGCTTCTTGGGTCGAGGGACTTGAGGTTTGTGGTGTATTAAAATTCTGTGGGAAATGATATGAAAATGGAAGTTGTAACAGAACGTGGAAAGTTCTCTCAATGGCTATTTACATGCACTCAGTAGCTTGAACTTCTATATTGTTCTCCCACTTTTGAGAAGGGAGATTTTGAAGCACAGGCAGGTTGCAGACAGTGTTTTCAAGTTTAATGTTCTGAGCTTTTGGGGTGAAGAGCATCTGCACTTTTTCAGTGGATACTCATTGAAAGAACGACTTACACAACATTGAAAGTGTTGAAAGGTGGCTGAGGATCCCATCCATGAATCCAGGTGGGATTCGTCTGACTGTATGCGACATTTGAGCAAGATGCCACAGCAGCTGATCAGTGCAGCTGGCGAGTGCAGTTCTGCTCACCCCAAACGCCTGCCGCTGGTCGGACAGACTGCGCCCTGTTACAGGTGGCATGCAGACACAAGTGCTGCAGACAGCCGAAGTGAGGGGAGCTGCATCCTGCCCTCGGAGCATGCTGGCTGGATTGCAGCACAGGGCTTTGTGCCCTGCTGGGCTCTCGTGGTTAGCTGTGGTACACAGCTCCGCTTCCTACCTGAGCTCGCTGGGAAGTGCGAGGCCTTGTTCTGTGCTGGTTTTGGTTTTGTTACTCTAGAGCAGGTGGCACTACAGTGGTGGATAACGTGACTGATCCTTGGTTGTAGAACTGTGGCATAAGTATCCTTTGGGCGTTTCTAAAGTATTTCAGAGGTGATGTTACTGTATGAACATTGGGCTGTGCGAAGCTTAAAATGCGTTAGGACACGCACTGTTTGTGTCCCAGTTGGTCAAAGAATTTCCTTGTGCTTATTCAATACTAGATACCTATCAGGAAACTTACCGCGGAGAGTCTGCTGGAGTGCCAGAAGATTCACGTCGCCAAGTCTTCATTTGTGATACGAAACGATCAACCACAAGAGCTCCGCTATGTTTTGAAATGGTCCCCTTGCCTCCAGTTCCAGCTTACAAAAGTGTTCCCAGTTTTGCTTAGTTGGTTATCTGCATGTATGCTTACAGTTTGTACAGAAATGCACTAAAAATGAGTTGCCCTACCCGGGAAGGCTTTATATAGTATAGAAAATGTGGCACTAGGTACTGCTCTTCACGTGCACAGGAGAGTTAACAGGTGTCGATCTCGTTTACAGAAATGATGGAGCTTTGCAATTTTCTAGAATACATTGCAATATATTTAAATGTCCTGTTTGACATGTGAAATGAAACTAAGTTAATGCATTGTTACGTATTTGAAGTATGAGGAAGACGATTCACTAACGACCAGCAAGGTTTTTAGAAGGTGTCCAGTATGTAGCAGTCTGTGTGATCTGTCCGGTGTATGTGGTGGTGTTAAAGGCAGCGACAATATTAGGATCGTTCAGAATGGAGAGTTTCTTATGAGTGATGCAATAGCTGACAGTGTCTTTCCTTTGTAGCTGCCCAATGTGGTGAAGGGGAAGCAATTCTTGAAAAAGTTCAAGATAACTGGTTAACTGTGAATGGGCCTAATCTTTCGTGAAACCAAGAAAATATTTGGACACACACAGGACTTGAATACTCAAAAGGATTGGAGCTTAGTGTTGTGCCAAAGTTAAACTACTGCAGTTGGCAGAAGTTCTGCACTGTAAATAGAAGACTGATTAAAGGACAGCTTGTAAAAAAAAAAAAAAAAAAAAAAAAAACCAACAGATTTTAATACAGTACGTTTTTATTCTGATACATGATGGAAACATTCTGTTTTAGACCTTTTTTGAAGAGGCTTCAGTGACCACTAGATTTTGTCCTCTTATATTTTGTTTGGCCTAATCCTCTATGTTCTAGTAAGATGGGCTTTATTGCCTGTGTTCTTTGATATGTGATTAAGCTTATAGCTTTGAGTGACCAAACATTTTACAGAGTAAAAGTTCTTAGAAACAGTATAACGTAACCGATATTTCTGTGTCTTATTTATCAGGCTCTGCACAAACTTAGAAAGTTGTGCTGGACTTGTACAACTCATATATGGGAACGCAGCATACTTCTTGGTATTACAAACCTAAGCCTTTGTGGCAGTATGGATCTTGTCTTTGGATTTATTTTTGTTATTTTTTTGAGGCAAAGAGATGAATGGATGCTGCTGTAAACTATTTGTAATATTGCCATTATTGCTTTCTGTAGCAATTACTGCTTTTGTTTCAACAGATAAAGAAAATAAATCAGAGATAGGAAATCCTAAAAGAAGCTGGTAGAAGAAAGGATAATGTGGGAACTTCTGAAAATAAACTTTGTACCAAAAAATTTGAAAACAGAAATAATGGAATAAATGTCTCCTTACTGAGTGTGTGCATTTTTAAAAGGATGTGTGGAAACCAGCAACCGAGGCTGTATGAAAATGGCATGAACCAGATCTTCTTACGTGTCTTTCTCGCTGTTACACAAACCTGAGTTCCACTGACGCCTCGGATGTGTTAAATTTGGAGAAGAGACTTGGCTGAAGAGCCGGCACCAGGTCAGCTTCACATGCGAGGCAGCGCAGCAGCCTGTTGTGAGCTGTTCTGCCGCGTCAGCAGGCCAGGGACATCCACGTGATTTTTCTCATGAAGGCAGCTGCTCGTTACTATCACACTGAAAATACTTGGCGTTGGAATAGGGGCGGGTGGGAGCCACCTCCCTGCTGATGTCCCTCTATACTGGATGCCGCGCTTGGTTCTCCTCCGAGGAGATGGGCTCTGCGTGCTGAGCTCTGCGCTCGCTGGCTGCCCACAGGGCGACGCACTGCAGCAGCTCCCTTGGAGGCAGCGCTGCTGGCGGGGCTGGTGGAGGACCTGGCACCATGCCCTCCCCCCAGTCCCTGCAGGAGAAGAAGATGTCGCAGCCGATAGAACCGATCCTGTGCTGTAGCTTGGGTCAGTCCAGAACAATCACCCCCGTAACCGGAGCAGTGACCTGTTCGCAGGCCTGGAGGCGAGCGCTAGGGGTCAGGACAGCTGGCTGCTTGGCCAAACGGTTCTACTCAGTTCAGTGAAAAAAACAGGAGAGAAAAAAAAAGAGAAGGCTTGTTCAAGATCCACCAGCTGAACTGAGAGTTAAGAAAAGCCTTGGGCTATGTTTTTTTTAAGTTACCTTTTTTGTTTACGGTGTTGTCAGTGACTCCAAAATGCTGCAGCTCGGTCCGTATTGTGACGAGGCCAGCTGGCCTCGTGGGCTGTTCTCCCCTCCCAGCCTTCTCCTCCCAGCCCAGTGGAGGAAGCATCCTCCACTTGTAACAGCACTGTCAACTACTGCCTTTAATAATCTGAGTACCTCTTTGTGCAATGCTTTAGGTTTCCCTCTGCGCTAGAAAGTCCCCTCGAGTGATGTTAAATTGCTCCCGGTGGAGTTTGCTTTGCTCTGAAACCCTGCTGGTCATGGTCTCTGTGTGATAGGGTTTTCTGGCATTTTCGGTCATTAAATGACTTCTTGCACTTCACGTACTGTAAAAGTCCTTGAACACAAGTGTTCCTACTGAAATAATGTTGACCTATAAGCATTGTGACTAACTCCTCCCCCATCTGTGTTTTCTTTCAGGTTCAGTCCTGAGCTGATCTTCATCACCTTAAAATATTTATTTGGTAGAAGATAAAAAGATAGGAAAAGGGAGATAAACTGGTTGTGTCACCTACTTGATCTATGTCTTTGGGTGAAAATAAAAGTCGATGTTGGCAGTAATTCTCACTGATTTTCAGTTTTCCTAAACGAAAACCAAATAGGAAAAAATGGCAGTGAAGTCTGTCTTAAGGGACTGACGTGAAAGAGGCCCCGCAAAACAGTCTCTGATAACGACACCTGGAGCTTCCAGGTGAAGGCCAGCTGCAAGGTTTCTGTGCCAGCATCACACCCAGCACACACAAAGCGCAGGAATGCTGATGCCGTGTGTTGGAAACGGCTGGTCATTTCCTCAGTGACACCACAGGGTTACAAGCTGCACTGCTGCAGTATGTTACGTGGTGTTCTTTGCTCCAAATTCATTTCACTTCCACTAAGTTGGGGAAGGGTGCAACTGTGGGCAAAGTCCATTCTTGATTTCTGCCTTTGCATTTGTTTATTCAGCATTGCTGTCCCTCCGCTTTGCCTCATGCTTTCTGCAGACACCAGTTGCTTGTACAAGGCAAGCATGAAGCCATACAAGCTAAATGGAACAGCAGTTTTTGCTTGGTGCTTCCCAGCTGTGCAGAAGCTGCATGGGAAACGAGGCACTGGGGAGTGAAAGCAAGGCAGACTGGTTGTTTGCCACGTGGAGGCAGTTTCACCTGCCAGCCTCCATATGGACAAGGAGACAGACTGCAAAGGCCGACAGGTTGTGAGGGTCGCTCAAGGGCAATCCCAACGCCCTGCGTGTATTTCCTTGATGTCACTTTTTTTTTTTTTTTCCCCCCCGAATTCTTTACATTTGTTTCTCCGAGTTCCTGCGATACAGCAGTACTGTAGGATGTCAGCTCAATTTAATGGATGCTATACAGCAGAGGTTTGCAGCAGCCAGGTACAGCTGCTTCAGTGATGTCCTGTTCAGCAGCTGCTCAGTCCTGCCCAGTCCCGGTAGCCTCGCAGCAGTGAAGGTTTAACACAGAGGCAGCGAATCTGCTGTGGTCTCCACAGCCCGGTTTCATCACGAGTAGCAATTAAGCAACAAGCATAACTGTGGCCAGGGGAAGTTAATGAGTTTTCAGAGGCAAACTGATAAAACTGAAAAAAGAGCACAGGAGGAGGCGTACAAACCTCGCTGCAAGTCTGGGGTGTGTTCCAGCTGGAGCAGCAGGTCGGCGGTGCCGCCCGTTGTGGCGGCTGCTGCGTCGAGCCTGTACCCAGTGACCGTCAGGCCGCGGCCCCAGTGCCTGCAGCAGGCGAGGGAGCAAAGCAACTCCTATCAGTGTGGGAAATGCACAGACCTGCCAGGGAGGATCGCTGTGTTGAGATTCTCCCAAGCACACAGTCACATCTTTCTCTTTCTCTCTCTCTCTTTCTCTCTTTCTTTCTTTTCTTTCTTTTCTTTCTTTGTCTTTTTTTTTTTTTTTCCCAAAAAAGCTTTATTCCTCTTTTCAACAGCATTCTGGTTAAACCCAAGGGCATGCTCGTTGTGTTCGTCATTCGTCTTACTCGACATAAAATAGTTGCAAAGCCCATTAATAGCCGAACACATCTGTGCTTAGTGCACCCTTTGGCAATAACAACTTTATTGGGTTTTGTGAGGCCTGAGGGGCAAGGATTATGGCGTAGTTAATACGGCTTACCAGGGCTTTGAAAGGTTGCACGGTTTTAAGGTAGATCAGGCAAATGAACTGTCTTTGAGGGGATGCTCCTCTCTTGTCTGTCCCAAGGCAGATAAGGGAAATCTTTTGTCTTCTGTTAACAACAAGCAATTCTTACTCTTTGATTTCCGTGATGCACAGCCCCTCATCTCCCCATTCATTTTTGTTGTGTCTTTGTGACACAAAGAACTGTGAGCTGGCTTGATGGCTTACACAGAAGAGGAGTTCCATGGGTTTGCTCTCTGCTGGAGAGGCAAGAAAGGAACGGGAGGATCCACGCCCACTGGATTTGCTGTTAAGGGACGCTGGCTGGGGCAGGGCTGCAGCTGTCTCCAGCTCACCTGTTCCTGCCCAGTGTCTTGCCTGATGTTCTGCTCAGCCACTGGCCTCTACGCTCTCCTGCTTCTACTGCCCTGGTTTCAATATCCCGTCCTCCTCCTGCAGTCATGGGGATGCTGGAGAACTTCTCCCCTTCAGGAGGAAGGAACCATTTCAGCTCCCTTATTTTCCTCTGCTTAGTGCTGGCTTTGCCTTCCCCAAGGACAGATCCTTGGATTTAGCAAATACAGCTTTGTTTTTGTCGCATTTGGCTAGTTTCTCAACCAGCTGGAGGCAGACGGGAGGTTCGTCCCGATTCTACCAGCACTTCTTTAAAGATGTGCTGAGTTTGAGACAAAGCATTATTTTTCTGTAATTTTGGTCAGCGGCGTCTGGGAGCTTTGGCTCGGGGTCAGTCTTTCTCCACCCTCAGTGTGGTGGCTTATTGTTCGAGAGCGATTGCTCCTGAGGTCTGCAGTTGCATCTCAAACTATCGTAGTGACATTTGGTAGAGTTCATCTCAGCCCATCAGAGCTTCAGCTGCAGTCTTGCTTGTCGGATCACTTTTGCTTGTCTTTGCTAGTTTGTACCGGCGATTCCATCTGTACGCCCTTAGCCATGAAACGTTTGTACTGCCCTCCTGTGCCAGTCATGGACAATATCCCCTCATGTCTGGCACTGTGCAAAGAGGATGAAAGATGGTTTCTACTGGAGAGAACTTGTAATCTCAATGAAAGGCAAGAGACAATAAGCAGAGGGAGACAAGGACACATCAAGACAATGTCAGCAAATAAAGAGCTTCTCTTTTCATGAACGTGTTTAGGGAAGAGCCAATGTTATGACTGTCAAAAAATAAAACTAACCTTCCCTCAAGGTATGAATATTTCACAATGTCTGGAAGAACCCACTTAATGACTCAGGAGCTGCCCCTCCTTTGAGGAATGCTGCCTGTGGGCCTCACTGCCCTCTTCACTGCAGGCAGCACGCTTGCTTTGAGGAGGGAATGGGTCTTTCGCTTCCTTCCAAGGGCAGCTCCTTTCCAGTATGTTTTACTAGAGCTATAAACGATGGGAGAGCTGCATTATTCCTCAGCCGACGTGTATGGATAGTGCCTACCAAAATAGGGCCCTAGTTGCCAGCTGAGGTTTCTTGTTTCTACTGTGTATGCTTGATGGTCTCTTGAAACCTTTGTGGTGTGTGTTCTCCACCCAGCACAAGAGTGTCTGGGCTGTGGTGAGGACCCATAGAGGCTATCACAATACAAATAATAACATCAGTAATTAAAGAAGCACTAGGGGGGAATTCTTTTGAATTAATTTTGCCTCAGAGTAGACTGGGAAGCTGGGAGAAGAAAGGTTGTCAGGATTCAGACAAGCTCTGTCTGCCACGCTGTGTTTTCTTTTCCTGGCTGGAAGACTCAGGCACTATGGCAGCAGAACAAATTCCTGCCTGTCCTTTGAGTTGCCTTAGCTGTCCAGGCTTCCTCTGGGCTCACCCTGACTGCAGGGTGAAGCACACGAGCTTGTCCCTGCTCACCAAGCTGGGCCACCCCTCACAGCTGGAGCAGTGCAGCGTGATCCTGCCAACGGCTGCAAAAGCTCTGCTGATGTGGGGGAACTTGCTCAGCGAGTGCAGCTTGCCAGAGCCCGTTGGTGCCATTGGTCTGGTTTTCATATGCTGAGCTGGTGGTATAGGCTGGCAGTGCAGTAAGACCTCAGCTGCCTTTAGGAAGATTTATCTCTGTCTTCTTTTCTTCCCTGAAGCTGCCTACACAGAGCAACTGCAACAGTGCAGGCTCCCATAGGGCTCGTGCATCTCCGAGCCCCCTCAACACTGCCTCTTCCAGAGCTGTTGTTTTCTGCTGCGTGAAGCCAAGGCTAACAGCACCATGGCAAAGCACGCCACGCAAACCCAGGCACTCAGCTTTACTTAAGGAAAGTGGGAATTTGCATTCTGGCAGCTACACTGATGATGCAGGAGAAATTGAGCAAATCTCCCGTGCTGACTAGGCACAGGAATTTCTTACAGTTGCACATTTTTATATCTGTAACTAATACACAAGGCGCCTTTTAAATGTCTGAGGGGAGGTGGGGGAAGGGGAGAGACAGGGAAAGAAGGAAGGAAGGAAGAAGAAAAGCAGTATTAGGCTGTGACTTATGACTCAAACCATGCAGTCAGCTGGTAGGCCCCCAGCGTGGTGCTCAGGAATTGCTTCTCTCCTATCATCGATTTACCAGACAAAGGCATTCTCTGCATTGCAACACAGAGCCTTTGTAGACCACATTGGTATCCTCAGAGGCAACAATGGCTGAAACTCCGAGCCCCGAGGACTCCGCAATCCAATCTGGCAGCCAACTGGCTGCTCTTGGAGTTGCCCCTGGGAGTGCCTTGCACGTTGTGTCCTACTTTGAGCTGGGGCCACATTTCACTTCGATTACTCATGTTTCTTTTTTCATTTTTCTTCTTTTCGATTCGTTCTTAGTTGTCTTGCTGGATTTTAGTGCTGTACTTGTTAGACTGGTGTGTTGCAGCATGACCGGCAGTCCTGGAGGAGTGGGGTAGGAACGTGTGTGCCTAGTGTATGTGAGGAGGAGCCCACACCTGTAACTGTTCAGACACTGGTGGTAATGTCTGCAGCTTTGTTCCTGTGTGCTCTGCCTGTCCGGCAGGAGCTCAGCACGCCGGTCTGTGTGCAAGGGGAAGCCAGATGGTTTTGGTGTGCACATACAAGCAGCTCCGGTTGTGCTTGCCTACCCTGATGAACAAAACGAACAAAGCATCATGTGGAGCAAGCTCCTGATCCTCCTCAGACTTGCTTGTTAAGCGGTCTCCTATGTTCAAGAGGGCTGGTTTGCCAAATGGTCAGATTAAAAGCAGAAGAAACCAAAATTCCCTTTCATTTTCAGATCAAATCTACCTGCCAGTGTTTAGTTTCTGCCCCAGGATTTATGCCAGCTGATGCTACATCCAGTCATAGCTGTGCTGGCATGGAAGATATTTTGAGTATATATCCACTTGGAAAGAACAACAACAGCAAAAACAACAAACACCCCCCTAATTTACATCTCTGCTAGAAGGAAACTTTTCAAATTATCCATACAAGTAGTGGTTTGGCCTCGGAAGCTGCTCTGGTAGGCACAGATTCATCAGCCCATTTTTCAAGCTAAGGAGGTATAAAGATAGCTTTTCAGCTCACCTTCTCCAAACCTGTATGGTGGTTAGGTGGGAGGCAACGGGCCTTCCTGGAGGAAAGGACTGGCAGGGCAGGGAGAGGAAACAGCACGCCGAAAACACAACACACCTTCTGCTGGAACGCGAGGTGATGCTACCAGCAATGGTACCTGAGTGTGCACGTCTTGACGGTGCTCTAGGATGAGTCCTTACTTTGCTGTGTCCCCTCTTCCCATAGCGCTGCAACACAGAGAGCGGGCAGGTTTGGGAAATCCTGTGTGAAAGGCTGGGATTTCACAAGTTTCCCATTCTGCTTTGGGGGAGAACCAAAATCAAGTGGAAAAGTGACTGAAATGCACTACTATGCACTATGCACGCCGGCATGCACATCAGGTCGAGCTACTAGCAGGATGATTCCACAGTTATGCAATTACTTTGTCTAAGCGTGGGAAGCCTAGGCTCCAGTATTTGTTACGCTGCCTTCCATCAAGATGCCTCCTGACCAAAATCTTCCCCAGAGCTCTGGCGAACGCAGTGGTCCTGCTCCAAATGGCAGCGTTTAGAACACACCGCCCACCTCCCCAGACCACTGCACCGCCACCAGGTGCCACAAGCCATCCTGAAACGCGTCCCCCTTTCGGTCGGAAGGAACCAAAAACTCTCCCAGGCTGCCAAGACCCCTGCTGCAGCCACTTCTGGTTTCCACACAGCGCTTCCTAGCGACGGAAGCCTCCGACACAAGCACTGCTCCCGCGCGGCCAGCTCCGCTCCGAGGGCCCCCGTTGCGAGCGCGGCCCCCGAGGCGCTGCGCTCTCTGCCTCCACACACGGGTGACACCCCGACTGCCAGGAGCGGGCGCAGCGCAGGCACGGCCCGAGCTCCCCGCGGGTGC
>VXAV01003697.1:176802-217112 GCA_013399715.1 Alectura lathami | reverse complement strand
CGGGGCCGGGGCCCGGGGGTGAGGGGGCGGCCGGGGAGCGGCTCCGGCTGCGGCGGCTGTGGGGTTAAAAGTGCTCTTTACGGCTGTCTTTGTGCCCGCAGTGGTTCTGCGGCGAGACGAGCAGCGAGGAGGACGGCGAAGCGTTAACGGCCAGTAAATTCCGGGCTGACTTGGCGTACAGGGAGCGAGAGTTTGAGGTATTCTCAGGGCTCTCACGTGTTAGGGTCGCAGTGGCAGGCACTGGAGTGTAACCTCAGGCCGTGTAGTTGTCAGTGTACTAAGTGAATGTGTATGTTTCTATAAAACCACAGAATCTTAGAATGCTCTGAGTTGAAAGGGACCGATGAGGACCACTGAGGCCACCTCCTGGCTCCACTCAGGACTACCTAAAAATTAAACCCTGTGTCTGACAGTGTTGTCCAAATGCTCCTTGAACTCTGGCAGCTTGGGACCGTGCCCACTGCCCTGGGGGGCCTTTTCCATGCCCACCACCCTCTGGTGCAGGACCTTTTCCTAACACCCAGCCTGACCCTCCCCTGACACAGCTCCATGCCGTTCCCTCAGGTCCTGTCACTGTCCCCAGAGATCAGCGCCTGCACCTCCGCTCCCCTGTGAGGGAGCTGTAGGCCGCCATGAGGCCTCCCCTCAGCCTCCTCTGCTCTGGGCTGAACAAACCAAGGGACCTCAGCCACTCCTCAAACATCTTGTCCTCCTGACCCTTCACCACCTTTGAACACTCCATGACCTAGAAATGCTAGGTCCTGTGGTACGTAAGTCCAGCTTGGTGGCACCTTGTTTGCATCAAAACCACTCCAGCCCCTGGCCAAAATCAGTGGTGTGAGGAAGAGCAGCTCAGCTAGTTAAACTGTGTCCAAACCGTTACAGTTAACTTCATTCTGGCACGCTTTCCCAGCTGGATGTCATCTCCTTTCCTGTTGTCAGCATGAAACCGACATAAACTGCCCAGCTCAGCAGAATGGTGTTTTAACACCCAGAGCTGAACCAGACGAAACCTGTATATCTGAATGCTTTGGTAGTGATCAGAGCTGGTGTTTGTGATCAGCCAGAGTTGAAAATGCAGATTTCTCTGGTGGTAGGGATAATGTTGTGTCCCAAGGAGGCTGTCACCCACCTGGCTGCTCTTCACCTCTCTCAGAGCTCCTGCTGGCTCTCAGGGTGCAGGTGACTGTAGTTGCCAGTCTTGGTGCAGTTGGCTTGTGAGCCTCACCATTAGCTGTCCTGCCCCTGTGTTGTCTCTGGATGGCTGGTTATGCCTTTGGGCGGCATTTATGTTCCCCATTCATGTCCCTGCCTGCTGCACTTTTAGACCCTTTCATCACCGTCTGCTTCCTGAACTCCATTCCTAATCACCAGTGCGCTCCTGCCTCTACCATCCTAGTTCCAGGATCCTCTCTTCTATTCTCCCAGACTTACTTCCTGGTCAAAACCAGCTGCTTCTGCCTGTGCTTGAGCTCTGAGTGCTTCTTGTTCCAGGCTATGGTTTGTGTTGCAGGGTCTCTGATTTCACAGCCACCAGGCCTGCCTCTGACTGCCTTCCCCCTGCCTTGCCCATTGGATTAGTGGATCTGGCTTCAGTCCTGCTTTTTAACATTGTTCCAGTGCTGTTGTCACCTCGTCTGTAGCTGACATTTTCCAGTCTCAGCTGAGACGCCCTGAAGAGATTTGCAAAAGTGTGTAGAGAGAGACATGCCTAAGGCTGCATCAGGCAGCCTGCTCTGGCTGCTGACCCTTGTGTAGAGTGGTTTGCTCCTTGCCATGTGCCCCTGTGCCCTCCCTTGAGGGACTGACACTGCAGATCTGCAGGGGAACAGAGCATCCATTGCTTCCTGACCAGGTCCTGTCCCACTGATCTGTGTTGGCAGTGACTGGTGTCAGCTGTTCTTGGGTCACTTGGGTCACCAGAGCCAGGGAGGAGAGTGACTGCACGTAAAATCACAGATTTGAAAGTGCTGACCTTAGAAAGGGGGCTGGAAATAAGTGAATGGGAGTCTCTTCACTCATTTTGGATAGTTTGTGATGCCAGCCTAAGCCACTGGATGTGAAGTGCCAAGGACAGCAGTGATCCATGCTCATTTTTAGGATAGAGATGACTGCAGAATCTGCTTGGGATTCATAATGCCAAGTCTTTGCCAGGGTCACAGAATCATAGAATGGTTGGGTTGGAAGGGACCTTAGAGATCGACGTGTTGCAACGCCCTGCCGTGGGCTGGGTGCCACCCACTGGGTCAGGCTGCCCAAGGCCCATCCAGCCTGGCCTTGAGCACCTCCAGGGACGGGGCATCCACAGCTTCTCTGGGCAGCCTGGGCCAGGGCCTCAGCACCCTCTGAGTGAAAATTTTCCCCCAAACATCTAGCCTAAATCTCCCGTCTTTTAGTTTAAAACCCTCCCCCCTTGTCCTGTCACTGTCAGACCATGTAAGTGGTCTGTTTCCCTCCTGTTTATAAGCCCCCTTTAGGTACTGGAAGGGTGCAGTCAGGTCACCCTGGAGCCTTCTCTTCTCCAGGCTGAACAAGCCCGGTTCCTTCAGCCTGTCTTCATAGCAGAGGTGCTCCAGCCCTCTGAGTGTGTTCATGGCCTCCTCTGGACCCACTCCAGCAGCTCCATGGGATTGTACCCCTTTGTCACACAGTGAGGCAGACAGGGGTGTCCTGCAGCCCTCCTCTGGTCCTGCCTGCCCCTGGCCCCTGCTGTGCTTACTGGGTAGAGGAGAGCTCTCGCTTTTGTTTGAGAAGAAATGTGAGCTTAATGCCAGGGAAGAAGAATACTGCAGCCGTTATACCAAGAGGTATTTAGGGTGTGCTGCATACAGGCTCTTTTTGTTAGGACTGTTCAAGTTTGCAAGGAATAATTAAATATTCATTTAGAGAGAGCTCTGCTCTTTAGTCTTTTGGTCTGAGCTCTCCCACAGAGGGGAAGGAACGATGATTCCAGTCTTAGCATCACTGAATACTTAATATAATGTATTTAAATGTTAATTGGAGTCCTGGTGAGTACCCTCAGCATTCAGCTACAGCCTATTGCTCACTCTTGTCTTTTTCCTTGGTCCAATTAATATTTAATTATTTCATGCAAATTCAAACCACCTCGTGAGGAATTTCTGTTCCAGGAATGATGGAGACTCGCTCTCCTCACGGTCTGCCCTGGCTGGCTGATCATTCGTGTGAGCTGAGGGACAGGCCCTGTTATTCACACCTCCTCAGTTTACTCACTGGGAAGTTCATGGGATCGAAGCAAGGTCTCCCAAATTCAGGACGCGTGCTCTGCTCATTGGGTTTGCTGGGATAAAGGTGCCTTGTTTCGTGTATGGCCCAGGCCAGTGGGTGAGCTCTTAAAATCTGGTGTGGGGGAAAGGTGGAGAGATGCCCTGGGAATCCTGACAGGGCTTAAACGTGAGCGAGGATTGGGGCTGCTCATCACTGTCCCAGCTTTGGCACTTTGGAGCTCGGCTCTTGGGCTGGCCATGCAGTGCCAGCCCCTTCGTGTGCTGCTGGCAGTAGGTGCTGGCTGCATCTGGGGGAACAAAAATAGGGACTTCAGCTCCCGGATTCTCTTTGTGACTGCAGTTGTGAACAAAACACGCTGTTGGGATTGCCTGTAAGTGAAAATTCCTCACTGTCTGGCTTGGCTTTTCTTTTTACTGACACTGCTAGGAAGCCCTGTGTGAGTACTCCAGCTGCTTGCTGCGCTTACCTGCCAGCAACGTTGCCATGAGGCGGGATGTCCAGGAGGGCCAGGCTCGGTGCTTATCTCAGCTAGGAAGGCACAAGGAAGCCCTGGTTGTTGCAGAAAAAATGGTAAGCCCCGCAGTTGTTTATTTTATACTTTGCACATAAAAATATTGCCAGTAGTCACTTTATATGGACCATTTTCTGGAAAAATAATCTTTGTGTGTGTGGTCCTTCAGGATGTATTTGGTAAACAGAGGGTAACTGTCACTGCAGATATAATCACTCTTTGGAAATCAGAACACCCTGTACCACAATGAGTTCCTTATGCAGGGAGGCTGGTAGTCCTGGAAGGGACTAAATATCATGCTCTGCCAGGCAGAATTAATGTAATGTAATAGGAATTGTAAGAAAGGGGATAAATGAGTGTTTAAATCTTTCCACTAGAAAAGTGGCAGTTCAACGCTTCCTTTTATTTCCATATACTTGCTGCTATTGGCCACCAAGAAGAGTATCTAACCACAAATGGCGTTTTTTCCCAGAAAAGAAAATGTCCAGAGGCTCTGAAATCTGCTGAAATTTTACTGCTGCTGCTTATTGTATATAGAAGGTGCTTATACTGCAAAGAAGGGCAGTGGTGTAAAAAGGAAGGCAATGAGCAAATGGCAGTGTTGGAGGGCCTCTTGGAGGCAGCTACGGGGAACGCTGTCAGCTTCATCTTGCATCATCTGTATCACGCTGTATCATCGCAAAACTGTTCTCTTAATTTTCACATTTTAAAAACTGCGTTAGAGATATTTGTCTGCCATTATCCAGGGAGACATTTTCTTAAGCTCTGAAGGATGATTCTGTTGTTCTGCTCCTGCTTATTCATCTTTTTTCCTTTGTTTTTAGGGAAACAGTGCTACTAACACAGATCACTTAACGGCTGTTCTCAACCTGCAGTTTGCCATTTATCGGGATCTGGAAAATGTAGAAAAAAAGATCATGTGTCTGCAGCAGCTGATCTGCTTACATCCTTTCAGCCCGTGGTACTGGCAGTTGCTTGCTGAAGCTTACATGAGCCTGTTACAGAGTTTGTCTCCCTTATGCATTCCAGAAACAGCTCTAAATCAGCCTGAAGAGGTTAGCGGCAGTGGTTTCACTATATCAGCTGGAAGAGAGATGAATTTCCAGCCTCATGGATCAGGCTGCCAGGGGGAAGGCCTTGGGTCCAGCCTTGCTACAGAGACGAAGAGGGAGAACACAGTGCCTTGTAGCAGCAGCCAAGCAGTAAAAGAAACCCTCTGTGCTTCGTACAAACCAGAAGGAAAGGACAAAGGGAAACAGGCGGCCCCTGAGACCAGGGAGCAGAACACGTCGAAGGACATCGGGATAAAGGTGGTTGCCTCGTTTGTTAGAGCAAGGTAATGAAACATGCTCTGAGAACAGCGCGAACTTCTCTCAGCCCAGAGCAATCCTAAGCATGTTATTCCCCGGCCTTTTCAGTTTACAGTTTACATTTTCAGTTTAAAGGTTTGTTTCAGCGTTGGCAACGCAAACCTAGAAGCACCCTGCCATTGCCTGAGGTGCAGAAAGTGAAGCCCACCAGCATGAGAGCTGTGAACACCTGAAATTCGGGTGGAAGGACGAAGGCAGTGCCACACGTTGCTGAGAACGAAAGCCTTTTGTTAACGATCTCATTATGTGACTCTTTTAAAATCATTCCATGCAAACGGGTTTGTTCTCTTACAAATGCTTCCATCAGAGCAGGGCTGTTTCCTGGTTTGGAGTTTAAGATGCAGCAGCTGAAGTCCCCCACGGGGAAGGCGAGCCCGTCTCCCTTCTGCGAGTGCCACCTGTCCTACCTGCTCGAAGCCTGGCGCTGGCGCACAGATGTAGGATTGTAATAACCCACCGGTCTGCGTAGTGGATGGGGCTGAAAAACAAACCCCGTCCCGCTGATAGACAAGGCTGTGTGGAAGCGCTCTTTTCTTCTCTTCCTTCTCTTCCTTGCACACAACAAAAGTCCCCCAAATGCAGTCTTTCAAACAGGTAGTTAGGAAATGTTTTGTGTTAAAATAGTCCTGATTGTTTTCCTCTTGCCTCTCAGTGACATCTTAGTCACTGAATGTGTTTAATGCCGTTTTATGGCATTATTCTGTACTGAACCCCTTGTAACTGCCCTCTGTGGGCAGTGTGTAAGAAATACGAAATCAGTTTGTAACCGTATGTTGACTGGAAGAAAGTGATGTTAATTGCTGCTTGGGAGAAGTTAATAGATTTAGTACTGGTATCCAATATTAAGCTACATTCATATTAAAACAATGCGTGCTTCTTGTCTCAGTGCTGATCCACACATGCTGGAACAGTTGAGGCAGT
Source organism: Alectura lathami (assembly GCA_013399715.1). Taxonomy (NCBI): domain Eukaryota; kingdom Metazoa; phylum Chordata; class Aves; order Galliformes; family Megapodiidae; genus Alectura; species Alectura lathami. The sequence goes on along the minus strand of VXAV01003697.1, from coordinate 211,064 downwards.
TCTGGGGTTTCCTTGCTTCCCCACACAGGTTCACAAAGTGCTGTGGTTTATAGTTGCATTTACACGTTCCCAGGGTGGACTTCCCGTCCCGGGGTTCCTGTTAAGTAGGTTGTCTGATGTTTTCAGGCCTGCTGGATTTTCAGTGAGACGTGGGTGTTGCGTGTGCAGGGTAAATTGCACCTGTGTTTATTCAGTAAATGAGGTTCTGCTGTAGAGCACTGGAAATAATCGACTCTTCTAATTTTTCCAGTAAGAAAAATGGAGAAATAATTTTGTTTCATTTTCAGTAAGGTTTCATTCTTTTTATATTGTAAAATATTTTTGTTTCAAAATTTGCGTAACAAAATCGACTTTCCATTTTCACTTTGAATTCTCAGTGAAAACTTCACTGAAGTTACAAATGGTTTGTTGGCTCAGACTTGTGGATTTCCATGTTTACATTGCTCAAATGAAAACCTTCATCGAAGATCTTAAGTCTTTTATTGGAGGTAGACGCCTTTGTTATAGCACCTGCTTCACTGGGCGATGATCAGTCTGATGCTTTTTGTTTGTCTGTTTTTCGTCATGTATAAAGCTCGAACGAAGCACCGTTCCAGTAACAATGCTGCTGACTCACAGCGGTTCTTGGCTCCATACACGTAGCTGTTTCCTCCACAAAAACGTTCCTTGGGCGAGGAGGGCTCTGGACGCTGCCAGTGCTCTGGTTGAGCGCTGGCGATGGGTCCCTCAGTGACACGGAACTGTGCTGTAAGCACAGCATCTGACCTTTGCTAGGTCGTGGTAGTGACTTCTGGGCCACTGCCTTGACCATGAAACATCAGGGAGGGGCTTTAGGAAATACTCTTGACAGGCCTGCGTGGGGGTGATGTTGGGTATTTGTCTGAACAAAACCCAGTCCCTCGCTTCTCAGGTTGCAGAAATAATCACTGCCATGGGCAGCAGTGCACCGCTGTCTTGTTAGGCCTTGGTAGGGATGTGGGGTGCTTGACACACCGGTGGCAGAGCCAGGCCTCGCCACTCAACCGCGTGACGACTGTGTGGGGAGAAAAATCCGTGTGTTGAGCCACCAGAGGTGTCTGGCATCTCCTTACTCAGAAGGACTTCTCAGTGTTTCTGTCACAGCTTGCATAGAGGACACCCTCGGCAGACCAGTGCAGGTGTATTCATTCCTCCTCAGTTCTTGCAGCTGGCGAAAGTCAGGAAGAAGCTTTAACGCATTCTGTTGTTTTAAAGTATTAGGTTGTAGCTGGTTTTAGGTTTGCTGACTAACTCTTTTGCCAGCTGTGCCCCTTTTAACTGTTTTTTTTTTTTTTTTAATTCCAGGCTTTTACTTCAGCTTACCCAACAGCAACAGTCATCCTTTGCTCTGGAGAAGAACATAAAATGTCAAAAAGAAATTGATGACAAAGTGGCACAATTTGGTTTAAATGAAAACTTATTGCTGCTGGTGACCAAGGTGAGGGGGTGATGTCTGTGGGTATGTTTCGACCCAAGCAGGCAGCTCCACGCCACATCCTGGCTGCAGTGCCGGGGCCAGTTCATGCTTACAGGACTCGGTGCCTGACGCTGGCTAATGAACAGTGCTAATTAACTGCGCCAGGAAGCAAGGCCATGCAGGCAGGGTGGGTGCCCTGGTGCTGTGTTACCCAGAACTGGCAGTGATAGCTGTGTAGTGCTGGTTTGTGTCATGCAGGTGTGTCCTTGCTCTGCTGACGTTCTCACAGCTGTGTTGAGGGTTGTTAACTCTCCACCTGGGCTTGTAGGTGCAGCGGCATCATGGCTGTGCCTTTCCCGGGAAGCAGGTTTTATCTCTGGAACTTCAGATGCCACAGGGTGAATCACAAGTGTGAAATGCAGGTGGAGATGATGTTAAGGGCCCTGGCTTATTAAACTGTTCATTCTTTCACCAGATTTTCAGAAAAAGCCAGGCATCCTTCTACATTATTCCTTCCTTCTGTTTGATGTACGGGGTTCTAATTTACAGGAACCACAGAGGGAGGAGGAGAATAATATTGTATGGCTTTATTCATAGTGCTTAAACATTTGTAGTGTCTATGAAGTTTTATTTTAAAGAACAAAAAGAAGCCAAAAAATTTTAACGTGGCTGTGAGCTTTGAGGCAAGTCATTGCCAAGCTGGCAGGCGACCTTGTGGGCTTCATCCATAAGAGGGCAGTAGCATGCAGACTATCCCAGGTTTTCAAAAGGTGAAGAGAAACTTCTCTCCTTGCTTGCCTCCTTCCAGGGGGAGATCACTGTTGGTGCTCTTGGAAGGTGGGCACTGAACGCAGAGCTGATGGTGACATTTCTGTTATTCATGTCACATTCCTTGTTTCCTGTGTTCTTTCTTACTCTGTTTGCAGGTTATGGGGGCAGATCTTCTACCAGAGAAACTAAAAGAGGAATTTCAGGGCGAGGTAAAATGCATTGGCTCTTCAGCACTGGCGTCATTGGTAACTGCATCAGCCTCAGAATTCGAAACCAAGTGGTTCGGTGTTCTCCGAGATGATCTATGCCACTTTGACAGATGATTCTCTTCAGATGTACATATCCCACCTATCCCACCTTTGGCAACGTAGAGATGTTGTATTTATTTTCATATCTTCAAATTATTATTGAATGATATATGCAAAAAGTTCATATTATATATTTTTAAAATTCTTACTGTAGATCTTCTAAGAAAACACATAAATCTGTGCATTTAAAGTCTTAATGTCTCATAGTTTTCTTCATTCACTGATTTGTTTGTATTTAGAATCATAAGGAATCTAGTATCAAATGGAGCTTCCATTCAGAGGCAGCTTTCCATCATACCCCCCACAGTGTTCTTGAAGCACCTGTGATTTTGGGGGGCCTGTGATGCTGGTGGGATGCAGGGTTTCCTTTGATGGAGGAACTGACTCTGGACACCATCTCCAAGCAATTGGAAGGAAAGAAGGTTATCAGGAGCAGTCAACATGGATTCATCAACCTCGTGGCCTTCTGCGATGCCATCACCAGCTGGGTGGATGAGGGGAGAGCAGGGATGTTGTGTACTGTGACTTCAGCAACGCTTTTGATACTGTCTCCCACATCCTTGTAGGGAAGCTCAGAAGGTGTGGGATAGCTGATGCACGGTGAGGTGGACTGAGAACTGGCTGACTGGCAGAGCCCAGAGGGTTGTGATCAGTGGTGCGGAGTCCAGCTGGAGGCCTGTAGCTGGCGGTGTTCCCCAGGCGTTGGTGCTGGGTTCGCTCTTGTTCAACACCTTCATCAGTGACCTGGATGTAGGGGTAGAGTGCATCTTCAGCAAATATGCTGATGATAGGGAGCTGGGAGGAGTGGCTGACACCCTGGAAGGCTGTGCTGCCACTCAGCGAGACCTGAACAGGCCAGAGAGCTGGGCAGAGAGCAACCTGATGAGGTTCGACAAGGGCAAGTGTGGAGCCCTGCACCTGGGGAGGAACAACTGCATGCACCGGTACAGGCTAGGGGCTGACCTGCTGGAAAGGAGCTCTGAGGAGAAGGACCTGGGTGTCCTGGTGGACGACAAGTTGGACGTGAGCCGGCAGTGTGCTCTTGTGGCCAAGAGGCCAGTGGGATCCTAGGGTGCATTAAAAAGAGCATGGCCAGCAGGTCGAGGGAGGTGATCCTCCCCCTCTGCTCTGCCCTGGTGAGGCCACATCTGAAGTCCTGCGTCCAGTTCTGGGCTCCTCAGTACAAGAGAGACAGGGATCTTCTGGTGAGAGTCCCGCACAGGGCCACAAAGATGATCAGGGGTCTGGAACATCTCCCGTACAAGGAAAGCCTGGAGGAGACTGAGAAGCAATCTGGTCAATGTTTATAAATAGCTGAAGTGTGGGAGCCAAATGGATGGGGCTGGGCTCTTTTCAGTGGGTGCCCAGCAACAGGACAAGGAGCAATGGGGAAAAACTGGACCACGGGAGGTTCCATACAAACATTAGGAGGAAGTTCTTTACTGTGGGGGTGTCGGAGCACTGGAACAGGCTGCCCAGAGAGGCTGTGGAGTCTCCTTCTCTGGAGACATTCAAAACCTGCCTGGACTCCTGCCCGTGTAGCTGTCTGTAGGGAACCTGCTTTGGCAGGGGTTGGACCAGCTGATCTCCTGAGGCCCCACCCAGCCCCTATGATTCTGAGATTCTGTGATTCCTTTATGATGTCCAGTTTGAAAATTTTTGGGGTTTCAAATTCCACATTGATACACTTAGAGGCATGCAGTTACCCATTTTCTTAATTTAAATGTTTAATATTTCTTGATTAGTTGACATTATAGTGATTTACTGTTCAGAGATGGATGGTTAGGAATCTTAAATATAATATATATATCTTAAATATATTTATGCAAAGCTGTCAATGAGAATAAGTTTGTGTTTTGGGGAAAAATACATAGTAAATGTTTGACTTACAACTGGAAGGAGATTTTCCTCTAGGTTTTGCAGGCACAGAACAAGGTATGGCCTCGTCTGCAGTGTGCTTATACAAGGAAAGGGAAAGCCTGTCAAGGTTGTTTATTTGTATTGAGGAGTGTTTAGTCAGAGCATATCCTTCCTAAAACCCTGCAAGGAAAAAAAAAAAAAGCCTCTGCTGTGAAAATTGGCAGCATTGCTCCTGCCTTGTACAGATCCTTCTGTATGCGTTCCGTTTGCAGTGCCACCACTTAGCTGTGTGTTCTGAAGCGCTGCCGTTAGGTGCTTTGGGCTTGCGGGAGAAGGCGGTGGATAGCTCGCTGCTTTTGTTTGAAACAGGTTACGTTTGAGGCAGAAGTGTGCCCTTCCCCCATTTTATCTCCTGTTAAACTGTGATGCCTAAATCCCTACTAGTGTTTTGTAAAACTTGTTTAATGGCTATAGTGTAAAACTGGGAATCTCTCAGACGTCATTTGCTGTGACTTTTTTTCATGTTTTCTGTGGGTTTCTTCCTGCACTAGAGAGTGCTGAAACTTTAAGTTCACCAAAATTCACTGTACGTGAACAAACTTTTAGATGCAGCTGCAACTTTTAGCTGGATTTGAAAGCTTTAAGATACTTACTAGGAAATGTGTTGCTAACACTTGGTGTGGTGCATCCCAGTGCTCAGCTGACTGTGAAATCTCTCCGGAAAAATGGAATATGGCCTCAGCCACATCAAATTATCTCTGATGGTTCGGTGACTTAATGCGATTAAGCCACATCCTGGTCAGCCCGTTACGAAAGATGATGGCTTGGCAAGTACACCTGGGTGAGCACCAGTGCACTCATAACGTGTTACAGAATGTGTGTTTTAGTCATGCGTGTGCTTTGCTAGGTGGAAATTTTTGTGTGTGTGCCTGCGTAGGGCCGTGTTGCGATGGCAGAGGAGCCCACCTGGCGGGCTGGGGATGCACGCAAGGCTGACTGCTGCCATTAAGCAGCCCGCCCGAATGTTTTCAGTAGGGACTGTCCATAATGGGCTGTAAATTAATTATGATGTTGCCATCAACAACAGAATGTCTTACAGGAAGCATGGAGAGCTTAATGCCAAACACGTCAGCAAAAAAAATTAACTGGAACAGGGACTCCTCCCAGTTTCTTCTTAAACTTACAGTCACGAGTAGCCACAAAGGCTACAGTCTGCTTTCCCACAGCTCGCAGGTTCAGTAGTCACGACACTGGAACACAGCTTCTGTGGGACCAGGTTTGCAGAGATATTTCGTGGGAACTCGCCAAGTGATTTGGCTCCTCTACTTAGAAGGTGGAAATAGCATTTGAGCTGTTTTAGCAGCAAACGAGGCACCTGCCAAATGTTGTCATTTCATGACTGAGATGTCCAAAATACACAGTGACACGGCCAACGCTATTTGGAGACTCTTCGGTGCGTGTGTGGTTCGTTAGCTTGCGGTTGTCTCAGGCTGGCAACGCAACAGCTAACTCCCAGCCGCCGGAGCAGCAGTTTTTAAGAACAGGCAGTATTTTCTCAAACACAACAGTAAAGCAAAAATGTTGTTTTTAACTACTGCAAAGAAAACAACATGAACCTTGTTCTGAATGTGGTGCATAGTTACTGGTTCGAGTAACAGTGTCTGTTGTGCTGGGCCTATGAAGTATCCCTTTGTCCCATTTGTGCCCTGCTACCTCTCATCTCTTCTACTTCAGTTCCTCCTTTTTTGGCCTGCTCCTCGCTTTTTGGCATGCCACGTCCGACTCCAGCTTTCTGTTTCTGATCATATCTCGTGAGGGGCTTTGCATTTCCACCTCGTGTTTGAACGTCTCAGCGTCATTTCTGTGTTCTGCGTAATTCTGCATCTGCCTGTGGTGGATTTCTTCGTGTTTTGGCTCTTACAGTTATGGGTATTATGGGTATTAATACACTCACCAGTACTCCACACTGAGTTAAACAGCAAATTTAATATTGCAAACTGCAAGTGAGAATCTGCTAACTGTTAGCAGGGTTTGACTTTGTCGTTCTAACGCTTGCTCGTATTACAGGCGCGCTGGGCAGGAGCCTGACCCTGGTTCTGATCCTTCTGAAAGCTCCGCTGTGTGCAGGCACAGCCTGAGCAGACGTCCTGCTATTGAGTTACCGCTGGACCTCACCAGGCCAACCCCAGCGCGTGGCAGCGGTGTTGGCACAGGCCCTTCCCTCGCAGCAGACTGACAGGTATGTCAGCATCCCACCCCGACCTTCCTGACAGGTAGCTCCTGCAGCTGCCTGTAGCCACACGTTCCCTTCATCGCTGAGCAATCAAGCCTGTGGGAGCCTGTGAGGATTTTTGGCATAACTCGTTGCTGAAATTGTAAACTCTTGACTGTTTTCCATCAAAACTGAAATTCCATTTGTTTGACATTCAAGTTCAGCTGTCGTCTAAATTAACACAAGCTGTATCCTTGATCCAGAGCTGAAATTACTTCTTAACTCACAATGCTCCTTCTGTGCTATTAGCTTGCCCCTTATCTACTTTTCATTAGCTGTGTTCTCCAAAACTTCTGCAGGCAAACCATCTCACCCCCGTGATGAAAAGAGCTCCCTTCTGGGCTTCACGGGTCGCAGCCTGAGGAAATGAAAGCTTCGGGGCTAGTGGTCTGTGAGCTTCTTCCCATATCCCACTCCATGCCACCCGCAGTTGGGCCCCAACAGGATCGAGGGAGTTAACCAAATTTAGAAGAAAAATCCTAATTAGGTTGCAGGGACTCACATGTTTAATGTTGTTCCAGCTGATTTCAGAAGAAAGAAAACATGTTTCTTTATCAGCTGGGCTCTGACTTTATGGAAATCATGTAGATTTTGGAAAATAAGATAGTAAGGTGCACAAGTGAAGAGAAGATGAAGAAACAAAATGATCCCCACAGGGATTTTAATGAAAGTCTTTTTTTTTTATTTATTTACCATATATGGTTGTCATATTTAGATAATTAAATAGAATTCTCATAGGAATGAACATTTCGCTTCTACCCAAGGAATCCAAAAAAAAAAAAAAAAGTTGGTATGTACAGAGATTTACAAGGATATGCAATAGTTTATTGTTATCTTGGACTCCAAAATTTGATACCACAAGTAAAAATGTCCACGCTGCTAGTGCAGCATGTTTCCATCTTGTACCTTTTATAATGGTCTGCAACCTTTACCAGTAGATTTTCAAAACTAGAGCTCTTCCAAGGATGAGAAACTTTCCTCACTTAAAATTTTGCTGCTGCATACAATTTTCATAGTCCACAGAAAAAGGATCCAATTTAATTCTTTAGGCTTATTGAACAGGTGAGAACTCAGGCAAAGTGGGTCAGGTGAGCACGTGTTTAGGTTTCTGTTTTCTCTCAGAGTCAGATGAAAGATGATGTAAGCTGATTTATAAAGTAAGTACTGATACATCAGTAGATTTTAGTTGTCTAGTACCTTTGGGAGTTGGATGGAAATCCTTTATATGCCACGAATTTTCTTACTAGTTTTTGCCTTTTGCTTACAGAAGTTTCCTTCATTTTCACGGATTATTTGACAAGACATTTCTCAGCTTTGCAGGCATTATGGTTCAAGCTGCTGAACCCCTGTAACTGCCCCTTATCCAATGGGAACTACAGGCACTGAGTTTCAGCATCATTATCTCTAACTTCATGTTCAGTCAAATGACCACTGCGAGGACTTCCAAGACCCACGTACTCCTAAGTGAATTGGAACTCAGTACTGGAAAGATGTCTTGCTAACAGGACTCTGCTTCCTTCCTTGGCTTCGTTTTCCAGTCCGAACCTACCAAGCTGCTCTGCTGTGAGGGAAATCGCTCTGAGCTGGTGGGACTGGAGGTTTTTAACAAAGCGTGCTGGACTGCAGCCATGCTGCTAACGAGTGAAGCCGAGCATAGGGTGGCTGCAAGATGTTCTCTGTGCCCTGAGCTGTTGGTCTCAGTCCATTTCATGGTTAGCAGGCCCAGTCCTAGAAACCCTGCAACAAATGTCCCTGCTGTACACCTCAAGCAGACAGCTCAGAGACAGTGAGAAGGTGGAAACTGTGCTTCCCTGTCAGCCCTAAAGGAGTCCTCCTACATCAAGACTATGACTGCGATGGCGGAGTGAAGGCAGACTGCTGCTGCCAGCAGCATGTCAGTCTGGCACGTAAATAGCAGCCTTCAGTCTCCTGAATTAGCTCCTTATGCAAGTGCAGAAAATGTGTAGTAAGAAACTGTGACTTACTCCGCGTTCAGGTGCCTGGCCACATGAGAACCACCTAAATCTACTGATGCACAAAAACGTCACCACGGGCAGGTGACTGGCAGCAGTGTTGCCCTGTGAGCAGCTTTGTTTAGATGTGTTCGTGCTGGGATCGTGGTGCATCCAACGTTTACATGTTAGCAGGCTTGGCTTTTTAATTAGGGAAACGAAGCATCCATAAGCACCAAAACAAAACATGAGGCTTGAAATCATCCTCGTTTTGTATTATGCAGAATTTCTACATTCATCAGTGTACAAGCGATTGCTAAACAGCTCCTCGCTACGTTTACTTGCAACTCACAGCAAGGTGGTTATTATGCAAACAGGTTACCTTTGTGGAGGCATCTCCAGGGTGAGTTTAAGCCTGTCCTGTTTGGTTCCTCTTGTCTAACTCTGACAGGTCGGTAAACGTTCATGTTGTTATACAGAACTGCGGGGCTATCGGCCACGTATTGCGGCTGATAGAAGTTAGCCTGGATGTTCTGCTGTGCTGGGGGTGGTGGGAAGGAGGCAAAGCTGTGGAAGGAGTTAACTCTGTGGAGAGGTGACTGGGGGGTGAAGTTGCTGCTGAACATGAGAGTTCTTGGGGATTGCTTGGTCTGATGGTTGCTGCCAGCTGAGAGGCTGCTCAAGGGATCTGAAAGAGTGTTAGCACTTCCCTCGTTGCTGTCAGGGAGGCTGCGCTGCAGAGCCCAGCTCCTGCGGAAGAGGAAAGGCATGGTGCGTGGGGGAGACTTTGGTCCCCTCACTGGCTTGGACAGCGCGTAGAGGTGTCGGAACTCCTCATCAAACAGCTCCACAACTTGGCCGGTGAACTTGGAGAGGAGGTTGCGGTGAACCTGGCCACATAACCACGTGAAGCTGGAAGGAGAGACAAGGTAAGGGTCAGCGTTAACTTCAGCTACCAGGAGCGGGAGGTCCCCAGCAGAGCGTGCTTTACTGCTGAAGGTTACTGTCCAAACCCAGGATGGAGGTGGTGTCCGAGCTGAAGTTCAGGCCGGTTCACATCAGCACTCCCTCTTTGACTTGGATCAAACTTTGTTTTTGCAGCTGCCTCCAAAACCTTCAAGAGACCTTGTGAAGTTACACAGCTTCCTAAACGGAGTGGCGGAAACCAAGATCTGCATCTAGGGCAGGACTAAATGTCAGATGCTTCAGTTCGGGTGTCTGTTCCACAGAAGGGGATTCAGACCCCTGGTTTAGGTACCACTCTTCCTTGCACAGTGCTCGAATTAAGGTCCTGTCATGTCTTGTCTGCACAAACATAAATTGTATCTTCCCTGCAGAATGACATGCCAGTTTATAAATCTCACCTAGTCAAAACCGACATTAGAAAGACCAGTGCAAAAAAAACATCCTTCGTCTGTTCGCATTTTGCTGTACCTTTATCTGCACTGGTCAAGAGAAGCACAGAGAAACCCAGCCTCCCTGTCACATCCCGCCCCTGCAGAACAAACTGCCACACCTGCACTTACAAGTTGGGCAAATGCTCATTTTCTTCACTATAGAGAGAATGAAATCAAAAATATTTCTATAGCCTTTACAAAAATAATAGTAATTAAAAAATCTACTTTTCTGTAAAGTAAAGGAAGAAATAGAAAGAAATAAGAAATATCACAACAGTTTTTTTTTTTCTGGTAGTCCAGAGACGCACCATGGAACACTCCATGGCCTGCACATGATTTTTCTTTTACATACTGTCCTAATCCACTTGGTAAACATAAATTTGTGCTCTCCTACAAACCCACAAGCCAGCTTGATTGTGCTGTGCAGGCTGCCTTGTGTGAGCAGCATCAATAATACAAAATGTAATTACTCCCTGAGCCAACACAGTGGAGGCCGCAGACCAGCATTGGGCTTGAACCCAAGGTCATTTGGTGTTGGCGAAACTCTGTCCTGGTTACTGCTGTGGGACCATATTAGCTACGCTGGGTTTGCACAAGCATTGCCGAGAGCCAGATTTGGCTGTAGGCGTGTGCACTCCAGTCCCGTTTTCATCATGTTTTGACAGAACTCCTCTGACACTCCGAGGGAGTCACAAAGATGCACAGCTTGATCCCCTAGTTGGGGGCGTTCTTAAAGAGCGTTAGGTTTGGGACATGCATTGTTTCTATACTGTTGATTCAAGAGCAAGAGGAGGAGTGAAGTAATCACTAGATCAGTGCCACTGGGCATTGTAACATGTATGCTGTACATTCTATGTCTGGGCATGGAAACATACAGCAAGTTACTGAGATACAGGTACTTCTCATCCCCTTCATGTAAATCATTCTAAAGATCTGAAACCTTGGGAGTGGGGGTAAACTGCCCAGCAAGTTCCCCACTGCCTCGGCAACACCTGCTGTGCATTTATTCACTAAGAAGAACTCTCTAAACATTGCCTGTCCTTCCTCAAACTGTTAAGGAGATTCTAAGCCAGGAAGGAATACAAACACACAGGCAATCATAGAATGGTTTGGGTTGGAAGGGACCCTAAAGATCAGCTAGTTCCAGCCCCCTGCCATGGGCAGGGACACATCTGCGCTGAAGTTACAAACTTGTGAAGGGGCTTAGGCACGAGGTGACAGGTTTATACTTTGTGCTATAGATATGTCTGGTTTGTAACAGAAAGTTTACAGGGAAATAAAAATTAATTAGAACTAGCCTTTAAAAAAACCCAACAGCCTCAGAGGAAAACCCAATTTTGACAATTGCCATATGTAACTTCCTGGAGTACCTGATGAACAGATACTCATTGATCTTATCAGTAACCCTTGCAAGCAGAGAAAGTCAGGTCCGCTGATTCCCTGCAGACCGATGGTAAATGCGTCAGCAGTAAATGAACAAGGTGAGCCCTATGTGATTCCAGACAAATCTTTGTGGACGTGCACTGCTTCCAGCTCTGGTGCTTTCTGCCTGGGGAGAGAGGACCAGGTGTTCTCCTTTTGCCTCCTGTAGGAGCAGTGAGTTCATACATTACCTAACTTAAAATTTCATTGAAATAAAAAATAAAGAATAACATGGTTTTAACAAGATGCAGTAGATTAACATGGAGGCAGGAAAAAAAAAAAAAACCCTTCATCCTAACACCATAGACATAGGCAATGAAAATTAAGAGGAAAACTATACCTTAGAGCATTTATTCATGATGCATACATGCAGACGCAAGCTCAAGCTGCTCCTTCTTCAGGAGCTTCTCCCTCCTGGTTCTTGGCAGAACCAAACATACCCATACTGACCAAAGCAAGGCTTATTCTGTGTTTGTAAAAACCGCTCCAGAGCAGGAGATCCCACAGGCTCAGTGGTGGTTCCTTTGCCCCTAAGTAATTACCAACTTCAGTCCTCTTTGTTGGCTACTACATTTTGTTCCCAGTCACTTTGGCTGGCAACAGCGAGCCCAGGTCCCGTTTTGAGCACTGCCTACTGAAGGGCTACTGCATTTCTTCAGCCTGCCCCCTCAGCGCTGTTACAAAGTCAGGCAGAGCACAGCGCCAAGGCAACCTTCACTGCTGTATTATTTTTAAGACCTTTGGTGTTAGTTCTAAGATCTATTCAAGTTTCATTGCCAACAAATGCGTTGCAGAAGAGTCTGTTTTGCTCTCCAACATCACTCGTTTACACCTACAGAGGTCAGTGGGTAAGATTTAGCAGCAATAGAAAACTTTGAGATGAATAAAGTGAGAGCTTTAAAGGAGTGCCATGTGCTGATAGCCAGTTATAACCCGTATGAATCCAGACTGGTGCTGAGCATGCTGAAGCACAGATTTGTTCCTCACCACTTTCTCTGCTTGCTTGCTGGATAAGGCTCTTGAGCTTAGGAGAACACGCAGCAGCAGCAGTGAACTACAGATGTGACTCTGTACAGGACTTTAAGGTTTTTTTTTTTCTTTTTTTTTTTTTTTTAGGATATAAAACCCAAAAGGAAGCTTCTTGCCTAAAGAAAATCTGTCTTGTTCTGTCACTCTTCTCCTACATATCTACTTCTATTCTCTATAGAAATCTGCTGTTCCACTTCTGAACAGCTTTGGTGAGCGATTAAAAGAAAACTGAAAGAAAATTAAACCGCAGTGTCCAGTAAAACAAGCAAACAGAAAAAACAAAACAAAACAAAACAAAAAACTCACACAAAAACAAACAAACAAACAAACAAACCAAACAAACAAAAAAATCAACAACATAGTTTGTTCACTTGTTTTTGTCTGCTGGTTCATTTGGACAGTGAATGAAAAAAGAGATGCCTGCTTCTGTAGACAGCTGAGTTCTTCCAGCCTGTGCTAACCCCACAGGTTCACATTTACCTTTGTTATTACAGGTACATGATCCTTCTGGTGGCACAGTTTTATCAGACCAGAAGCACTTAAGCTTCCAAATCACAAACCTGGATTAAGAAAAACAATCTCATCCTTTTAATTAAATAATCACATCTGTAATTTTTTTCTCTTGTCTTTTTGTATCTGAGTTACATTTCAGTCATTTGTGAAGCTTATCTGTGTAGCCATGAGGCTTAGGAATTTATTTATTTGATGCAAGCTCAGAGTCTCATGAAATTCCCTGACCTGAGGATCCTGGATCTTAATTAAAAACCAGTTGCTGAGATGCTACATCCTGTGCCTGAAATAATTACAGCAACTTGCAAAACAAACAAAAAGTACAGTAGTACCTCCTACCTGTTAGTCAAACACAAGATAAGAACAGTAAGTCTCTGAAGTATTTCTGTTTTCTGTTTAATCACTAAACTTCTCATATGGAGAACAAATCCTCCAATACGCTGAGTGACATGTGCTACATTAAGGGAACCCAGGGGAGATGGAAATGTGTCATGTCTCATGATCACAGCATCTGAAGACACAAACAATGAGGAAAGTGTAATATTAAGATGCACACATCTCTAGTTCTGCTCCAGGGGTGCACTGGCAACATTGCTTACATGGGTTTGTGAACGTTTAAATTAAATACCACATTTCTGTGAAGTTCTAGCCTGAGTTTTTAAGCAAGTTATTGGGATTATTGAAAAATGGCACGTATTTGTAAGCATAAGGGTTTTTTGTTCAAAAAAACTTTTACTCATACAAAAATTTCCATGGCACTTTTTTGTGAAGTAATATTAAAAACATTCAAAGGACACCCAGACATGAACAGCAGTGGCTCATCTCACCTGTAAGATCCAGAGAGCACGTATTTCCAGTCACAGATAAGAAATTTTTCTTGTATTTGTCCTGAAAACTTCCTGCCTGATTTGGCACAGTAAACCTCTCCAGTAACGCTGCGGACTGAGATATTCTAGTAGAGAAAAAAAAAATTATATGAGCAAAGTGAATTACACTTTATTTTTTTTTAATTAAAAATCAGAGGGGCCCTTTTCTCCTGTTGCCTTTAGCACTTCACTTCCCACATTTCTGTTATCATAGAACCACAGAATCATCTGAGTTGGAAGGGACCTTTAAAGGCCATCTAGTCCAACTCCCCTGCAGTGAACAGGGACAGCTACAGCTGGATCAGGTTGCTCAGAGCCTTGTCCAGCCTGACCTTGAAGGTCACCAGGGACAGGGCATCCACCACCTCTCTGGGCAACCTGTTCCAGGGCTTCAGCACCCTTATTGTGAAAAACTGATGGTTATGGTTTCTTCATGGACTCTAATGTTATACATGAAGCTCTGGGGACAGTGGAAGCCTAGCCAAGCTTTCAGTGCCATTTTTTTTCAATGGGCATATAAACCTGCATGGGAATTTGCACAGAGGAGCTGCACCCTATAACGATATGGATGCTACCCCTAGTGGAATGAGTACTGGAGATGTGTCCCTAGCGAAGAGCAGTCCGTTACCTCCACTGACATCCCAGCAACACGTTGCTCTCGATGTGATCCCAGTTGTTTTACAGCGTCTATGGCACAAGGCAGCAGGGCAAAACCTCTGCTCTTCTAATCAGGACTGGAGTCCTGAGCTGCTGCTGAAGCCCCAGTGTTAATGCTGTATGAGGTGTAAGTACACGTGAATGGAGAAGGCCCACTTGGCCCTGGAAATGCTTCCACGCTGTTGCAGCTCAGCTGCTCCTTGTAGCTCAGCAAGCTCCTTCACAGCCAGAGCAGGTACCCTGCCACGACGCCGCTGTCTGTATGCACACTGGGCAGAATTAGGGCCTCAGTAAATGAGTGGCACCACGGATGCAGCTCATACATTTTCAAACCCTGTGTATTGTAGCAGCACACTTACAATAAGGAGCATGGACTTGTTCTTTCTGAGGAAGTGGGGGTTCACAGTCATACAAACACTGTATGGAGAATGTTTTATTAATTTCAGTTTCGTCATATGTTTGGGGTGGAGTTCAGCTGTTGAAACACAGGCATCTGCTGAGCTTAGGCTGCCATGCCAGAAGGCCGCTGTCTCTGTGGTATCACCACCCCAAGCAACAACCCAAATGACTCCTAGGAAGTAATCTTTAAGGTCAGTTTCCTCCAGCAGAGATGAAGCTGGACTAAGCCAGCAGCCAGCTAAATGTGAGGCATTACCCTCAAAGCAAAGCCTTAACAACACAGCTTTATCATATTTCATGCAAACGCCCATGGAACTGAGCTAAAACACTGAGGCTGAGTATCAAGAGCAGCAGTCAAACAGGCAAGGCAATGCCAGCAGAACTCACTGCAAGCACTCAGTTCAGTCATTCTGGCCACCCAGGTACTGTCATGCACAAGGGTTTTGTGTGCAGCTCAGGCTTCCCACTGTCCGTGGCCACCACCCCTCTTAGGAGACTCAGTCTAATAATGGAAATGCCTCAACTTCCTATAAAATCCATGGAAAAGTGTGGGCATCTTCAGAGGGTCATTAGGTAAGATAACAGTACCTCTGGAAGTCCCTTTTGCTGTATTAATTACAAAGTGGAAGGAGCCTAGCTTAACCATGCTTCCAACCCAAAGTGCCTCAAGGGAGGTGAATCTGAGAGACGCAGTACCTTGAAGAGATCCTCACCAATCTGCAACTTGTCACACATCTCAGAGAAGAGATTTATATTGCCGTGGTCGAGCAACAGGTAGACAAACACCATGCGCTTGTTAGCTGCCTCCAGGAGGTCACAAAAAATCTCAGTGTCTGTGAACACATCCATCACAATAGCTAGCACCTAGGGGAAAAAAAGCAGAAGCGTTAGCAGAGTAAATTTATGTAAGTTAAAGTTGCCTGTGAGACCACTGAAATATAGTGGGGGGTTTATTTATTTATTAAAAAAATAAAAACTTTAGAAGATACATATGGGTATTTCTTGTTTTTCCCCTGAATCAATAGATCAATGAGACATACTGCCTCATGCATTTATTGTCCACATAAATCCAATATAAAGCGCAATGTACGCACCTCAGTTAAGTTCTTTTAATCATAAAACATAATATGACCCAGGAAATCATAGGTGAGATTTCAGCATGAGGAAATATATTAAAGCACTAATTGGAGAATAATAAGGAGGGAGCTCAAATAAGAGAGCGCAGCTCTTGCCACATGGCTGACTGCCTTTCATAACTCACATGCTTTTACTGAGTGCTGCTGAGTGCTGCTTCCCCTGTTACAACCTACGTCTGGAGTGGTCCTGTTTTAAAATCGGTCCTCTGCAGTTGGTGAGGGGCTGACAGACTGTAACAGCTCCGTATCTTTTTACTTCTACATCCAACTTGCACTATTATTTATGAGGTAATTGTTTCCATTTAAACATACTCCTGTGTTCCCCAAGCTGCAAGCAGCAGCACCGTGTGTACACGCCTTGGAGTGGCGTGGACTGGCCATGAAGGACACTGCAGCCGCTTAAATTCACAGCCTGCAGACTTTGAGGGAGCTGTAAGTGTGCTGTGGAACCGCCTCCATACCCCAGCCCCAGGCTCGGTGCTGAGGCCTCGCAGTCCTCCCTGACGACTGCTGTTGGCTGCAGGAAGAGCTGTGTCCACCCAGGGCAGCCGATACCTGCCTGACCTTCAGGGGTGCCTGCTGGAGAGGGAGCCCGTGCTAACTGTGCTCATAGGATATCATGTTCCATCAAAATATAGTCAATGAAAACAAACTCTACAGCATTTCTGCAGATCTGCCCTACTAATTTCTTGCAGCTTTCACTGACTCTTACCCAAAGCCTGTGCCAGTAAGCTTATTGCCTTCCCTCTCCCACAAGAAGATCCTACAAGACCAGGCTCATCCCGCCTGCAGGCATCCTGTCCAGACAAGCCACGTTATTTGTGGAGCAGTCAGGATCCCACAGCTTCACTCTGCTGCCAGAGCACAGAAAGGGCCCTGCCAGTGCCAGGTAATTGCCCAATTACACACAACATCTTGTGTCCATGCTTATTGCTAACTCACCTCCGACTGAGACTGCCTTCTTACACACCAGGGAACTGCTGCCTCACACTAAGCCTCCCCGCAGCTCCCACCGCTCTCCTACATCCTGCTTTTTCACCAGTTGTTCCCAGTTTGTGTTCCTGCACTTGGCTTTTCTCGCTTATTGGCAGTACTCCTCATGTCTGTTGCCTGAATTTCACTTTTTGATTTGTACCTCACACGTGTATCGGGATTACAGTACTCTGTCAGGATTATGGTACTCTCTGCTCTCCAGTCCTTTGCAGTTTGAAGTCATCCACACATCCTTTATTCTATTATTTATGTTGTTAATGGATATATTCAATACCACACTATCCAGCATGTGCCCTTATCAGCTATTAATTAACAAATCCGATCATTGAAAAACTGTACTCAAAAAGCAGTTGCCAAATTTATCATGCCACTGTTGCTCCTCTTGTGATGCAAATTGATATGATTCTATGATTAAGCATGTTGTGAGAACCATGCATTTATACCTCATTTCCCACTTTTTCCCCTACAAGTTTCCTCCTCTTGAGATGGGAAATTGGACTGCACTGATACGCTGCCTGATGCCTATCTTACTATTTCGGAGGTATTCCTTCTGTTAGTGTATCCCTCTGATGCTGTCAGCACAAAATGACCCATCTATAACTCTCCAAACGTGCTGAGCACCTGCAGCCTGTCAAAGGGGAATTGCCAAAGGGCATTCTCCCCTGCTACCTCCTTCAGCAGTATCAGCCCCAGCTCTCGCCCTTGCAGGAGAACAACACAGCCAAGTCCCAGACTCTAGAGGGCTCCGCAGCCCGTGCTGGAGAGCAGAACTACAGACGTCTCTTTTCCCGTGGGTATGGTCTTGCCTTTCTCCAGCCAGTAGAAATGTGAGATTAAAGTTTTTGGAAAGGCATAACACAGCAGCAGTTTGTCTAACTGAACTAAAAGCTACAGCTTTGTGGTTACACGCTTTCCAAGATGTCAGCACAGAGCACTGCTCCTGTGGGAAGGCAGCTCTGCTCCTAGCTCTCACTCAGGGCCTCTCCCTCCTCACCTAAGGCTGAGAATGTAGCAAGTACTTTTCCATACAGAAAGAAATTCAAGAATGTTCCCCCCTGCATGAGATGTGGCCCACTGCTCTGACCCTTACAAGGTCCTTGAGGACTTATTGCCGCTGCTGAAGGTTTGTGAACCCCCCGATTTCCCTTCTCATACAGCAGTCACGAGGGGTTTGTTTCTGACTGTTCATCTGTGGAACAGCCAACAGAGTCCTGAATCTTCACAGGGACAAAACTCCCTGGTGGTGATAAGCAGACACCCGAAAAGCCAAAGATTTTTCCACGAAAACAGCTGAGCTGTCACTATACTGCCAGAACACACCACAGAAGGTTTTTGCCCCCTTCAGCTGTTGAGCTCCTGGTTTTCAGCTCATGGACATCCTGACTGGTGACAGGCACCTCTCCACGCCCCCAAAACTCGCTTGCAGGAGGCATTCCTACACCTCTCCCACGCTGGGTTAGGCTCTGCAGGCTCTGTATGGAGCCCATGTGACGCTTTAGTGACACTGATAATGTGAGAGAGATGAGGAGCCTTCTCCAGAGCGATTCCACTCCTCTGGGGACATCTCCTGGCACACACATGCCCTCCTCCAGGTGCTGCCCTTCACTCACATCTCCAGTCGATCCCGTAAAATGTCGGTGGGTGGTTCAGGGCTTGCTTCAGCTTAAGAATTCTCATTCTGAATGAGATGGTGCCACGCAGGACTCACCACAGCCCAACGGTGGGGTGCCCTGGGCCTGTCCCCCTGGGACCACTGCTAGGCAGAAGGGACAGAGTCCAGCTGCCCTTTCCACAGCGTGTTTGCTGTGCTCTGCTAATGGGTGTTTAAAAGATCAAGGATTTTTTTTTCTTTGTTTTTTAGGCCACCAAAGTAAAAGGCATTGGTGTGAATACAAAAAAGCACTGCAACTGCTCAGTACCGAGCTCTTTCTGAAGCAAAGCTACACTGTAATGCACTAGGCTGGCTCTAATCAAACACCACCTTCACCTGATCTTTCTAAGGGCAGGAAGACAAATACATGCAGAAGAACATGAATTTTCTCTCCATACCTGCGTGGTCTTGTTGATGTACCGGCGTATGATGTCTCTGATGTTGCTGTTCTTCTCTGTTTGGAAGTACACTGTGGCTGTGGACTTTTCCTTTAAGTAGGGCTTCTCTGCTGTAATCCATGTGTGCAGCAGAGCTGGCTCGCTGCTGTCAGAGATGGTTGGGAAGTACGTCCCCGACGGGAGGGAGCCAGCATCGTTCTGCCTTGGTGCTGCCGCCCCATCCGCGAGGGGCTCCTCTGCGTAATAGGACTCCCTGGCGTGCTCCCTGATGTACTGAGCTTCCACCGAGGAGAGGAAATCCACCTCTCCTTCTTTGCTTAAGGTCTGGAGATACGAGTCTGTCCCACCATCCAGGAAGGCGTCCGTGGCCAATCTTATGCTTTCATTATGGCTGAAATCTGCTTTCGTCGTCTTAAAGGACTGGTTCTTGATATCCTCCAGCCTTTTCTTTATCTTGCCCGTATGCCTGGGGTGGCTCATGGCTCTCTGTCGCAGCAGCCGATCTGCAGGGTAGGCACCGTGCATAGGCGCGGTACAGGCAGCGCAATCGCCCTTCGCGTTCAGAGACTGCATCCTGGCGTAAAATCACTTGGTCTGAACGAGTTAACTATGAACAAAAATAAAGAGATCTCATTACCACAGGCAAATTCACACTCCCTGATCTGTTGGTACAATTACCTTCAAGAAACCAACAACCAAGCTTACTTCTCAGGTGGTGGTATACTTCAGCAACAATCTGTTTCCAGATGGGACACAAGTACAAAGCTGATTAGATTGCTTATCTGAGAGGCACCCACCTCACCCCCAGGGCAGCCGAAGGATTCAAGTCCAATTACCAGGGCTGTCTGATTTGGCTGTATTTCCCTTCTCGGAGCATCCTGTGAAATGTGAGTGAGGAAAGTATTCAAGCAAAAGCAGGTAGGCTCCCAAGCATCGTTGCACAATCTTCAAAACAGCTTGAGGCTTCTCTGTCTTCCCATCATATTTGTTATGGAGCAGAAACTTTAACTGGGACAAAGACATCAGCTGTGTCCATAACTTCCAGCAGAAAGGGTCACGGACTCTTGTCTGTACCTACATGCTGCTGTGCAGGCTTAAAAATAAACTTGAAATTCGTCACTGTGCCCTGTTTGCAGTATGTTGCTATTACCATAGACGATTCACTCATTTATTTCTTTAAAGCTTGGTGACTACGCCATCCTATTAAAAGAAAAATACCCCTTCCCAAACATCCTGAGTATTATGTGGAGGGAGGGTTGTGAGCTGGCCTCAAAGCATCAGAAATACAAACACTCATCATTTGATTGTGCACATTTAGTGCTGTTTGTTGGGTTTCCTTTTTTTTTTTTTTTTAAGGCTGCAGCTTCTGGAGTCACGTTGTCACAGTGGCAGCTCAGCTGCTGTGTCATTAGCAGGACGGAGGCGCAGGTTCGCAGCGGGGTGAGTGGCAGCGCCTCTGGGAGCCAGGCCGACTGGTATGACAGCACGGGGCGCGGCGAGGCGGGGTGTGAGGGCACCGTGCCTGAGGTGTTCCAGAAATACCTGCGTGCATGCTTCTTTGCAGAGGCACGTGTGACACACTTTTATCACACAGGTAGGGTTTACATCGTGCTGCGTAGCTCTGCTCCACGCTGCATCCCTGCACTGAGGTGCCACGGCTCTGGAGGTGGCCGTAGGCAGAGCAGGATGGAGCAGACACGCCAGCCTGGCCTCATGCAGGGTGAGGGCTGCTGTGGGCACGCCTGAGCTGGGAAGGAGTCCTGTCACTCTTACCAACACGCTCTAGAGCACAGGCGTCTTCAAGGCTCCTCAGAGGCCTGTTTGTCCAGGGTAGTTTCCCGGATTCTGCGTCTACGTCCCCAGAGTCTATTTCAGATGCCTTATGGAAAAAAAAAAAATAATAATAATAATAATTATACCCTAGCATGACAAAAGCATACACATTAAAATAGTCAGGAATATTGACTACAACAGCAATTGTTTGAATTTTAAACCCAGATCTGTGGAGGGTTGAACACCCACCTTGGGAGCTGGCGAGGGGGTGTCCGGGCAGCACAGCTCCTGATGGGATTTCAGAAACTGTCCCCTGCCCTCCCCCCGCCCAACACCAGCCCGCAGCTGTCAGACGCAGCAAAAAGTCATTAATTATCTAGTGACCTGCTCTGAGCAATTATGCTGAAAACGATGCCGCCTAATTAATGTGACGTGCGAGATCTTGCCCTGTCAACACCTCCCCGGGCCCAGCAGGGCGCTCTCCGGCCCTGCCCGCCGTCCACCCCCTGGCCAGGGCCAGTGCTGTCACCTGGGGCCCCTCATGGTCACCACAGTGTCCTCCACGGCCACCCTGAGGTCCTGGCATGGCCACCTCAGGGCCAACACCGTCACCACACAGGGTCCTGCCCGGTCACTTCGGGGCCCACACAGGAAACCCAAAGGTTCCCACTGTCACCCCAGGGAACCCCCACTGAGGCCCCAGGGTCAGGCTGAGGCCCTGCACAGTCACCTCGGGGTCCCTCACGGTCATCTTCGGGCCCCACACTGTCACACTGTCGGGACACGCGGCCACCGCTGGGCCCCACGCTGTCACCACGGGGCCCTGCGGCACGCGGCCCGTCCCAGCAGCCTCAGGAAGGGCCGAGCTGTTCCTCCCACCCTCCTTCTCCCGCAGTGCGGGCAGAAGTGGCGGCCGGGCCCTCGGCGACCGTGACGGAGGCGGGGGAGACGGCGGGGACGGGGCCCAGCCGCGGCCGCGGAGAGGGACCGAGGGCAGCCTCGAGGGAGAGCACGGAGACAGCGCCTTCAGCCGCCTCGTTAGCGCAGTAGGTAGCGCGTCAGTCTCATAATCTGAAGGTCGTGAGTTCGATCCTCACACGGGGCAAAGGCGGGTGATGTTTTTTTTTTCCCTTGCGCGGCTTTTACCGGCGGGTACCGGCCTTCCCAGGCCGCGGGCCCGAGGCTCCGCCTCCAACAGCTGTTTGGAACCAGCAGTTTTTACCGTTTTTACCGGCAGCCCCGGGCCGACGACAGAGGAGCTGTGTCAGGGCAGCGCAACGGACGCAGACGCACTTTGGGTTCTGTGACGGCTCCTCGATGCAGCCTGACGGCGAGCTTGTTCCAGCATTTGGGAGCAGCGCAGGTTAGCCTGGCGATTTGGAGAGTTTCCTGCAGCAGCCCTGGGTTTCGTGTGCACTTGGAGCAGACGGACACAAGGCACCATCCCACAAACTGCACCCAACCCTGCCTTGGTGCTGGCTTCCTCCTGGTGGAAACATTCTGGCTGATGCAAAATATGAACATTTTTACAAGCCGTAAGTGTGTACACATACGGCCCAAGGTGCTAGCCAATTTTTTTTTTTTTTTTTTTTTTTTTTTTTAAATAGAAATAATCACACATTAACTCTAAGACAACTGCAGGCATCATTGAGACAGTTCTCTCATCTACTCGCTGCGTGCCAAAGATCTTGGCTTGTCGTGGTCCCTCTGAAGAGAAGCGCTGCATCTTCCTCGGCCTCTGCTGAGGGTCTCTGACGTGTGTTCCGTGGGCCCTGGTGGCTGCCCACAGAACTCTGGCTCTAGCCACAGAGTATGCTAGCATGATAAGCAGCTCCCTCCGTGCTTTAGGCCTCTGTGTAATGTAAGGAGAAACAGAGCTGCTGCTCTCTGCCGCAGGTACTGCCCAAGCCTGCCCTCCACATGCGCTCTAGCACCCGTAGGGAGACACGAGCAGCCCTGCTCTGTTACTGCTGCCCCAAAGAGCAGCATCAAAACCCCACAGGAAGCAGAACGCCCAGGCAAGAGGTTTAGGGATTTCTATTGGGTTCCAGCACCGCTCAGCTAAGAATATTGCATCTGGGTTACGCTGCTGCCTTGGAGCTTTGGAAAAAGCGTGTTCCTATCTCAGAATAAAGTGAAAACCACCTCAAACAAATGGGATACATAGAAAATAACAGGAATTTTCAGTGCATCAGACTGAAAATGAAAAAAATGAAGTCCCAGGTCCTCTTGGAGAAAAGCACTAGCCAAGGAAAATCAGCCTAGCAGTGCCAAAAATCATTATTTTTATTTAGCTCCTCTCTCCCTTCTCATGAATTGTGTCTGCTAATATAGATAACAACTATCTGCACCTCCAGCAATGGAGATTCTACAGCCTCTCTGGACGCCGCTTTCAGTGTTTGACTCTCACCGTAAAGGATTTTTTTCTTTAACTGCAATTATTCCTGCTGCAGTTTGCAGAATTCACTTACACATCACTCACAAAAGCAGCATTTTCACAGTGGTTTGTTTCTTCAAGTCATGGCTTTGACCAGAACAAATGAAGTATACAAATACTGTATGTGTAATAACTTAATGGTAAAAAGTCAGTTTATTTTAGAATTAAAAATAGTACTGCAATTACTGAGAAAATAATGAGGATACAAGCACTACACATTTTTCTAGCTATAATTTTATTTTTTATACAAAAATATTTCCAAAGGTCTTTATACTGAACAATCTACGATCAGATTACACAGTCGGGGTTTCACTGATTGATTGATTGATAATCTGAAAGTGCAGCTGAGGTACAGAGCAAACCATCTCAAGCTGTCCACTTTGTAGCTGAGCCGTGAGCTGGAAGACGTCCAGTCCGAGCCCGTGAGGTAAGCTTCTGTCTGAGCTGCCTGACTTCTGCCATCAGCTGCCGCTCTTGGCATGCCAGGTCTCCTCTTCTGTCTAAGGACACTAAAATGCAAGAAACTCAGACAACATTGCAACTGTTTTCCATACGAACCACCAACGCTTACTGGAAAGCAGGTAACTCCTGGCTAGAAATTATTACTTAACGTAACTACGCGAGACAGCCCTGCAGCCTCTAAGGACAAGGAACCACAGCTCCTAAGTTCTTTGAAGGTGGTACCATGGCAGTGTTGTATTTTGTTGCTAAATGGTCAGATGTTGATGGCTTTCTGCCAGGTCCAAAGACACGGTTCTTGTTGCATGCAGTTTTATACATAAGATGTATGTGATTTTAAAATGTGCTTTCATTGGCTAGGACAGCCCTAAGTAAATTATCGAAGACTAGTTCTTGACTGTAACTCTCAACAGGATTTTCATGAAAACAGTTCTGCATGTGCTCAGCATCCCCAAACCATATATAATTATGAAGGCTGAAGAAATACAGGTAAAATGATCAGGTCAGAATGGGACTAAACTAGGTTGGGGTTTAAAATGACTAGCCTCATAACGTGACACACTTCAGGCATTTCCTACCTGTGCTATTCCTGGTTGTGAATCATTTTTTTTTTTTTTTCCCCAGGTGTGAAATACAACAATAAACTAGTTTACTATCCACTAAACACCTCCACAACTAATAATGACTCAATCTCCCATCTAGGTGCTCCACCTGAAGCTAAATGTGAGAAAAAAGGAGGACTCTAACGTAGAATCTTACTGTGTGATGGTGCCTGTGATGCAGATAAATCATTCAGACAGATGTTTCCAGACTTTGGCACCTGCTGGAATTCCACCCCTCTCTCTGTACGTCTGGCCTTTAAATCACGCAGTCTTTCTGTGGGAAATGCAGAGAAGGAATCTAAATTTTATGTGCTTAAATTTCTAGTGAATTTTTCTCACTTGAGGTGAAAGTTTTCCTCAGGAAGCAAAATCAGAACAATCACTCACTCCAGCTAATGGCAAGTGAAATTTGCTCAGAATTTGAAGACAACACTTCCAGTCTATGGGTCAAAGCCATGCATCACTACGTTTCATTCTAACAAATTACAGCTCCATCTGTGGTGTTCCTTCCTATGTAATTAATCTTCTGACAAACGGGCCACTAAGTTCCTGTGGAATATGGCTACTCGCCATTTCAGAAGGAGACACCCATTTTAATAACTTGCAGTTGCAAATTACTCCACATTAAAACCATCAGACAATTTAGGGCAAAGCCTGAAAAAGTTTGCTGAAAGCAATACTAATCACCTGATCTGAATACTAATCACTCATCTTGTGTGTGTCTTGAGGAGATGGGGCAACGGGGTATGTAGCTGCCAAACCACACAAATGCAGCACTTCAGAAGGAAGTGCTGGCCAGTCCTGGAAGGACTTTGCCAAGTCACGTGTTGGTAGTGAGTTTGCTTTTCTTCACATTCTCTGACAGAGGATTTCTACGGGGTGTGAGTTTATGATTGGCTTAAGGTGATACAAGCCTGTGCTTCTACCAAAGATGACATTCTTTGGTCACTGCTTCCTCTGTGCTGGCTCTGCAGCTGAACACTCTGGTGTAAAGTTGGATCAGATGCCTGATGTGACTGAAATTCCAGTCCTAGAAAATAAGGAGTAGTAACGTGTAGCTGCATAAGCAAGCTGCTCTAGCCTGTCATATATCCTGGGAGTGACAGACCTGATGCAAGAGGACATGGGAACATGTGTCCAGCCCAGGAAGGAGAATCATAGAATCACAGAATCATAGGATGGCTTGGGTTGGAAGGGACCTCAGAGATCATCTAGTTCCAAGCCCCCTGCCATGGACAGGGCTGCCAGCCACTAGCTCACTAGATCAAACTGCCCAGGAACCCATCCAGCCTGGCCTTGAACATATCCAGGGATGGGGCATCCACAACTTCTCTGGGCAGTGTGTCTGAGAAGTGTCCCTTCTGATGGCAGCCTACAAAAGGACACTGTTTATGAAATCACGAGGATTTGAAAAATTCCACCCTGTTAAAGAAAGAAATGGGAACAAAACAAAGAGATAAAATGAGAGACTCTTGTGTTCTTACTGTATGAGAAGAACCAGGGCATTATGGAACATAATTCCGCCAGCTCATCATATGATGAGAATTACAGTTTGGTTGGAACGGTACTGGTCAGGCTGGAGTAAGAGTGATGTCAGCAGGACAGTCTGAAAGACCTAAATGCCTGATGAAAGACTCCATGTAACCTTCGGTGAAACTGCTTTCATCCATCTTCTAGTAGAGTAGAGAATTACAGGTTGAGGTTTCCAATATGATGAAAAATGAGTGCTAACTATCCTACATTTCCTGTTTCTCTGTGCTCCCAATAAAAAAAAATACGAAATCATGTATTGGGAGAAAAAATATCCTCAGTTCTGTGGATGCATGAGGAAACTGCTGGCAAACAGAACTTAGAATCCCACCTGTACACAGGAGTAAGGTAATCTAATAGATCATTAACATTGATTCATCTGATGGATATCAAATTGAGGTTCCTTTCCAAGTCTGGCTTTACATTTTGTTTACATGAAAGAAAACTGCCAAAAGTATGGAAAGGAGTTTGACCTGAGTTTCTCTCCAATATTGGATACTTTGTTTGTATTCAGTTGATGAAGTCAGGCCTTGATGCCACTAGTGTGCTGATACACAGGAAAACTGCATTTTCTACGCACTCACCAAAACAGCCATCCTCTCTTTGCAGCTTTTCAGTCAAATCTAATGCATCATTCATTTTGTCTTCTAAAAAGTGCTTCCTGTGTTCATCTGCAGCAGCAGCAGCCTTCTGCTCTTCCTCCAGTTGTGCTTTTTTCCGTGTGACTTCTTCCCACTGTGCAGAGATATTGAGCATGTCCTCAACAGATGTATTACAAGGAAAAAGCAACAAGTAAAAGCATCTGGATTATTGCAGACTACACCTCATCCTTGAACCAAAAGGTATGTTATTAAATTGAGTGAATGTTTCTTTTTTGAAAAAAATTCTCCTTCGAACACCTGGAAAAAGCCAAAAGTCTTGATTTAGAGAAAAAAAAAAAAAAAAACACAGAAACCTGCACAATTAGGAATATGCTTCCTAAACCTAAACTCCAGTGCTTCCAGAAACTTCAATCTGGACCAGGAAAGGAGTTGCCTAACAAAATATTTCTTCTTGTTCAACACCTTTCACTTTTATGCTATTCTATGTTACAGGCAAAAGGCACTTACATTTGGACCAGTCCCACTTAGGAAAAGAAATAATGCAAAATACCTTTTTTCCTTCTGCCTCCCTCATGGCCTTCAGCAGTTCAGCTTCTTTCACCCTGTTGTCATGAAGGAGCTTGGCTATCTCTTGGTAATGCTTCTCACGGTCCTCATCGTCACGCCTTAGTTTATGCAGCGCTTGCAGCCTCCAGTCGGTGCTAATGCATTTCTGCTCTGCTTTGGCTAAATGTTCCTTGGCTACCTAACAAAACACCTTTCTTACCAGGAATCCATGTCCTTTATTTCAAGTACACAGCCTTACATACAGATCAGGGAAGATCTTTTTCTGTCAAACTGACGTGTCCTCCCGTATCCCCGGTGGATGTTCCCAGCAGGAGACCACACCTGCAGTGCCACTCCTCCGCCCATGACAGCAGGCCGTCTCATCTGTCAGGGCTGTCTTCTGCTCCTTGTTATTCTTTCACTCACTGAGGGCCTTTTAAATGATTTGAGGGTTTTGCTTTCCTAGCATGGATTTCATACGATTTACAGGTGCACTTAACATGAGATTGATACCTGACTGCCAATACTTCCACCCACATCCATCTGCTTCCAAAAATTGAAGGCTGTTTACAAAAATTCAGGCCCATATGCTTATTTCTAGACAAAATATAAATGCAGATGCCAAGCATATGGGTAGTGGGTTAGCTGCAACTATTTTTCCAACTGTGCAGTTACAAGTTCTGAGCTTGAAAATCTGAACAATTCCTAATGTCAAGCTATACACATTCATTACTGTGATCAGGAAGACAGCTTCTACAACTGAATTTCATGCCAAGTGCTATCATCTGAAAGTTCCTTTGTAGCTTACTTTTGTTTTATTATGATTACAAATAAAACATGTTCCTTAACAGGAGGATAACTTATTCTGAAGAGCTCTTTTGAGTCTCATATGCCTTCGAAGTTCTGGATAGTAAAGAAAAGTTAAAATCCATGGTGGCCCTAGAGAATTTCAATATTGTATAGCTGCCTGGATGCTTCAGTCAGATTTTCAAAAACCTCAAACCTTTAAACAGGCCATCATGATCTATTAATATAGGTATCTAGGAACTAGATCTCTTTAAAAATATCTTCATATTAATGTGCACTAGCTAACAACAGCTGAAATGCTGCTGAACAGTACCACTTGTACTCATTAACATAACTAGTTACTCGTGTGAATATTCATGTGAAGATCCAGCCATCTTACCATCTGAGCTTTCTGGTTTTCTTCTCGGTCTGCTTCCATCCAGCTCCGAACAACATGGTCCTCAAGATCTGCCTTTCTGCGACTGGCATCCCTCTCTTCTTTTATTTCCTGTGCAACTGCCTCTTGATCTTTGCTAAGATGCTGCCAAACACACAAGCATAAATTATTATTGCTAAGCTACTAACCATATTTTTAATTCTCTCTTTAACATTTATTAAAACTTCATTAAACTAGAATTTGAATATATCCACATGTCTCATCCCCCTGCATATCATAACCTACCATAACTGTCCAAGACAGCGATACTCCCTGCTGGTTTACCCACTTGGAATTATGCTAGCCTGAGTCATCCGAGTGATCTCCCAGGTTTATACTAATGTAATTGCATTCCATGCATTACAATGGAGCGTAAAAGAATTCCAACTTAAATGAATTCGATTCATTCATGAAGATATTCTCCACTTCTGTGGCATATGTTAGCCAAAACCTCAAAGTGTTTCACAAATATAAATCATGTTTCATGGTACCCAGACTTACAGTAAACACATCTGCAGATCGAATGCAGAGATGATTTGTCAAAAGTAAATGGAATCAACGTTAGCTCTAGAAATACCATTTTAATTCTCAACAACTTTTCTTCACATTCGTCAGGGCTGGAATCTGTTGAGCTGCGTCAGCAGGGTACTGAAGCACAGTTAACACACGCTGCCTCTCAACAGGCCTTCTGAGCTTGGATACAGCCCCTCACTGACAGCGGTGATACGGCCAGTTCAGGGCACGGGCAGGGAAAGCCTGCCTGCACAGGCCCTTGTGGGCAGACATATAGTCTTGGTTAGTTAAAAAATTGCTCCCTTTCTAGCCTAAAGAGAATGGTCACTCTAGAAATAATTCCCTGAGACGAATGACTTTATATATACTGGAACACAAGTGATCTTAGCTTGGTTTGCATTACGTAGCTGCAGGGCAGCTGTATTTAATAAATCAGTGCTGGAAGAAATTTAGCCCAGCTATGCTCAGCAAGAATTATAAAAAGTCTGTGGCTAAAAGCTGTAAGAAGTCAAACATAGGGAGACACACACTTCAGAATAAGGATTAGCTATTTTGGATGGCCACTTCTGCTTGCTTTCCAGTCAGATCTGCATGCATGCAGGACAGGCACATGCAGCTATGATTTCTGAACACCTAACCTACCATTTCTAATCAAAAAGGACATGACTCAAGTCTCTGACTGGCAGCCTTGCTTTTCAAACGTTTTAAATAATTAACTCATATTTCACTTTAAACAATATTTACTGATATAAAACCTCTAATACTGAATAATGATTTTTCTGGACTATATGTAAGGCATTTCAGAAAAGAACTGCACCTTCCCCACGAACCACCCCTTCCGTTTTGCTTAATGATGTTGGCAACGAGACATTCTTTCATCAATTACATCAATGTGTTATACTGTTCCCTTCAGAAAACAGACAGATATCTGGATGCCGCAGATGAAAAGGTGGGAGTTTCTGGGATGAGGACATACTGTTACAGGCTTATTCCTTATTTACCTGTTTCTCACTTCTCTCAGCCAGCTGAGTACACAGATAAGGCCTGCAGCTATCAAATGATACCTCTGCTCAGAAGAATAAAATGGGGAGGGATAAGGGTATTTTCTCCCAGAAAAATGGGTAACAGTGAGTTCTACTACTGCTTTTATTTACTAAGGGTTTATTCTAGAAAAGGTATCAAAGAGGGAACTTTAAAAAAGCTCAATTTTTCCACTCATAGTTTGATCCAGTGAATACAAGAACCATTACATATAAACATCTCTATAGTTCCCTAATAATTACCTGTTCAAAAAGCTGTCTTTGTGATTCAAGTTCCATCTGTCGTTCTTCTATATCTTGAAGAGTAGCAGCTGTTTCTTGCTCTCTCATGGATGCCTTGAGGAGAAGAGAAACACATGAAAACAAAGCAAAGGAGAAATTATTCTTCCTCAAAAAACAACAGCAAGAAAAAAGTCCAAAACCAGAAGCCACATCCTGCTTCCAAGTTCTAGTTAACTTTCTGTCATACAATGAACAATGGGAAATACTGAACATCAAAAGTACAGGGCAAAGTGGAGGCAAGAGGCACGGAATAGTTTTGCTTCCAGCCACGTCAGGAGATGTCAGGCTTGATCTGGTGCTAACAATCTGCGAGATGCAGCTCCAAATCAGTCTCTGAACCCAAAAATGCTGTGGAGGACAGCAGAGATATGCAAGTGGCCCGTGCTGGGTTGCAAAAAGAATCTGACAATGCCCTGACTCTGCAAAGTGTGGTACTAAGATGCATGGAATGGCTCTGCAGAGACTCAATTCATGCTCACAGGGTTCAAAAGCTCATGCTCCATTCTCTGCAGCTGCATGCCACAGTGCTTGAGCTGGTAAGCCTGCAGGAGCAGAAGCAGGCCTGGCCAAAGGCTGCTCCAGAGGCTCTCAGTCAATGGCTGAGTGAATTTGCAGTCTGGACACACAGCCCACAGACAACTGATGATTGACTAGTCTTTTAGGGAGCTCATTACATTTTTCAATGCTGTTAATGTATAGATACGTCTGGCTTTTCCCAGGAATTTTGCCAGTTAAAGCAAAACAGTGGAACGTAGCAAGTTCCAAATAAAACTGTTAAATTACACATTTACACCTAAAAGGAGCCCACCTCATGCTAAATACACCTCTGGGCCCACACATCACGCTGTATCAATTGAAATTTTAGCTATGCATTTTTTTCTTGGTTATTTTCTCTAATAAAGCCTCAAGAAAAGGATTGCTTGAGCAATACTCAGCCTTTCTGGCGATCTCATCGGCCAGGCGTTTCAGTTCCAGCTGACGCTGACCCTGCTGGTATCGCAGGAAGCGCCTTCGCGAAGCATCGAGAAATTGCAGTTCCTTCGCTTTCACTTCTCTTTTCACAGCAGCCAGTCTTCAAAGCCAAAGCAAACAAAACCAAGGGAACTTGGATGTATAAAAGGTCAATTAAAAAAGACACAAGCTTCCATCACAGTTATCCATCACTCATCATTACTGTGAGCTAATCCCTGACTTACAAAGGCTAGGGCAGTTGCTTTCGTTCTTGCAAACTGCCCAGTTTTCATTTACAAGTCAAAATTAAATTCAAAGACACACAGACATCCTCTAATAGCAATCCCTCCCAAATAAGCTTTGAAGCCCTGTGCCCTGTTTCTGCTGTACTTTAATAAGCGCTAGTTTAGAATTTTAATGATCCAGAATTGGAAACTATTTCTTAGAATAACTGCCAGTGTTCTGGTACCTCCTTCAGCACAAAAGTAGTCCTAAGTTGATCTGCAAAACATCAAACTCTTTCAAGGAACAAAACCACAAACTCAAGAATTAGTTTGTAAAGAAAGTCCCACTGCTCACTTTTTAAAATAAAAATTTAACTTGTAGGTTACAGAAATTCAAGGAAAATATTACTTTTAGTTGATTTTAGAGGTCTTTTCCAACCTTAACAATTCTATGAATCTAAAAACCTGTGGAGACATAAAACTCTTAAACCTTCTCAACTGCAAAATGTCTCAGCTACCTGATTAACTTGGTACTACTGCAACTCTTTACTCAGAAACATATATAAAGCACTTTTTTCTAAATCCACTAGAAATACAAGAATGTGTACAGCGTACCATCCATACTCTTGATGCTGTAAACCACTCCTGTATTCACAGTCTAAGTCTGTCCATAGCATGACTCTGAAGCCTCAGTGTGCAAACAAGAGCATTCACAATCTGAAGACACCAGAAAAAAGGCTAGGAGCTGAGACAAAAATATTAAGTGTCTTGGCCTCTGATCTGCTGCATTCCCTTGGGCAAGGCAGTAATACAACCCAGATCACTTCATTCCCACACCAAAATCTGACCTACCAGACCACACTGCTTTCCCGCATTACAGTTTCTACAAATTAGTGGCCATTTCTCCTTTACTCATGGTTAAAAATGTAATAGCAGGATACTGCAGGCAGGCCCCTGATGTTTTTTATATTCTAATACCTCTGCCTCTGTTCTGCCAGCTTCTCTTCTTCTTCCAGCAGCATCTTCCGCCTTTGTTCTTCAGCTTCTCGAAGCAATTCCTGCTTTCGATACCAGGCTTCATCTTCTGCTTTCTGTTCCTGTGCTTTAGCTTCTAATTCATGCACTAATTGTCTACATGTAAGGAGATCATGTGTTCATATATCAAGCCAAGTATCAAGAGATTAATTGATTTAATAACTGTACTAGCAAAGAACTGCTGCAGTGTGATGTCATGGGACTATGGCATCCTCTCAATGCTCTGATAAAGTACACGAAAAAGAGCTCAGGGCTGACTCTTACAGACAACAGAGCATTTCAGTTCAGTGCAGACATTTTCTTCCTCACGTTCTTAACAAAAACTGGTTTCTAAAGGTGTCTTGTAATCATGGTTCCCACTCGTCTCAGTGAGTGGCCCTTCACAGAGCTGGACACGACAAGGTTAAGTGAGGTTTAGGTTCCTGCTTCTAGGCTTTCAACTTTGAAGACTGGCAGCCCAGTACCTTCTGTGAATTAATAAACATTTTTAGTTTAAAATAAGACTGCCTATTTAACTTAAAAACCACGTCAAACCAAGTAACTATTTATATGTTCTTTAAAGTCATCTTCCCCACATTTTTTAAATTACTGCCTCTCTTCTCAAGCATGCACATTATAACAGAAAAAGTGAATCGTGTCTGCTTGTCCCTCCCAGTCTGACACTATCTTCAACTTTCCCATTAATACCTCTCTCTTAAGTATTCAATTTCATCTTGTCTGATCCTCTCCCGTTCCTGAGTTTGATAATCCACAACGAACTTGGGATATTTATTAAATACAGGGTACTGTCCTTTTGTAAGTGGTATGAAGTCATCAAGCACACGTTGGGGATGGATATCTGGTGGTGTGGCCTCCATTAGATGATAAGCTTCTTTAATCACAGTGTTAATGTCCAGGTTGTTACGATGATGAAAGAAATACTGTAAGAGACAGGCTTCCATTTACATTCTACCAAAGATTAAGCAAGTTTTTAATATATCTATACAGGAATAATTAAGTAAATTAGCAAGCTCTATATTCCAGACGTTGGGAAAAAAAAAAAAAAAGGCATTATTAAGTTAGTCCTGTCAATTAGTAAAATATCATGGGCCAAAGTGACTCGACCCAAACCTCTTCCAAGTTCTAGAAGGGTTCTTTGCCTCCTCTTCCACCAACAGTTGCGTAAGACACCTGGGAACCAATGTGTGAGGTAAGGGTGTCAAACTGCCCATGCAGGCACTCCTATTGCTGGATAAACCTCCCTCAACTTTCAGTGTCTAAACATGAAGCACGAAGTTCCTCTTCCAGTAGGACTATTTTTCCTGTCAAAGATCTTCACTGAGAGGTACATTTATGGTACCTCTGTCAGGTGCCAGATGACTGTTCAGAAAGATGTAATAATACACTAATATGGAGCTGAAACACCTCCTTCAAAACTCCATAGCAACAGACACGGCGTTTTACACTTCTCTGTAGCTACACTTTCAGATGGCTGACTTAAAAAAATCAAGATGTTTACCTCAAAATCCTGTCTTTGGTTACAGAGAAGCAAGGGACCTCTGGAACACATAATATAGGCAACAACAATCATTAGGAAGTACGAAGGATGGTTAGAGAAGATATTGTCAAAGACTTTGAGCCATTCTTCTCTTGTTAGAACCTCAGAGAACAGGGTTTCTAGCAGAGGCCAGGCATAAACCTACATCATTTGGGAAAATTGAAAGAAGAATCCATTAGTTGAATTCTACCATTTCTTTTATAGAAAGAGTATGAAATTTTCTTGCCTTATACCAAGAATCTCTTTATTTAAGAAAGAAACAGGAACTAAACCAGAATATTTAAAGACATGTTTTATTACCTGCTATAAACATTCAAAATTAATATGGGGTAAATGTACAAAATTTTATTTTGCTGGATGTCTAAATCTTCTGTTTAGCTTTGTGGAGCTAAAATCATCCTTAATGATAAATATGTATAATTGTGTTTTAACTTACATACAAAATTCATTCCA
>VXAV01003697.1:163906-175666 GCA_013399715.1 Alectura lathami | reverse complement strand
CAGCCAAATGTCTGATTTTGAGTCACCATGTGTTTAAGACAGCTAAACTCAGTAACACTTTATAAGAGATCATTCCCTTTTGACTGGGGTGGGTTTGACTGCTTTTCCCATGCCTCAGACACAACTTTTTATTACTCAATGTGATACTATTATGCTAGATACACTTGCTTTGACTGATTATAGACCTTGGAAATACTGTAAAACTGCTAGGTTTTGCTACAAACACTGCAAAAGGAAGTCTAATACCTTGTTTTGATTTAAAAACAAGTTTTGATTTTAAATATACAGTTGTTACACATTAATTCTTAACAAACCTTTAAAAGAGAGTCTGGTGACCTCTTCAGAAACCACCTCATTTCATCAGGAAAAGTGTGTAAGAAATCTTAAAAATATTGCAGCATATTTGAGTTTTGAAAATTGTTGCTTACCTACTACTGTAGCAACAACTTCAAAGCAGATCAGCTGGTTGTTCTGGAATAATTTTACAAATGGGAATGCCAGCAAAGGAATATAGGGCGTCTCACCAAAGATAGCAGACCAGTGAGCGAGAGCTGATAAGGTCCTATACGTAAAGGCAAACAAAGGTGCAGAAAACATTGGTCCAAAATCAAACAAAAGTATAATGTGCATTTTAGGACTACCATATAGGAAGACGGTAAACTTCAAAATAGATTCAGACTTGCGCCAACTACAAAACCAAAAGTGGATTAGGGCACTAGTACTTCATTTTAGCTGATTCCAGCTACTGGGTACATTTCAGATCAATATATGAAAATACAAATCTGCAACCCTTAAAGAAATATAAATATACATTTTACCTCTGTAAAACTCTCAGCAGTTTCCTGCTTTTGATGGGATATTCATTCTGAATATTCACAAATGCACTGTGGGTACCCTTATCTAGCAGGCTGCTGAATGCTAAGTGGTTTTCAGGAAGCTGTAATAAGGAACGCCACACAAACATCCTGTAATTAAAATGCAGACTTAGTCAAGCAACTTCTCTTTCGTAGGCCAGTAAGCACAAGCAAATTGATTTCGTGTGAGCATGAGCGTGCACATACACTTACCTGTATTTTGCTGGATATTCACCATATCCTTTCAATAAGGCCTGCAGACGTTTCTTGTTTAATCCACCTGGCAATTCATTCTACACAACAGGGAATTAACAGTAAATGCGAGGATTTCTTGTTCATTAGCTCCCTCCTTGCACTCTATATTATATATATTATATATATTATATTATATATATATAATGTGTACAGCTACACTATCCCAAGTATTTCAACAGCAACAAAGATCACTCATGCTGAAGTCAGGAACAGCTGCCACTGATTTCAGTCAGAAGCAGATCAGACCCTGACTGACTGAACTATCTATAATTAAATGATGGATATAGTCAAACCTAAAGAATGTTGACAAAGGAATGGATTTTGTTGTGATTAATGTTACAGAAGAAAAAGGTATATGTGTATATATATGCATATATGAGAATATATATATACATGAGATCAAGATAGAGACGGAATGAGAAGGCAGCACAGTGATAAAGGAAATAGATGTAACACTAACGCATCCTCTGAACAGTTAAGAAAAATGAAATAGCTTCTAGGCTGACATTTTAGAAGTGCAGTTTGCTAGCAGGAAAGCAGATGGGATTTAGCAAATACCCAAATGTGTCACAAGGTGCTTGAACAGCTTCTGAGGTGCCCAGACCTGATTGGAGGAGTGGCAGCTCTGGCTGTGCCACCTAACACAGGAATATGGGCCGAACTGAGAGGAAATGGTGCTAAAACTCCCTTAACTCTGCTCAAATATCCAGGTGAACTTATCTTCTACTATCTGTAGTAAAAGGCTACATTTTCTTTTTTTTTATCCCAAGGACATTTAAATGCTACAGACTGGAGAACAAACCTTTCACAACTTCTTCCTACCTCTTTATTTTCAAGTGATGTATTCACTTGCATTTTCAGCAACCTGGTTTGAATTTTGCTTCCTTTGGATTTCCAAGGCTGCTCTGACCTTCCTGAAGTCACTCTCATGGCCAACTTATTTGCCTCTGATGTGCAGCTGGGCCAATCTTCTACTCTGAACAGCGGTGGCGGAGGCTAATATAAGTGAAAACGACTCCTTTAACATCTTGCAAGACAGAACAAATAACGCTATAATTTGATATTTACTCTATTTTATATGTATTATCTTTGGGCTTGATGGCCATAGCATAAGGAACATACACACAGTTATAACAGAAAGAAATATATTTGGTCTGTATACTCCTGAATATACGCGCCAGTGAGTTAAACTACTGTAATGAACTGTGAAAATGTTTATGTAGCTTCCAAACACGGTTCTCCTTGTTTAGCAAACACTGAAATATAATTGGGATAGCATAAACGTGCATCAGGTAGTGTGCAGGTTATTTATTTATGTTTCTCAGTGTTACTAAGAGACTTTGCATGTCTATAGCACCTGTTAGAAAGAACACAAAAGACCTGTGCAAACTTTAATTACTCTTCAGTGTTAGGCAGGTATTAATTCAATTCTGGAGATTGGGAAAGCAAGGAACAAAGTGGATATCCCAGTTCATGTCAACCGGGCAGCAAAAGTGCAAATGGAATGCATGTGTGACATCTTTACACATCCTTCCTCTGCTCTAACTCCTTCATTATCCTGGTTACTGTTTACTTCAAAGACACAGTGATTAAAGATCTATGGAATTCTGGATTTAGAAACCTGACTCCCATTAATAAATTACTTTAATAAAACAAGAAGTGGTATTTAGAATGTTTGTTATTTAGGAAGGATTAGGAGTATGATTGTGCCATAATGATGGATGCTGGTATCCAGTAACACAGCAAAAACAAAATCACAGTAACAAAAGAACCATTCATACCTGCAGTTTAAGAGACATTACCTGCAAAATGTTTATTGGTGGGAAATGGAACAGAAGCAGCACACAATTGTGCTGTTTCCATTTCCCTCAAAGTGTCACTACAAAGTAAAACTGGTCCACATAAACTGCTGTAGAAAGAAACACCGTCTCCCCCTCCTCCCAAATACAGAAACATGGTGATACACTTTAAAAACATCACATTACCTGACAGGCCGGAATAACAATGCAGGGAACCCCACAAACCACCTTTTCTGTATTGGCAGTGTTAAGTACAGCACTCCGGCAATGACACCTCAGCAAACTACTGCTGATACAGAAGTTATGTGGGCAAGTGTCACCTTTAATGGGATTTGCTGCAATCATAAGAAATGTGAAACACCGTACCTTATTCACTTCCTGAGTCAAAGCTTGGACACTGTACAAATTAAGGCTACCATTTTCCATTACTGATGCAATGTACTGGCCACTGGGGCTAATCGCTGCTGTGCTAATTCCCTCCTCGTGACTCCCAATAACAAAAAGAAGTTTGCACGTTTCTACATTGATAAATCTCATAATATTATCTTGACTTAACACTCCAAGGACCTACAAGACAAAAGGATTCATCAATCATGCTCTCAATGTCAAACAAAGAGGAATGCCAAATTAAGAAATGACATTCCATTAAGCTAGAGGAGCAATTGAACAAATTCTTAGCACAGTATCTTTTGTATGGCATGGGCCCATCTCCCCCGTCCCCCAAAAGCCCACAAAGTATGTGTGTTGAATCAAGTAATCAAATATCCATTCTTAACTTTGTAACTAACTGACCTGGTTGGAGACCCCATCGAAACTGTCAGGGAGGAATTCCAGCTGACGGACAGCTCGTACTTTTGTAGGCATCTGGATTATTCTTACCAACTGCTTTGATTCTAAACACCATAAGTGAAGATGATTTGATTTTCCACCAGCTACAAAAATCTGGCCATCTCTGGATCACAGATGAGGCAAAGTTTCCATCAGAATATTATAGTTTAAGCTAGTATTAGTTACAAAGAGAGAGATCATACACTTCCTGCTACGCCCTCACTTTGGAATCCATCATTATTCCTGTCACACTCTCCTGAAACAACAAAACAGCTCCTAAACAATAAAATTGCTTTTGTAATGGATAGCTTAAAGTTTATTTCACTGGTCATTAAATCAACTTACTTTATTTCAACTGCTATGGGACTGTAATAAAAACTGTTATTGAGCCTTGCTGCAAGTATCAGTTGTAGCAGACTTCAAAAGCTTATCACAGCATACAGCCCAATATATCCATAAAACTTTAGAAATTAGAAAATCTGTTTTAAAAATACATTTTTTGCCTTTAGAATATTTAAAATAGCAATTTACCTGGTAACTGCAAAGATCTTATAAAGTAATGCAGAACCTTCTACAGGAGTTGGCAACTGGTATTTACAGTGAAGAGTATCAAATTCCCATGCAAAAACAGAATTATCTTTGAAACAGCTGAGGATGGTGTTACTCAATGGAAGAAAGAAAACCTGAAAATACGAAGACAAGAAAAATGGAATGATGTTGTCAAGGAAGTACCCTTTAAATTGGACCAAAGTGTGTGGCAGAATAAAATACAGCAAGAAGCCATGACAGTATGGCTATTGCTGTAACTGTGTAATGCAGCTGCAGTGCAAGGCTTCGACCCCCCAAAGAGTGGGACCCCCTCCCCTCTTTCAGTCCAGGCAAGGTCGCTCTCCCTTGCACTGGTTCAGAACTTGTACTCTTTGCTAAGCCAGTTTAACTTGCTGAAATGACAAAAATCTTTACCTGGGTTACTTTCATAACTGTTACATTGTCTTCTGGAGGGTTCTGAGGAATGCCAGAGAAGGCACAACTGAGATGCTGGGAAGATGAACGCAGCAGCAGGAAAGGATGGGAGCTGGGAGCCAGAACTGCTCACTGAGCACTGGTGGGTTTTGAATAGCTTGCTGCATCTTCTTGGTAACAGCACATGCAGCTTTGGCCAGTTCCCTATAGCTGTAACTTTGAAGGTTCAATTCAAAATGTTTTCTGGTATTTGAGCATTCAGGGACAGACTACCTGAAGGACTCACTGGCTGAGATTTACAGTCAGTACCAAGAAGTTCAAAGTCTAGGTCTGAATGGTTTCTCTGGACCTTGAAATCCAGGTAGATGTGATGGGATTCATCATGTTGAATGTCAGTGGCTGAGTGTTAGATGTTCAGCCCAAGTTACTCACTTGGCAGTGAACAAAAGGCACCTGTGGGGAAAAAGTCACCTCACCTCCCACAGTCATTTATGTTTAAACAAACTGAGCTGCCTGTCCTCCCTCAGGGACCCTGGGGAAGCCTAGACAACAAACTGAGAACAGATGCCTATCATGCAGATGGATGAAGTTAACCAGTATGATTTCTACCTTTTCTTACTTCCTATTATATATATGTATATAAAAAAAGTCTGTGGGTCCTTCCAACAGCAAACGAAGCCCTAGAAAAGCTCCAAGTTTCTATTTAAGTTTCGACAAACTAGACCAGTTCCTCATTTTCTGCTTTGTCCTAGAAAAATACCACAAGCTGGTCACAAGCAGCTGTTGAATAAGCAGCAGTGCTTTGAAAATGGTCATTATAGATGTTTTTTCTTTGGCTCTTGTTTCTTATTTGTCTTTTTCAACTGTTATTCTTACAGTATGCAACTCAGCCTCTGTCATCTTAAATTAGCTGCTGAACACAGGGTGTGTTTTAGAGGGCAAACTGGGCTTAAACAAAGAGGCACCACAAGGTACACCACAGATTGGTGTGAAATGAAGACTCAGATATCAAGTAGGAATCCAGCTCTGGACAGTGTGTGTCATGGCTGCATCTAATAATAAATCTGATCTTTAATAAAGCACTTAACTGCATGCCTTGAATCATGGCATAGGCATAAACATCATTATCTCTATTCCAAAACCAGCAAAATGAAATCCAGATAAAGTCGATTAGTTGTATAAAGTCCTATCAGAAATGGCAGAGCCAAACCAAAAACTGCCCAAATTCTTCATTTATTCACTCAACCATAGTCAATCTACCCTCTTTCAGTTTAAAACCACTACCCCTTGTCCTATCACTACATGCCCTTGTAAAAAAAAAAAAAAAAGTCTCTCTTCATCTTTCTTGTAAGATTCCTTTAAGTACTGAAAGGCTGCAATAACAAAAATCTTGTAAACTATTTTTAGTTCTGTGTACTACACAACAGCTTTAGTAAAGCAACAAAAAGCGTATATGTGATCTCCCACAGTATTGCCAGGCGGCTATCGCAGATAGACAACATTTCTGCCTGACTTAGAACGTGGGGAAAGCACTCAAATGAATATCCTTGTTCTCTGCAAAATCAGCATAGTTTTTTAGTGACCAACTTGACGAGAAGTTCGGTTTGAAGTGGTATTTGTAGGACGACATTGTAGGACAGCAGGTGCGCAGGCCCAGCTCGGCAGGGCTGCGGTACTCTCTATAGTGTTTATTCCCAAGTTCGACGTTTGGTGGCGCAAGAAGACCGATCTAAGGCAGCGTACCACCGCGGCCGAGCTACTTAAACCACTCCCAGATACAATCGTACTCTTTCTCATCCCCTACGTTGTTCCAGTATTAGTGTCTGTGCAGCAAGCCAAAACAAAGAAACCACTAGGCTAAAACGCAGCGTATCCTTCTTGCTGAGTTACTTTTTGGCTTTGTTTGCTCCCACGTTCTGTGCTTTGTGTGCATAGGAAGAGGAGAAGCTTTGGAATAAGCAGCTGAACGGTGTAGGTGGTGACTGTTTAGGTTATAATTATCACCCCCAAACAATTTTTTGAACAACCACCTTAGAATCACAAATTTATTCAGGCTGAAAATGATCTCCAGAGGTGCTCTAAGCCCACCCCCAGATCAAAGAAAGGCCAGCTTCCAGGTTAGACTGGGCTGGTCAAGGTCATTTCCAACCAAGCATGGACTATCTGTAAAGGTAAAGATGCCTTAAATGTTCCCAGCAGACCTCTGCAACTCCTGACTGCCCAGTGGTGGGACTGATGTGATGGGATAACAGCTAAGGAGATTTGCCCAAAGAACACAGAAAAGATGCAGCTGCATTTTTAAAAATATCACAGAATCATAGAATATCCTGAGTTGGAAGGGACCCACAAGGGTCATCAAGTCCAGCTCCTGGCTCCACACAGCACTACCCAAAATCCAAACCCTGTGTCTGAGAGAGGTGTCCAAATGATCCTTGAGCTCAGGCAGCTTGGGGCCGTGGCCGCTGCTCTCTGTTTTCAGGTACTGTGATTTTAACCTGTGGTGCTACTCTTACTGAGGTATGTTTGTTTAACCTTCAGCAACTGCTCTTTGCTCACCTTCTGTATACCCACAGACTGACGAACATTAAGCTTTCTTTTTCTTTGAAAGGTGTCCAGGTCCCACAGCTGTGCTGTATCAGTGGATGTAGTGATGGCATACCTGCCTGAGCCATGGACAGAGATAGAAGACACTGAAGAATCGTGTCCTCTCAT
Organism: Alectura lathami; assembly: GCA_013399715.1. Taxonomy (NCBI): domain Eukaryota; kingdom Metazoa; phylum Chordata; class Aves; order Galliformes; family Megapodiidae; genus Alectura; species Alectura lathami. The sequence continues at coordinate 168,255 of VXAV01003697.1, read as the reverse complement.
CCAGCTAACTAGTTCCTTAGTTTCTGCAGGAGTTGATGGAAAAAAAGAAAAAAGAATATGAAAATATGGAAGTCATTCAAAGCGCAACGACTACTACTTCAGCTACCACTTTGCTCTTCATTGCCAGCTCTATGCTGTGGAACAGACTTTTAAGCATACCTGGCATATGCCCGTTTACCATCACAATCCAACAAACAAGAAACAAAATTCATCTCTCAGTGACAGGTTTAAGTAACAGACCTCCTAAGCTGTTCTCAGTTCCACACAGAAGTCCAGCTTGCACAGACTTGTTTAATTTAGCCTAAGAATCAATGTTAAGAAGACACCAACGCTGCAATCAGGTAAACTTAACATGCCTCGTAGGCAGATTATCTGATGTGATCGCCAGCAGAAAAAAATCAAGAAGTTGGGACTGAACGTTCTACTTAAGAGTTCTCCTCTTGTTCTGACTTGTGGACAATTTGTCTGAATGATGGCGCAGCGATTTACAGGCGCAAGGTTTAATGACACGGGCTATGACTTGAGAAAAGCACAGTCAGAACGCAACACCTCATTAACTGTTTTAGAGTCCAAAGCATTTTTCTGCTGTGTAATACATACTTAGGAAATAGTACCTCTGACTACTCTGTTTCCCACTAGTGACTGCACAGCCACTAATCTTCCCTCAGCACCTAAACTGCATTTGTGGCAATTGCACTATTTACATCAGGCAGGTGGCCCGACTGTCATGGGGCTGCTCCAGCTGACCTGCTGCTATGGCATCAAAGATGGGAAATGGCTATAAAGCAGCTCGTAAAGCCTAACAGTCAACCTTTCTGCTGTGCTTACAGGCGGTGGAGTGTTTGAAGCTGTTGTCACAGGGGAGAATGACATGGGATTACAGAATGGCTTCTAAACTAAGGGATGGAGCTATCTAGTTCACAGCTCAGGCCATTTCACTCAGCACTGACTTACACGAAGGGCATTTATATTCTAAAACATTCATCAGTATTATTCGGTATCTGGGAACAGCACCATCTAAAAATGCAGGACCTTGTGACAGTTAACAAGATTTCTCTAGGTGCATCCAAAAACTAAGCTTGACCTTATTGTGGTTGAAAGGAAAAGCACAGAGGATTTCAGACCTTATCTTCTAATCTTCCTTTACTTGGGGAAACATTATTACTTTAAAAACTGCACTAATATCATACTCAAACCCTCAACTTGCAGATGAGTGACTCCTTTGCCTTTTTAAAAAGGCCAGATGATACCAGACCCCACAGTCGGAATTTTTGATGGGTTAATTTACGAAGAATGAACTGTCAGTGTCCTTCCCCATTTCACTTCTAATCAAGCCAGAGGCACTCAGCTGGCCTCTGAAGTTAATTTTAGATGTTGTTTCTGAATAAAGACACGGATCTAGTAGATTCTCAAACTGACAATTCTTTTAGTGTGTACTGTCACCTTGTTGACATATCTTACCGCACGCTTAGTTTACAGCTGGTTCAGTTGCAAACAGACATATTATCAGCTGCTTCTGCTTTCATTTTACGTAGAATACCTTGTTCCAAACAAAGCCCATATAGACGTGCTCTATAAAAAGGTAACATACAATTCCCCTGTGCTTGCCTTCAGTTGAACAGATGCCTGCATGACTCAGTGGGAGCAAGAAACTCTGACAAAAGGTTAATTTGCCCACAGGACCATCACCCACACAGGCTCAAACTTGTTGTTGTTGTTTGTTTTGTTTGGTTTTATTTGGGGGTGGTGGTGGTAGGAACACATGGCATGAAAAGCATAAGACTTCCATCAAAAAACTTAGAGAAACTTGAGATTGAAACGGAAATTAGACAGGCTTTCATAACAACCCGGGTAACAAGAATAACAAAAACAACAATTTTTAAATTTCTCCTTACCTGTATCAAAGCACTTAACAGAATAATCAGCCAAAGCCACCAGGAATTCTGTCTTTCTGCGAAGATTAAATGCCAAAGCAGTGCAAGCCTGCATTGTTTGTTGAACAAGCTTGAACCTAGTGAAGAAGACATGTTCTCACTGTGTTAGGAAACTTTGGTTTATAATGTTAAGTAAGAACTTCATCAGTTTCCACATATTTCACTGAGAGAAAAAACAAATTAACTCTAAAAAAAACAGAGCAAAAAATCTTATCTACTTATAATACATGTAACTATCTGTGCTATTTTGAAAGTACAAAATTGGAAAGACATTAATGTACTTCTGCAAATGACAATGCTAATTTGTTGCAATTCCTTGCTCATATTATTAATTGATCAGTACTGTTTATAGAACAACTTATTTTGTGGTCTTTGATTGCTGAGGTTCTATGAAATTGCTGTTTGTTTAGTTACAATTGTCCTATCTTTTGGCACAGCTGAACTAATAAAATAGAACACAGGGAACCTACATGAGATGCTGGCTTCCAGATTCAACTCTGAGCAAACCATCATCCATCTCCACAGTGATGGAAAACTTAGGGTTAAAAACAGAGCTGTGGCACAATGGCAGGCAAGTTCCATATCCCTGAATGCTGCAGGCATCAGCACAGTTAATGTTGTCATATAAGTATTCTTACCTGTTTCCATTCAGGTCAAAAACGTATATATTCCCTTGGTGGTCTCCAGCAAGCAGAGAATTTCCAGAGCTGTTGAAAGCCACATTCAGAAAACGTATTGTCTTTGAATGATATCCGGTGGCACTATGAATTATGTTTACTATAACTCTGCAAAGAAAGCAAGGAAAACAACCATGGTTAGAACTTCTGTTTTAGAATAATGTATTTTTCCAACACCTAATATTAAAGTATTCCTAGATAATTGTTTTACAGTTCTACTTGTTCAGTGTTCTAGGAGAAATCTGCCATGAAAAGCAAAAAAAAAAATACAAAACACAGGAAGTTATTCCCTATGCTGGAAGGCAGTTAGGAGACACATAAATTCACCATTCATGGTCCTTTTCCGTGGCTCCCAGCTACCTGATTTTCACTGATATTACTGAATAGCACTGCCTTGTGTGCTGGTGGATCATCTACCAAAAGATCTGAAAGCCTCAGCAAGAACCTGGATCTTCATTACCACCATAAAGAAACAAGCTAGAAAACTGAAAAGCTAATAATTACTGTAAAGTGCTTGGATTAGATGTGGGGAGGCTGGAAGGGAGGAATTCGTTCTAACACCACTTCTTTCCAGCCTTCAAAAGCATGACACAAGCCATTCTATCATTGTTCATCAGAAACAGGGGTACTTCTCTGAGCCGCCAACTTCCAGGAGAGCAGAATACGTAACCCACACCTGCATGCAGCTGCTGGTGAATATACACAGTGTAATGTACATCAGAAGGGCCACGCAGCTATTGGACAGGCTAGAGATAAAACTAATAGTACTTTGTCTTGCTATGCTCATTCCTTTCTGGGATAATAGGGAAGGGCCATAAGAATGAAATTAGAAAGACAGCAAGCTGTTTAAATTATCATTCAAGGTTTGTTTTAAGTTAGTATCTTTAACATCATACAAACACATAGTATGACGTCTGATTCTAAAAACAACCTGAAGTGAGAGTACTTATCAGTGTGGTTCCAGCATCTCCCAGGACTTCCTCAACACTGTTGCTTTGGCACTGATTTAGGAGCATACGGTGATCAGTTCATGGAGCAGCATTCCTACTGCTCTTCAGGTTGGGCCAGACAGTGTTCTTCCAGCATTTCACAAGCATTTTAATCAAACTTGGAACAGCTAGCATGGGTAACTGCCACCTTGGAGATGTTCAGTTTGGGGATTAAGTTATTTGTAAACACATCTACACACCTCTCTGAGGCCAGTACCTCCACAAGTGTGAGCCACAGCATATCACTTCAGTGACACATGTGGTGATGTTCCTTACCACTGTTACGATCTGCAAGATCAAACCACCAGCTATACAGTTCACACTCCTGTTTAAGCAAAGGATAAGCTGGAATACTTTCAGTATAAACCATAGCTCTGCTAAACCTGTAATTGTCAAGGTGCTGTTAAAGAACCACCAGACCACAGAACAGCTTGGGCTGGAAGGGGCCTTAAAGCCCACCGAGCCCCAAGCCCCTGCCGTGGGCTGGGTGCCACCCACTGGATCAGGCTGCCCAGGGCCCATCCAGCCTGGCCTTGGGCACCTCATGGGACGGGGAACCCACAGCTGCTCTGGGCTACGGGGACACGGTAACCTATGGCCCACACCGACGCTCGCTCTCCTGCGGGACGGCACACCGGCGGCGCTGGACCCGCCCCCCCCGGACCAACGCCTCAGGCGGGTGCCGCAGCCCGGGACCGCTCCCTCCTGGCGGTCCCCTGCCCTCAGCCTCTCCCGCGCTCCCCCGCTCC
>VXAV01003697.1:68377-156005 GCA_013399715.1 Alectura lathami | reverse complement strand
AAAAAAAATGGTTCCTAGGTTAATTAGTCTCCTCAAATTCAATCCTTTTATTTGCCGACAGAAGGGTTTTTTTTTTGTTTTTTTTTTTTTGGTGAAAAATACATCTTCAGATTCATATCGAAACTGTGAAGTGCAAAATCCTCACAGGAAAGATTAAATAGCAGTCTGGAGAACCAGGGTCAGTGAGGGAGTTCTTATCTGCCCAGATGTTAAGGTGGGGGGAAATAAGGGGAGCATTTACTGAACACAACAGTATCAGATAACTGTATGTCTTCAGCCTGCCTCTGCTGTCCTGTCCTCATATTTCTGTCCCCGTCTCCAAAAGCCTGCACCAATATCTCTAATACTCTGTACAAGGTTATCTTAGCATTTATTATATCATTAATCAGGCTCCTCTGGTGGATGGAAATAGTGATCACGCATCTGCAGTCAGGACTGAGTTCTGTTAAAGACTGTTCATGATTTTGCGTTTTTTTTTTCTTGCTGTAGGGAAAAATTCCAGAAAATTCTTCATAAGAGTGCTAAAGTCACATTGTACCAGCTCTAAGTGGACTGTGTTGATTTGTAACTTTTTAAAAAAAGAAGTTATAATATTTTTAAATCTGTGCACAAAGTATTGCTTAAAAGAGGATCAATTGTTCAGAGTATAAATGTTTTTTTTGTTAGAAATAGTTTTTGCTTTTGTTGAGTGAGATGATAGGCCAGCTGGGTCTCCTGTGTCAAATACTTTGTTTTTGTAGTGAAATAAAAATTTTAATAAAGAACTGAAGGTGCTTGTATGGAGAGTCAAACTGTTGGTGTAACTTGGAGAAGGCTGTTTTGAGTCTGGTATGCCAGCTTTAAGGAGGAGCCTGTTAAAGAGCAATCACATTTGGTCGGATGCTCAGGACATAGCTATTTTTAACATGTGATTTAATCATTTGGTACCATGACCAGGAATTGCGCCACCTGTTTTGGCTTACATGCTCACTGAAGCTGTCCTACTGTATGTAACCTAACGGGGGCCTTGTCTTCACTGACAAAGTATTTTCCAGCGCAGCAAAAGAGAATGACAGAGTAGATTCTCTTGCTTAGCTTTCTGAGCTTGTGAGCAGATGCAAGACACGTGGTAGCAAAGATTCTGAGGCAATCTTTAAGGACTTTGCTGATATATTGTGCTTTTAAACCGATTTTTGAAACTCAGAGCTCCTGCTGTCTGTTTCTCAGACTTCTGTGGAAGTGATGGTAACTTTGTCTCTTTTATCTTTTTAACATTGCAGTTGCTGATGATTCCACTCATCATGTCAGTGCTGTATGTGTGGGCCCAGCTAAACAGAGACATGATTGTATCATTTTGGTTTGGAACAAGGTTTAAGGTAAATCCAATGGGTTATTGGAAAGTTTTCTGCCCGGAAGATGCGTGCAAAGGGAACGAGTGACAGAATAGAAGTATTCTTTACCAGTAAAGGTGTCCTATGTTTCTGTAAAGCTATATATTCCTTGGTATGCATCAAAGACAAATCCCTTCATGGTCTTCCATGTGGTGTCACTTAGTGTGGCTTTACTAAAAAAAAAAAAAGTCCTGACAACTGAAATTCATTTTTCTGAAGAGAAAAGGGGGAAAAAAAAATCCTGATGAACATTAACCTGACTAAAAGCTGAGCAGTAGTCACAAAATGTTGATGTTTTAAAGTACTCTTTCCTGTGCAGCTTGGTCTGTTTCTCCTGATCTTGTAGTGAAAACTTGTTGTTTCCAGACCTTCTTGAATTCAGAAACAGTAGGACTTTGTTTCAGACTTTGTAAGTTTGGCATGGAACATAGACTGCAGAAGACATATCTACTTAAAATATTCAAATGAGTATGATGATCTGTCCATACATCTTAGTTGTTGCTCAACTAAAAAGTGTCTTACCTCTTTAGTTAGAGTCTACTGTAGTTAATATATCAGGATTTGTGTTATGCTAAAACATTGAAATAATACTTACTGTGCAGTGGAGCTTCAGCATCTTCAAGTAGTGCTTCACTTGTACATACAATTTCTGTATCTCTACTGTATTCTTTTTCAGGCCTGTTACCTTCCGTGGGTCATTCTGGGATTCAACTACATCATCGGTGGATCGTATGTATTTACAAATATGGCCAGTTTGAAGCTCTGAAGGCTCTTACAGCTGTTTCTTGTCACTCAGTTTAGCAGCAATATTAAAATAAGATGCTTAAAGCTGTATGATATGACTGATCCTGCTCAGTGTTATATGGTGATTGTTTAAGGCAAAGAGTAGGTGTGGATGTGAGACCTAGAGAATGTAGGTGAGGAGGAGGTAATAACAGTTCGAGTGTTCTAGTAGATCCATGCATAAGGAGAAGGCCTAACTGGAAGCATGATGCCCAGTAAAGAAAGATTTTGTCCCATATAACCAGCCATTGTTGCTGATTTCAGAAACAAACTTAGCTTGAGTCTTGTGTTGTTCCTTCTTTCCATCAGAACTCCATCCAGCTTAGGAACCAAGGAGGAATGGCAGCTAGAAGCCTGCAGAGTGCCACGTTAGCACTTTCGGTATCTGTTGGCCTGCTTTGCATTTCTCTGAGTAAACGCTGTGATGCAGAAATCCCCTCTTTGTGCAGTGTTTTCCGGTGGTGCCCTGTATTGGCTGGGGCCTCTTGGTGCCGCTGTAACACAGTGACAGTACCAAGCTACGGTTGGTTTGTAAAAGGAGGAGATAGGAGTACAGCAAAACCAAACTCCCTTCTCTGGCTGTGTCTCCTCCTGACTCATCTGTCACTTGAGAAAGCTGCTTGCTGTTAGATACCTGCTGTTTTTATGCATGACAGAAACTACTCAAGGGCCTCCATTCAGCAGTGTTTTGCAAAAGTGGGAACAAAACGTTACAGCAGGAGACAGGTTGTCCAGCGAAAACAGCAGTAACTTCTCAAGCTCCACAGACTATTATTTTGGACACTAAAAGCTATACGGTCTAATTCCCTGGAGTAAACAAGCATTTAATTGCATTTTCAGTACAGTCTGCAGAGAAGGCTTGGAAGGGAGGGTGGAGCAGCCTGCTGGTGTGTTGGCACTGAAGGCTTGGCCCTTCGAGAGAAGTGGCTGCAAAATGCTGAGGGAAGGGAAATTTTCTGTGTCTAACGGCCCTGACAGTGCCTGTGGCAGGTGAACAGTGGTGGCTGGCAGAAGATGCTCACTCGTTTGTTATCGGGGAAGGCAGCATGTGAAACTATTCTTTTTCTTTTGCCTTGCAGAGTCATCAATGAGCTGATAGGAAATCTGGTGGGACACCTGTATTTCTTCTTGATGTTTAAATACCCAATGGATTTGGGAGGAAGGAATTTCCTGTCCACACCTCAGTTCTTGTAAGCTGGCTTTATACTTTTGCTCGCTGTTTATTTCTGGATTGTTTGTAAGGACGTATATTTGTTGGGATTGCAGGGTGTAAAATACTTTAAATCAACCTGCGTCAAACTGTCAAAGTGACTGCTGCTGTGATTCAGTTGGGTCATCAGAAATGTTCGGTTTCTTGTTCTTTGTCAGCCTTTTGAATGGCATGTGTTCTTTATCCACTCGTGAAACCCATACCTCTGCTTGTGAATTAAGCTGTAAGAAGACCTCCCTGCCAATTACCAGACAGTGCCCATCACATCCTTTTAAAATTTTGTCCCGTAATTGATCTTTTATCTGTATTTCCACATGTAATTACAGTAACTACCAGTTTAGCAACCTGTAAGAACAGAAATCTGTTGCGGATTTGTTAAGCACCGTTGTACGTATCTGCTCTGCAGTTGGTGCCAGTCACCCTGGCTGAAACTTCAGGTCCTGGATTCTGAAGTGCTTTTCTTGTACCTTATTTATTGTTCCGGCATTGGAATGTTAAGATCAGAAGCCAAAGATTGTAGCTTCAATTCCCCTTGTCCTCATCCACTGGGCTGTAAATATTCTTTCTGTACTGAACTTCAGTGAGCAGTTAAATTAATTAACAGTTTGTCCTATGAAAAGGTTAAAAGATGCAAAGTTGAATTACAGTTCTGCTTCCTGTGCAAGGTTTAAGAAGTAGGAGAGCTTTGTATTTGCAAGCTCTCCTGCTAAACCTCATTTTCTATAAAGATCAGAAGACAAAAGTGTTGCTCTGAAATGTCTTTCAAGCTAAAAACAGCTCTGAAATTACTATCAGTCTTGTGGATTGTGCACAGTTCTCTTGATTCCTCATATGTGTATTTAATTCCTTTCTGTATTTGAGAAGCAAGAATAGAAGTGCTGCAGACGCTTAGAAAGAAGGATAAATGCTGCCTCTGAACTGTAATGTTTTGTGAAAAAGGGAAGAGATTCTGTGATGAATTACAGATGTATTTGGTATTATAATGAAGATTATACAGGATCATTTTTAATGTATAAAGGAATCTGTTTTTATGTTTGGGCCTCAGATTTTCTTGGACAAGTTCAGGAAGAGATTTATAGGAGCTCAGCTTAAGTAACTATTGTAGAGCTGAAGTGACTTTGCATTAGTAACATCCCAGATATCCCACTGTTCTCTGCAAAAGCTGTATTTTAAGTGATTGTAGAAGCATAGAGTCATAAGGGTTGGAAAAGATCTCTAGGATCAGCTAGTAAAACTGTCAACCCAACATCACTGTTCTAACTAAACCATGCCCCTAAGTGCCACATCTCCATGTTTCTTGAAGACCTCCAGGGACAGAGACTCCACCACCTCCCTGGGCAGCCTGTTCCAATGCCTGACCACTCTCTCAGAGGAGTTTTTCCTAACATTCAACCTGAACCTCCCCTGGAGCAGCTTGAGGCTGTTACCTCTCGTCCTATTACTAGTTACCTGGGAGAAGAGGCCGACCCCCACCTCACTACCACCTCCTTTCAGGCAGTTGTAGTAGAGAGCGATAAGGTCTCCTTGAGCCTCCTCTTCTCCAGACTGAGCAGCCCCAGTTCCCTCAGCCGCTCCTCATAACACTTGTGCTCCAGACCCTTCACCAACTTTGTTGCCATTCTTTGGACACGCTCCAGGGCCTCGATGTCCTTCTTGTAGTGAGGGGCCCAAAACTGAACACAGCGCTTGAGGTGTGCCCTCACCAGTGCCGAGTACAGGGGTCAATCACCTCCCTGTTCCTGCTGGCTGCGCTATTCCTAATGCAAGCCGGGATGCCATTGGCCTTCTTGGCCACCTGGGCACACTGCTGGCTCATATTCAGCCGGCTGTCAACTAGCACTCCCAGGTCCTCTTCTTCTGCACAGCTTTCCAGCCACTCTGTCCTAAGCCTGTAGCATTGCATGGGGTTGTTGTGACCAAAGTGCAGGACCCGACACTTGGTCCTGTTGACCCTCATGCAGTGAGCCTCAGCCCATCTATCTAGCATGTCCAGATCCCTCTGTAGAGCCTTCCTTCCCTCAGGCAGATCAACATTATGTTTAAACAGTAGCCGTAGGTGGATGACAAGGTCTTGCAGCCCTGATTTGCTCTGGCCAGATCACTAAAACTTTGATTTCAGTCAAACTCAGGGCTTGAGCCTGCTTCCCTTAGTCCCTTTGGTTCACAGTTCCTGAGGAAGGTTTCTTTAGGGAGCAGTGAGATAATTGTAGCTTTGTGACTGCTGGAGAGAGAGAAGCTCAAAAGTAATTTTTTTTTTATTACTTTCCCAGAAAAAAAAGGGATAGAAGTTAGGGGAATTAAGTTTATATCACAGCATTTATTCTCATCAACGAGATTCCCTTATCATGTATCTTTTCCCTTTGTTTGGATTATTGCATATAAATGCATCCTAAAGATGCAGGTTCCCCAGAATTCATATTTCTCATTGTTCTGAGGGCTTAAATTTGAAAAGAATCTTGTGAGGTACTGCTGTCCAAAGCTAGCTTTACTGTAAAGCCAAGTGCACAGAAAAGTGTTCTGGTAGTTACTCCCGAGATGCATCTCTTCCTCAACCTCTGTCTCTCTCTTTTGGCTTGTCCTAGGTACCGCTGGCTGCCGAACAGGAGAGGAGGAGTGTCAGGGTTTGGTGTCCCACCTGCCAGCATGAGAAGAGCTGCAGAAGATCAGCAGGGTGGCGGAAGACACAACTGGGGTCAAGGTTTCCGGCTAGGTGACCAGTGAAAAACTCCTGCCCTTGGAAAACAGCAACTCCTTGGTTTAATTGCTTGTAGGACCGATCCTTCCTGGTGCAGAGCTTGCTGAAGGACTGAGCTCTCTGTAGTGCTGTTGGATTTTACTGTTTTGGAACAATTTTTCTGGTGCAAGAGAAAAATACAAAGTTCAGACGGGAAAATGTAGATCTTACTCCAGGTTAGCCACTAGTGTCCAAGTTGATTCTGCCATGAAAAATAAACTGCCTTTGTACAATGTTGTCTGTCTGTCACAACAGGCATCGATTTTTGCCATCTTGTTCTGTGATGTGATGGAAAAATCTAATGATGTTCTGTCTCACCTGGTACGTTAAAGGCTTTGTTGGCCGTGGTAAAGTAAGAGTCCACTGTAAGGCAGATGGATCAAACCTGCCCCGATGTTTAGGAAGCTGACTTTTTCCATAGTTGTGCTTAAGTCCTGGGGTCTTGGAAACGTTATAAGTGATATTTGTGTGCTGCATTCATGAAGTAAACTGCAAGTATTTTATTTCCATTAGTAAGCTGTATTTCTAGAGTAATTTTTTCTTGCCATGCTGCATTTGTCCAACCCAATACAGCAGGAGATGGGCAAGGCTAAGGACAAGAGGGCTTTGATTTGAAATGGCAATAACAGATATTCACAGAATTGAACTTAATAATTCTTCATGACATGTACAAGGCTTCCTCTATTTAAATTGAAGCTGTCTGGATTGTTTTTTTTGTTTTGTTTTTTTCTGAAATCTTTGAATCCTTGGCTTCAGGGTTTCTGTTTTGATTGTAAAATTGGGTAGCACAAATAGTAACTTATAACTAGAAAATGTAACATACCATTGTGGTTAATGTAAAGGGTTCTGACTGCAGCATTGTGTTTGTATTAACTGAATCCGTAATTTTCTCTTAAAAGCTTTAAGACATCAAAGAATCAAAGCTGGAAATAAACTTTTCCAGGTTCAAGATACAATAGAACAGTTTTTTATACTACAGGATTCTTTCATTGTTGAATGAGAAACTACGTACACTGTGTATTAGTATCTGTATTTTTCTGGTAAAGCTTCTTGACGTGGAGGGAGGAATGACTCTGTACAGTAGTTTACCTACCGGGTTCCTGTGGGCAGAGCACAGTGCTGAGATCCAGGAAGCTGTAATGTTAGCTAGTTACTGTCTCACTGTATGAATTTGAGCAAACTTATTACTTATCTCAGTTTTTCCAGAAGTAAGGAGGACTCGTGTGTCTCACGGGATTGTTAAAAAGTAGCTGTCCCCTGACTTCCCTAGGTGGGAGCTACCAGTGAAAAAGTTAAAGTTTAGGGTCATGTGAACAGTGCTTATGCTAAATTTAACCAAGACTTCCATGTTGGAATATAGTTGTCCCTTTTTTTTTTCTCTTTTAATGGTTGGAGGAAAAAGAGCACTGTCATTAGGATGAAATTCAAGTCTTTGAATTATCTTTTAGTGTTTCTTTCTTCTTACTGGGTCAGTAGGGTGTAGAAGGCTGTTCTGCCACAACTTAAGTATCTCAGGTATCTAAGAGTAGATGAATTGAATCTGGGCCAAAACATTTTTATTACTCTCTTTTTTTCCTTCACTAAACCTGGGTAATGAAGGTTGATAAACATGTAAATATTACTGAATGTGAAACTGGTTGGAAAATAAGCAGTCAGATTGGAAGTTTTCAGCCGTCTTGCCTGAAAAATATGCATGCACCATTTCTCTATTACAGCTGCCTTTGGTTGGTCTGGCTTGTGGACAAATGTAGAAAACTGGTAATGATTACAGTGTGTGCTTAGATTTTACGGGAACTTGGGAGTTTGGAAATCACCTGCCATTTTTGTCCATTCATTTGTAAGTTTTAAAGATGCTGTTGTCTGTCTGTCTTTGTGTAAAATGGTGGGTGGAAGAGAGGACTGTACAGTTGTAAATACTGATCTGTTGTTGACCAACACCCGTTATTTGATGCCAACCTGAAAAGTTTCAGAACTGTCAGTTTTGTAGGAGTCATGACGCAGCTGATCTCTTCAGTCACAGTAATATCACTGTCTCCAAACTGTATTATTTTGTCTTTGAGTCAGGATGTAACTGCTGAGTGAAGATGCAGTAGTTTGTGACTCACCTTAAATTCTGGTACACTCAGATTACACAACACCTTTTTGCAGAAGGCATGAGTGGGAAGAAGCATGGCAAAAGTCATTGTCCTGGCGCTGTGCATTGCACTGTGTCTTTAGCTGTGGTGCATCCTCCTCCTATAAATCAAGAGGAAAGGGATTTGCAAGGAAAATAGGTTTCTGATAAGTCCTGGTTTGCTTCTGAGCTGCTTCAAGTCGATTTACATTGCTGTATGGAAGACTCTCTTCAGAACTCCATATTATAAATTCATTTTGTTCATTTGTCACTTGGCCTGAAGCACTGTTTGTCCTCCAGCGTACACTGACCATGGCAGTCTCTTGCTAAATGAGTACCTCCTTTCTTATTTTGTACAGATAATTTCCCTTTTTGTAATCACATTTTGTTGGCAAAGTTTTAAATTAAAATTTTAATCTGTTCTTGTCTCTGTTTCGCTACATTGTAGTTCACCATAAGACAAGCCTTCTGACATGGGTGTCTGTAGAGAGCGGCTGGCAGCTGCATTGTGACACCGCCTCCTGCTGTTGATCAGAAGTACTCAAGAAAATGACCTGCTTTGAGGGGGACGGGGGGAATCTTGCCTTCTCTGATAAGCTGTGAAATCACATACATTTTCTTTGTCTCTGTTTATCACGATGAGTTTTGGTGCTCTGTCCTTCCTGGGCTATTATCCTTTCACAGCTTTTCTTTGGGGGGAGAACACTTATCTATTAATTTTTTTATTGTCTTTTGGGAAGAAATACTAGCCCATGTTTTGTGAGATTGGTGGAGATCATTTACTTCTCCAGGGGTTACCTTGGTATTCTGCAATACCCTCTCTCTCTGCAGCCAGATATGCACAAATATCAGAATTTTTTTAGCATCTCTTATCTCAGCTGATTTTGAGACAGATGTAGCATCCTCCAAATGACTCTCCTGGGCCTCATTGTTCATCTGGCTGCACTTTTTCTGTTTGTTACTGTAGAGGTGTCAAAGAAGATCACTGACTTGGTACATAAGGTGCTGTGTGAATTTGTTGAGCTCTTTAAATTGTATTTAATATGGACCAAGACTTTCCATCAGATGCAACAACACGACAAGTGCATGCTTTTCAATTTTGCTCAAGCTGCATAAATGGTCACTGGGAGAGCCAGGAATATGAAATCAAACAGCTGCTTCTGAACTGCTTCATCTTTCATTCCCACCACTGTGTCTTGGTGACAGCTATTCTCTGGTAGCTTGGTGAGGTGGTGTTGCCAATGACTTAATGAGAAACAACACGTTGCTTTGACCCACGTCATCTGATTGCTGTGTGAGGAAAACTGAGAGGCTTGAACTTGCAGAATAGCATATTGTGTGCAATACAGTGTAAGATCCTGTCTGTATTTCTGTACTGCTGTACACCTTACCAGGGAGGTGGACTACTTTGCCTTCATGGTGGTGGGTGCAAGAGATGCTCGTTCTAGTCTCAAGCTTCTGATATGACCAGTCACCTAGTACATTTACTTCTGTTCCTCAGACATAACATGAGAGTGATTCCTATTCTTCTCAGCCCTGTGGCAGGATTATGATGACGGGTCACTTTGTACTTGCCCCATAGCATGGCAGGGCGCTGAATTTGCTGAAGATCTTCTTAGCGTTGTCCTTGCGTGCAACAGTAAACAGCTTTTCTTGGTTTTGTGCATCCTGAATTTCTTCTTATTTTGCCATGGACGATAGTAACAGTGCGACTTGCAATTCGGAGTTGAGTCTATCATCATGGCTTTATTAATCAAGTTAATGATGTAAGATGTGCATATTAAGCAGAAGTACTTGCATCTGAAAGATGACCGTGTGCTGTTTTCGAAGATTGAAACAACGAGAAGACTTCAGAAGTATGTGTTTTTGAAGCACATTTCTTCGGCGATGAAAGGAGTTGGGCTTGCAGCAGTGGCTCACCCTTCTAGCATCTGGAACAGGATCTAGGAGGAGTGATTATAACAGTTGTCAGCAAAAGTTCCTTAAAAGGAGCTGTGACTGTGAGATGCTGGCAAGGCCTCTACAGAATCTTGTTGATGTCGAGGTGGGGGAAAAATGTGATGAAACCTTAGTTCTGGTGTTTGGAGGTGGGTTGTTTTTTGTATTGTCGTTCCCTATGCGAAAAAGGACAAAGTCCTTGCAAAATGCCGTTAGAGCTCGAATTGCCTCTGAAGGCCAAGTTTCTCTAGACCACTGACAGTCAGCTGTGGGTCTTCTTGTGATGGAGTTCATGACAGCTGGAGGCAGCATTTAGAAATAAAAACACTGCAGGCACTCTTCTTGCATTTGAGTACATGCATTCACTACTTAAAGGAAGTGTGTGTATGTAGTCCTGGCCTGGCTGTGGATGAAAGGACAGCGAGTAGATCGCTGTATTAATGGCTGTCTGTCAGTGCAGCCGGAGGTGTGAGGATGCTGCCTGCACCGACACGTAGGCTTGCTACGCTTTCTGGTAAATCTCTTTGCAATGGGGTTCACATCGCCTTAGAGTAGCTAGTTAAATGCAGAAGGCTGCTCTGTAGTGACGCTGCACTCTGTTTTCAAGTTGTTATATGGGTTAGCTGTGGTTAACTCTAGCGTAACCCTCAGCTTAATTTAGAATCCAAACATCTCACCTACTTCAATGGGAAAGCCTTTTTGCAGTAGCTATCTTCATTAAGACTTGACTGGGAGAAGACTGAAGGGTTTTCCTGTGTCTGTCCCTCCCTCTGCAAATGGTGATGTTCCTCTCCTGCCTGGATGAGGCTGAAGGGGCTATTGCCCTGTCCTGCAGTCCTTATAGGGCCCCTCCTGCAGACCACTGTTCCTGTACACAGGAGAGGCTCTCAAACCAGTGCAATTAAACTGTTTTAGCTTGCCTGATGCTCAGGCAGTGGCATGTGGTCACGGCCCCAAGATGTGGGCAGTGAATACCATGGCAGAGGAACAAAACTGAAACTACTTTGGTTTTTTTGTTTTTTTTTTTTTTTTTTTTTTAATGTGCGTGGTGTTGATGGATAAAGTAGAGAAATAGAAGGTACCAATTTTTGGAATAAAAAATACTTTATTTCAGAGATCGGAAGAGATTCGTATCCCTAAACTAAATTTCCTGAATAAAAGATTCAGGATTCTGGAAGGGACGTAAAGGTGCTGAGAATTATTTATTTATTTATTTATTTTAACTGGACTTGTGAATGGCTCAGAAGTGAATGTCTCTTGTTGCAAAGAGAATCAACACCTGCCTTTTTCTTCATCTACTGAATCTTAACCCTGTAATGAGGGGAGATGAGATACTACCTTGTGTTTGCACTTGAAACTGGGATGAGCAGATGAGCCTTTCAGGACAAGGAAGCCTTGAGCTTGTACCTAGAACATTGTTCTACCTGTCTTTTTTTAAGCAGTTACTTGTTCGCCCTGGACTGTCTGTGCTTATTGCTGCTACTTCAGCTGTAGAGAAAAGAAAATGGCTGTGTGTCTTGGGCTGATTTGGCACACCTGGAGTACAGCCTTTCCCAGGGGGTTTCAGGGAGGCCCCTTGGGATGTAAACTGCTGTAGAAGACTGTAGGGGATGAAATGAGCTCCTAATATATAAAGGACCAAAAAAAAACCCATTTGTGTGCATAGGGAGGCACCTTGCTTAAGAGCAGCCCTGAGTGTACAGTACTTTTCCTGTTTGTTTTCAGAGCACAAATCAACCCTTGCGAGTTGCTATGAGAACATACTACTTTGACTGGGGCAAAACACTTGTGCCTGCATTTCCTGAAGTGTTCTGGTAGTAGCTTTTCATTGCAATAAGCAAAAAGTTGATTCTTGCCTGAGACAGGACTTTAATTTTTGGAAAAATTATTGGGTCACTTTCAGCATCTTTCTGTCTCTTGCTCTTTGAGCAGGAAGTACTCTGAGATGTTTAGGAATGCTTTAGTGAGAACATTATTTCATTTAAATCTTCCTTCCCCCTTTTTGATCAGAAACTGTAGAATTTGGTCCAAATGGAATGTTTCAGCATGGGACTGGAGGAAGAACAGGGATATACTCCCAACCCTCCTGCATCAAACCTGCACCTGCTCCCTATGCTTTCCCTGAGCCTGTGCTCTGCAGTGGCACTCTCTTTCCCAAGTCAGGAAAGAACCAGTTTAATACTTCTTCCATTGCTCACATCCACCTCAATTTTCCAGACAGCACCAGCTCTTTCTCTTAGATGGTGTGATGAAAATAACTAGTAAACCTCAAAAATAATTGTCCTCAAATTCTATATATGCTTTTAGAGCTTGCTTCTGCTATCCTAAAAGGATTTCTGTGCACTCTTTTTTCCATCTTTGGTAACGGAATGTCTAACCAATTCTCCAAACCTTCTCCTTGTTCATGAGAGCCAGCCATTGAAGCTGGGTGCAGGCTGGGATATGGGAGCAGAGGGGAGTGTGAAGGGCTGTGGTAACAGTAGATGTGCTGCTCTGCCCAGGCTGGAGGGGAAGCTGTCATTAAACAAGCAGCTCTGCCCACATCTTACCTGGGCTGTCTGCCACTACCCTGAGTCTGGCACTGGGAGCTTTCACCAGGCTGTGGAGTCCTTGGACAGAGCATTGCCTTGACAACAGACAGATTTTTTTTTTTTTTTTTTTTTTTTTTTGTGGTTCAGAAAGACAACCATCATGACAAAGTTCTTCTCATCTCTAACAATGCGTTTCCCCTCTTTTGCACTCCTTACTCTGTCCTTTTCAAATAATTTATTCTTCTGTGTAATGCGCTTGGCGGGGGATTGGAAGAAAGAAAAAGCAAGAGAAATTGATACAGGTTGATGCCATTTAGCTTTCCTGGGCAACGTGATAGTAGATTTCAAGGGGAAAAATCCTCTGTCAATGGTGTATGTGCTGTGGTGATAGAGTGCTTGAAGGTCTAGTAAATCTGTGAAAGCTGTATCAGTCTGATTTCTTGAAGGCAAACAGGTACAATAGGCCCTACAGCTGTATTATCTGGTTGAGTAACTAAGTGGATGAGAGACATTTTAGCTGGCTGCAGCTGCAGGGTTTTAGCTCTGTAGCTGCTATTAGAGGCAAGGCCAAATAATTACTGTATAATTTAATGCCAGTGCAAACAACATAAGCTAATGCATTTGCTCCTCTGTAGAAATGCTTTGTCCTCTAAATCTGTTCCTGCCTGTTCCTCAAAGTCATCCTACAGCTTTTCCTGTCCCCTTGTGCATCTTAAATTAGATCAATAACTTCCTAGGCTGGCTCTAGTGGAGTGGCTCGCTCCACAGAGTTGCCTTCTGAAGCTGAAAGCAATGCAATCCTGAGGAAATCCTGCTGAGTAAGGAGTGCTTCTGGTAATGTGTAATCGAGTCGTGATAAGACCAGCTAATAAAGATAAGGTTCTCAACAAGCAGCACGGGACAATGAGCAGGGAAATGGAGAATGGAGAACAATGTGATTAATAATGACCCTTAGCTGCACTGTTCCAAAAAAAAAATCCCCAGCAACCCCAAAGAGGATGTGTGGGCATGTTGCTGAAGGGGAATGAAAGCGGGAGGAATCTAGGATAGAGTAGCAGGAACGCAACTGTACTATATAGCCATGGAGGCAACACCCCGCACCCCCAGGCAGAGTATCTGGGTCTTAGTCTTGGTGCCTCCATAGCTCGAAGGGCTGAGGGAATTCAGCTCCACTCATGCAAGTTTGTTTTTTGTTTAACAAGTGGAGCGATGGGCTTATTCCTGATAACTCACTAGGGGAGCTCCTGTGGAATAGGAGTAGGTATGTGTGGGGAGCTCAGGAGGAGCAGCCTGCCGTGGAAATGCCACAGGCGTGAAGCAGCAGTCACTGGGCAGGATGTCCTTTATATCTGGTGATCTTTAACTCAGCACTGTTGCCGCTGCCAAGATCACTCATACTGGATGTATACCTTCTTGTATTGCTGCTGTTATTTTGACTCAAGCTAAATTTACTTACAGGTCAGAACAGTAGGGCTGACACTCCCAGTTCGCTAGCTATCTTGCCTATAAACATTTACTGTTGTTTCTCTCCAGAGGAGTACCTTAAAACTGCAAGCTGTGCTAAAGTAAACGTTGGAAGGTAGGCTTACTTATTCTGAGATGTTCCTGGCTGGGCAGGTAGCAATGGTACAGTGCATGTTGCACAAATGAGGGCAATTCTGTGGACTTGCGTTTATTTCTGACTATGCCACTGTGTGTCAGGCTTCAGCTTTGCTATGTGTGTGCTAGAAAACAGCCACTGACTGGTACTGCAACCCCAATAAAAGGCTTAGGAACACAGGTGAAATGGGAAAGGATTGGAAAGAAGAAGTGTATTGCTGCAATCTCTCTTCTTCAATAGCAGCAGCAGCACCAGATACGATGTGGGCATAATATTTCCCCTGTACACCTGTTTTGTAACCTGAGTGGTGATGGTTTTAAGAAGCTGCTCGTCTGGATCTTATTTAAAGCATTAATCTCATGTTGAACAAGCATTGATGTCAATCAAGAAATTGCTACTAGCATACGATATTTCAGGAAGAATATAATTTCAGAAAAGTGCTGATCTTCCTTGTATGAGAGTTTTTCTTGGCTTGTTTAGGTACTGATGGCTGTTGTTCAGAAGCAGCAAATTAAAATCAGTTACGCAAAGCACGGGAAGTAGGGCAACTCTAACTTGCATCAAGAAATGGATGGCGAAAGCCTGATAAGCTCTGAGTAGCTCTTATATTTAATCTTATACTTGTAACAGCTTTAAAATGTGAAGGTGAACTAAGGTGCAGGTTGCTGAGGAGACATCAGTTTTGGCTGTGTCACTTTCAGAGAGCTAGGAGGAGGCTCACCGGGTATTGCTGCAAGTCTGTTAACGCGTCAGCAGGAGCCGTTGATGTAAAAATCATCCCATGTCTGCATCCTTCAGTTCTTTTGCAACAGCTTAGGTAAGTCAGCAGCTCTTGTCAAAAAATTGAGATGGAGAGAACTAGGAGTTACAGTTCTGGCACACTGAGGCTGCAGATGGCCATAAGCAGTGGCTTTAGGAGAGGTGGGAATCGCTCGTTTTCAAAGGGGTGTCAACACTACGGTGAAAATTTAAACACTGTGTGATTTTGCTTACTGAAGGTCAGTGCAGCAGCATCTGCAGTTATCCTGAATTGGTGGGTGGTGCTTTTGCTGGGTGAAACCATTTCTCTCCTGCCAAGGGACACCTGGAAGTTATTTGTGAGCAGAGGAGGAAAGCTTCAGCAACCTGTGTGACTTCAGTTCCCAAATCACTCATATAAAAAAAAATCTAAATGAATAAGGGGAGCAAGAGACTTGAGAAAAGAATTCAAAGCCCTGAAAGGCCAATGAGGCTATTCCGCAACACAGCTTGCTGCTGTGCAGCTGAGGACAAAGCACTGGAGCCATCCTTCAGTGCCACCGCCCCACCGCCTGCTCGCCTGGGGCGAGAGACGCTCCAACTTTGTTTGGATGCTGGAATGCCCTTGAAAGTGAAATCCACAGAGACTAGGTGGGCAGGAGATATTCGTGTTTGTCACAACCTTGGCTTCAGTGAGGTTCTGTCATCTGCCATCGCAACAGTAGCCAGCACCATGGGCTGCTGCTTAACGCAATTACACCATGCTCAGTTCAGTTTCCTTCCTTTGGACAGTACAAAATTTGTCTCTGTGCATCTGAAAAGAGAGCATGCCTCCCCAGGTTCAAGCTTAGGCCAAGTGTGCAGAAAACAAAGCAAAAACTCATCAGCCTCCTGTGACTTAGGCAAAACTCACACCAGAGGAAAAAAAAAAATCCCCATGCTCTTTGGGTGAGCGCTTATCATTGCTGGAGCTGGCACAGCAGAGCAGAGCCACACATGCTTCACAAAGCAAAGTAATTAATTCTCCTTGCTCCCAGCCACAGCAGTCTCCGTTGTGCAGTGCTGCACTACAGCTGGGCACGGAGAAACTTTCTTTCCAATCAAAAGAAGTATTCTTTTTTTTTTTTTTTTCCTCTGGCACAGCAGGGTTGGTCTTCCTTTTAATATTATTGAAGACAATGTCTGCCTTGCCTTTCCGTGACCTTCAGCGTGTGGCTTCATGTTGAAATTTCCACCCCCCTCATTCAAGCACTGGCATTCAAAACAAACAAAAGAAGAGATTAAAATTCCTTTTGTTTAATTCCCTAACAGGGAGCCTTAGAGCATGCTGCTGTTGAGATGCTGGGGTAGGAGTTGGCTCTGTGCTGTTCACCTGGGCTCTGGTGGCAGTTGTGGAGCTCAAACCCATGGGCCCCCAGCCTGGGTGCTCACATTTCTGTCTGTTTGCCCAGCTGTGGTTCAAGCCTGCTGGTATCTGAAGCTGGGCTGGAGGACAAGTTTGGAGCTGTGCTTCCCCAGCCTGGGGTATACCAGTTCTTCATCTCTGCCATAGTGCCAGAATCAGGGGCATCCTCTCTCTGCTGCAGCTGCTCCAGATGTGCTCCCCTTACCAAACATCTCTGTGTGCATCTCTGAATGTGTCACAGATAATAATAGCATGAGTTGATCAAATTTAGTGCTATTTCCATGTTGTGGCATACCTCCCTGGCTTTTCAGGGCCAACTTCCCCACCCAGTATCCTCTTTTTACCTCTAGGTGGATTTGGGAGAGCTGTGCCTGGACCCCTGAGGAGCCAGCAACAGGTGAGGCAGCAGGTGGTGTGGATCAACCCAAGTAAAGGTACATGTTCAGAAGTGCCTTGGGAGCAGAGCTGTAGACAGCAGACCATCTGAGAGCAGTTGCACCTGAATTTGTGCGAAACCCTGGCTATGACGCCTCTTGTGTCCTTGCCTATTGGAAAGGGCGAGGCTTTGTGTGAAAGAGTAAGGCATGTGGGCAAAACAGCAAGCACTGGATGCAAACACAAGATGGGTTCTATAAAAGCAAAAGTATGAAGAGGATGATCTGGGATGTAAGAAGTTTCATGGGTGACCCATTTACTTTGCCTGAGCCAACTTGCTGGCAGTGAGTATTTTCAGATTTATGTTCAACACCCATAGACGCCGTTTGTGGCTTTGTGTTAGTTACTGATTAAATGACCACGGAATTCCTGCATTTCACCGATCTCAATGGTCTTCAGTCTCCTTGCTGTCTAGATACCAAACTGACTTCTACAATGTTACCGCATGTGCCTTTGTAATTAATTCTTTTTCTCCCATTTGAGAGTATGTCTTTTTGCTAACATTATCTGAGGGCTACAGGAAGTCGATAGGGAAAGTTGCAGTGATGAGAAGTCCCGAATGCTGCTCATGGCAACTACAGTGCATAAATGTTTTTTGATTTGGTTGCTGTTTTACCTGTGTATTTCTCTAGATCTTGAATTCTCAACATGTAATCGTTGTTATGGTCATAATCACTCAGATTTCTTGCAGAACACAGCACTATGCCTCCATCTGTAGTGGTCCAGGAGGTGCTTAGCCCCTGTTTGAGGCATAATCCCTGCAGCTGCAGTGCTGCTGCTGAATGCAGCCTCCCTGCATCTCTTGCCAGCTGGATTAAATGAAATTTCCAAAGGTCCACAGCAGGGATTTGAGGTTAGAAATGATGCCTCTGTAATAAATCAGTAGAAAAATGGAGTTTGATTTAAATAATGGATCTGTGAAAAGCCATTTAGTTTAGATTGCAAACAGACTTGCATACACTGAGATTTCTGCCCTGAAACTTTCCTCCCTCTGAAGTTCTCAGCTCCATGAGCAGCAGATGGGACTGTATTTCCTGAGCTCTCCTGTATGATATGTGCCACCAAAATGTGTCACACGAGATTGTCAGGGACAGCGATGCTTGGTGGCACATCGCAGCCTTGCTGCGGTTGGGAAAATCAGCGCACGTCAGCTGAGCTTTGGTGGCTGCCCAAGGGTGGCCCTCGACTGACAGCAAGCATGAAGTGAGGTGTTAACGTCATCCCTTCCTAGACAGAACTTCAGAAACTACAGAAACTAATGTGGTCTATGGGTGGTTGGATCACATCAGTGTTCATGTTCAGGGCAAAATTTAAAACCACCATTTTCATGATTGGGTGAATTCCCAATGGATTTAGCAAATATATGCATGCAATCTGCAAGAATAATAATAATAATAAAATTTATGAGGAAGCAGGACAAGTAGGAGTTGAGATGATGCATTGTATTCAGCACTGCAGTGAGCAGAATGGGGAAGACGGTGTGGGGCTGTGCTGGGTGGGTTTCTGCATTGTCGCTGACAGGATGCTCATCGCACCTGATTCATGCTCCCTCCAGCAGGAAACCTGCTGCTTGTGATGCTGAGATGGGAATTTCTCTGCCTGCTCTCCACAACAAGATGTCTTGTTTAGCTTTGCTTTCTTTAAACATATGGAAATCTTCAGCCAAACAAACCTCAACCACTGCCATAGAATCAGTCAAACAAATTGCCTGCAAGAAAACTTTCTGGTAGCGTTAATTTTGGAAAGCTCTAGCATCTTTCAAGGGAAATGGCCAGTGCCAGTGCTGCTTTTCATAACCTCTAGGAAAATGCATCCAAATTTGGTCAAATTATAAGCCACTGGTAGCAACAACAGGTTTCTACATGTTTTATGGTTGAGCATATAGTGGATTGCCAGGGATTTCATGGCATTTCTTGACAGGGGTGTTTGTGTGGCTGAGTTCCTGTGGGCTCTTCATGAAGCCAAGCCACCGTTATCTAATGGACCCTGGCCAACATCCCCTAAATGCCCAATTTCGCTTTCTGGCTTCCTCAGGCAGAGCTGCCAGATACCCACTTTACTGAGGGCTGGTGCAGAAGATGGAATTTGGCTATTTGTGGTCCTCCTGGGCCCAGCCAGAACAGCAGTGCTGCTGGAAGAAGAAGAAATGCTCCGAAGAAGGTGGACCTTGGCCTTCACACCTTCCACCTGGCAATGGTGGCAGTTTGGCATCAAACTCATGGCAGCTCGTCTTTAGAAGAGATGCTCCTTAGGTGCTGGATGTGAACATCTGGGATTTGTTTTGTAGGCAAGATGAGAGCTTGATGTGCAGCCAGCTCAGTGGTAACCCCATATTATACAATAAAAATACTAGAAAAGGCCAAGCACGGAAAAAAATCCTATGGTCGCTGGCTGTTTTCAACCATATTCTTGCTGTAGGAGGACCTGGAGGTGTCTTTGCTTCTGTGAGAGGAGTCAATGCCCAGTCACTCTATGGCAAGCTGTGCTGGAAGCTCTTCAATGGTGGTGGAGTCTTGTGACAGCAGTTACAGAAAAACCAGGAGGAAAAAAAAAAAAAATAAAAAGAAGAAATCTGTTTTCAAAGCAAGACCTGAATAATGACAGAAGAAAATGATGGCTTGTTTCTGATCATCTTGGGTTGACGGCTGGACTTTGTGGTCTTAGAGGTCTTGTCCAACCTTAATGATGCTATGATCTTATGGAGCTGCCAGGAAAAGTCATGTATGCATGTGATGGAAAACCAGCCTCTCCTCACTGCACAAGCAGGCTAAATTAGGAAAGCACAGGCCACTTCATTCAGGTTGTTCCTGGCTTCTGAGTGATGGATTTTTTTTTTTTTTTTCTACAAGCAACATTAAAAATAAAATAAACTAAAAGCATTGCACAAGTGCCTGCCCAAGGCAGGCCATGTATAAGGGAGGCAGAGCCATGCATGGGGAAATCCAGGAGCAGCAGCCTGTTTCCATCCATGTGCGATGGAATTCTGTGCCCGAGGGTATCCCCAGTCACAGTGGAGCACGAACAGCATCCTGATTGTGCCTCACCACTTGGCCTCTCCTGCAGATGCAGTCACTGTGGTGTTCTTAATTATAACAAGTCTGCTTGCAATGCCCGTTTTGCAAACTTGCTCAATCAAAAGCAATCCTTGTGTGGGACTGGGGTGCTGTCAGCTGAAAAGGAAACAGGATCAGTTTTCTGTGATGCATTCAAAGGCGTGGTACCATCCATGACCTGCTCATACGATCCATTTGCTCCCAGCTGAGGCTGGTGAAGCCCAGCTGTTCTTTTGCAAGCAAGTTTGTTTGCTCTGGGAGAGCTTTGACTTTGTTATCTTTGCAATAGCAATCTCCAGGGCTGCCACTATTGTTCTGGTTGAATTGCGGTGATCTTACAGAGCTCTGGTCCTGGCCCCAGTCCCACTGTGGCTGGTACTGTGTAAATACAGAAAACCCAGGTGGGTCTTCTTCTGCCAACAACTCCCCAGATCCACGGGAGTGCTGCTGGTTAAACAAACTAGGTCAGCACTCCAGACACCCATACTTACACGCACATCAGTGAGGAGAGACGCAAACTGGAATATTAAGCTGCCAAGTGACTGTTAAAAACTGTGCACAAGGGCAATTAAAATATTAGCATCCTTTCATGTAAGCAAAGCAGGCAGAAGTGGCAATTAGCTTCATTTACAACTTGCAGCCCCGAAGGAAAGCTGTCAGAGACATTTTCTTCTTTGCCACCTGATGCTTACATCTATCCACCCGACAGCCCATGAGGGGGGACTTGCAGGGCTCTGTGGGAAACCCAGCTCCATGCAGGCAGGATTACCCCGTGCTGCTTCGTGTGCTGCTGTGGTCAGCGGTGCAGCCCAGGTACATGCTCACCAACAGGCTGCAGGTGCTGGCGGAGCAGTGGGGTTGTTCCCTTAATTTCTGCAATCGGACTGTGATGCGTGATCAGGGTGTGCACAGCTGCTGCAGTGCCCAGCCCCAGGTACATGAGGGAGGTGGGTGCTGGTTCACCTTTTTCAGCAGAGACCTAGACAATAGTAAAAAAAAAAAAAAAAAAAAACACTCACGGAGTCCTCTCCACCAGCCACTGTTAACTTCCCTTGTTGCTTACGTGTTATGTAGATGATTAATAGAAATACCTCTGTATTGGTGAGTCATGGGGAAGGTTTTTTTCATTCATACACTCATTCATTCATTCATCATTTGGGTTGTAAGTGCAACCAAAATAAAGGTAACCCCTAGATCCACCTGTGCTTTAACTCCCAACACGTGGCTCCCATTTTAAACTTCAGCCCTGTTCCTGCTGTTGCAGTGCTCACCTGGGGAAACGACACCCTTGGCACATGCAATCCCACTCTGGCTTGGCCACATCCAGCTGCCGGCACCATAGGGATACCACTCCTGAAACCCTGCAAGCACCCCCTGCATGGGGCAGGGGTTTGGTTCCCCATTCCCAGGCAGTATCTGCCCCCCTCATGTGGAGAACAACCACTTGACACCAGGAAAATAATAATCAGCAGTGGACTAAGCTGTTCATTTTCATCTGGTTGGTGTTTGCCAAGCTGATTACTGCAAAACCAGTTCAAACCCTAATCTCAGCTCTGAAGCCACTGAGATCCTGTGCACAATGCTAAGCTGGCAGGGGCCGATTTTTGCTTTTAATTAAGAAAAAAAAAAAAAAAAAGAGACAAGAAAAAGGTTACCAAAATGTCTAGCCTTTGTTTTATTGAGTTACAACAAATGAGCAACAAGTTAGAAAAGTTGGATTTATTCAAACTCCCTAGCGTTGTATTTGTGCAGTGTACTCAAATACGGGTAAGGTTTCAAAATGCAGCTGGTCCGAGGAACCCCATGGCTGGCTCTGCATCTGCACCTGCACTCACACACCCCCTCTCCTCCTCCTCTTCCTCCTCACACCCACACGCACAGTCACCCCGCACAAAGGAAAATTAGCAGTACTTGAAAAAAGTGCACTCGGGAATCTACAACTGATCTAAAAATTTAGTGGAGAGGGTTAACCGGAAATTTCTGTTGTGCGCTACAACATCTAAAGCTGGAGGATGGACTTTGGTTTATGTTGTCCATCTTTTGTACCAGCCAAAGAAATGCAAACAAGTTCAGGTT
Organism: Alectura lathami; assembly: GCA_013399715.1. Taxonomy (NCBI): domain Eukaryota; kingdom Metazoa; phylum Chordata; class Aves; order Galliformes; family Megapodiidae; genus Alectura; species Alectura lathami. The sequence goes on along the minus strand of VXAV01003697.1, from coordinate 134,019 downwards.
ATGAAGCATCTTCATTTTCTCACTCCAACCACTCCGGGGGTTGTACTGCCTGTTCAAACAAAAAGTGCTAAAAACAAACAAACAGAAAAAAAAAAAAAAAGGCTTTCTTGGGAGATCATTAGAGAACCACAGTCTGGCCTGGTTTGTGAAAGTGAAGTGCAGGAGCTGGAGAAGACTTGCTTCATAGGAGCACAGGAAAGCAGAGATTTAAATACGTCAACTGGTAGCAGATGGCCATAAAACAAAACAAAACAAAAAAGTCAAAACAATAAAAAAAAAAATCAAAGTCCCAACCAAGCCAGACCCTTCCCCAAACCCATTCTGCATTGCGTGGGCTGAAATGTAAACAGTTGCTGGGGTGGGAATCTGGGATCAGATGTTGATTGGCACCAAAGAGATTCCAAAAAATTGCAAAACTTTCTTCAAAGGCTTCAGAGAGGCTGTGGAGTCTCCTCCTTGGAGATCTCCAAAAGCCCCCTGCATGTGGTCCTGGGGCACCCTGCTGTGGGTGTCCCTGCTGGAGCAGGGGCTGGGCCAGATGGACCCAGAGGGCCCGGCCAGCCTCTGCCAGTCTGGTATTCAGCAATTCAGAAAAAAATCTCCTCTCCCTCCTCCACACAAAAGACACTTCCCTCCCCCAAACCACCCCTAAAATTTTGCCATGGCATTATATGCAAGAATAACTTGCATCTATTAAAAAGTTAACAAAATTTCCACATTGTACAAATCTGTTCCAGTACAGGAAGAGACTGGGCAGGAAAGTGGGTGGGAAAGAAGCTAAGGAGAAACCTATTTACAAGGACCCTTTTTTCCTTCTCTCTTTTCTTCTTCAATGCAGTAGTAGGACTTTGGCACTATGAACAACCCCATGACGATGCTCCACAAGAGTATTTCTCACTGTGCCTCCACCAGAATGGTCTGAGACTTGGAGTTCCAACACGCTGTGTCACCCCAGGCAAGAAAATAGATTTTCTTCTATTTTCAGACAATTTCCCCTTCACTGTCAGAACTGTGCAGCTGATGAGTACCCCTGCAAAAAGAAAAAAATACAGAAGCAGCATATTACTTTTAAAGACAATTTGAACAAATACTTGAGTTGTCAGCTAACATAGCATCCAACTTACACCCCTGAGGATGCAGTGGCACTGCATTTGGTATGAACCATACCCTGAAGCCTATCCCTATTGCAGCCTGACACTGCAGGAGGATGCCAGGTTCTGTTGTACCAACACCCAGCTAATACCCCCTACAGATTGCTGATGGGGACGTACAGCTCAGCCTTGCCTCTTGCTGAGCCCTTCCTGCTGCAATTCCCTCAGGCAGAGCCTCACAACAGCTCATGGATAATGCAGATGGGGCTGGGGGCAGCTGTTCTGTGACCACAGGGGAGATGGTGCTAAAGGCAAGAAGACTTGGGATCCTTCTTCTCCAGTAAATCCTCTCAGTATGTGCTTTTTGTTATAATTTTAGAAAAGAATTATAAAAACTTGAAAACAACCCTCAAATAGCCACCTGAATATGGCCCTTGTTCCTTGCATGGAGCAGACAGGGACACATGGCACGGGCTTTCTGCTGGGGATGACTTCCAGCAGGGTCTTCCCCATTGAATAAAGTGTGAATGTGCAAGAAGTGTGAGCACCGACTCATGCCAAAGCTGCATGCAGCAGCATGGGAGGGATCCTCTGCACCCTGTCCTGCACCCACTGCTCACTACAACCTTCATTTCACACCTTTTACGAACGTTGCTGCTAGCTCTGTGATTCTGTGAGTCTGTGATTTCCCACAGAAGCAGCGAGCTCTGCTTGGTGTCAGCTCAGAAAGCAAAGCAGCCCAGCCCAAGAAAAGGGCATGGGCTTGTGCCAACACAAAATACAAAAAAAAAATCCTCCCTGTCTCCGTAGCCTTTTCTCAGACAACCTCCTGCTCCTTCTAAACCACTGGAAATTTTTAATGGCTGCTTTGGTTTTGCTTCTCCCTCTGAAGGCCTTCTTTGCTGTTCAGCCTGGGTCTCAGACGTGGCTTACTGGTTTTAGGGGAAATGGCGAGCCAGCTCCCTGCTATAGTTCTGCAGAAATCACTGGGAAGTCCCCCACTGCCTTCAGGATGCCCAGCACCGGCAGCAGGCACTGCAGCCGGCTTCATGGATAGAACACTAAGCCACAAGAAAAATGAGAACTTGAGCAGAAGGGAAGGAAAACCCCAGTGCTGGTGGCTTTTACCACTCTCAGACACTGAGGAATGTGCAAGGCCTCCAGAACTGATCTCATCACCCACAGTGGGAAGGAGCTGAGGGCACTGGCAGGACCCAGACCCACTGATACTCAGCATGATGCAGCAGAAGCAAGGGGTGACTTCTCTGGGGCTTTGTGGTGTGCAGTCCCAGACCATACCGTCCCTCGCCAGAGCTCCCAAGGCTGTGGCAGGGACCCTGTGAAGTCACAGCTGCACAGCAGGGCAGACAGACTTCAGGACATTATACGGTTCTGTGGCTGTGGAGTCAATCTCCTACCTCACTTCCACCACAAGCCACAGACTTTGATGCCTGCACCTCACAGGATTGGGGCAGATGGAGGGTGTGAGAACAACCGTGAAACAGCAAGTGGAGAGGGTGGTGGTGGGGAAAAAGTACATTTCTGAGGAAAAAAACAAAACTCTGCTCTGAGGAAACCTTGGGAAAACCCCATGGGGAGACAATGCTGTGAAGGCCAGTGATGGGCCAACAGCTCCGGCGTGCCCTGCTCCTGAGCAGCAGCTGCTGAACACAGATCAGTTTTGAAGAACTCATTTTCTAAGGCATCAGTCCATCAATGCTGTAATATTAATACACTGATGGCTCCAGGAATTTCTAAAACTACATGGGGGATGAAAGAGGGACCTGAGAAGTTCTGCAGTAGTTAAGGTTTTACAGAAGCTGTATGTGAATTCACGCCACAACAAAAATATGGAGACAATGCAGAAAAAGATTTCACTTTCAAGTGTGCATGTCAAGCTGAGAAAGCAGCAACAACGTGAATATCAAAGGAGTGTGTTTCTGCACAACGTGAAGTTCAGCAGTGGAAGTTTCACATCATGGCTGCAGCTCTGCAAGAGCCAAGAGGAGGAAAAGACCTCTGTCAGCAGTTCTGTCCTTGGCAGTGCCTCCTGTCTGCAGCCAGGACAGTAATGTGACCCCTTCAAGATATTAAGGGCTATGGTCTTAGGAACAATCAGACTTTTATGTGAGAAGAAGCAGAAACAAGCTCACCTTCAGGTCTCACATGGTCTTTGCTTTCAAGTCATACCCTGGATGTCACCTAAGATAATGCCTTGTTAGTGCGACTCCGAAGTTTTAGTTAAAAATTAAACAAGATAGTCAGCCTTCTCAAAAATAAGAGTGAAAAATTATCCTGAAGGAAAAAGCAGACAGATTTTTCAACAGGTCTCATCAATGCAGGGGATAAAGGTCCCAGCTTTCATGTCACCATGTGGACACCAGAGAGCAAGCACCAGCACTTCAGGTTTGAGATATGCTGGGAGGGTGAAGTAGAATGAAAGAGAAGAAGGGCTTTTGTCAGGTCCCCAGGCTGGGATGCCGAGAAATGGACAAAGATTCCAGGACAAAATGGTCATTTGATTTTCCTGAGCGATGTACGCAGTGAAAGTCCTGCTCTGGTGCACCCCTTCCCAGCAGGTGCATTTTACAACCACCCCTTTGAAAGTTCCCCACCAAAAGGAAAAACTGGTGAAAGTTTAGTGAGAGCAAAGTTCCTGTTAAATTCCTCTCTGATGACCCTCAAGCACCTCTCCAGCCACGGAGCCCCACGGTCAGCAACTGGGTGCAGCACAAGAGGTCTGTGAGAAAGCAAGGCCAGGTCCCCCCCCCCGCCCCGCTATCTGCCCACCATTCCCTTTCCTAGCCCACAACCTGCTCCCTCTCCTCAGTTACATTAGCCTAAGTGTTCATAGCTGGAACAGCAAAATGATCTGGAATAACAACCCTGAAAAAAAATATAAATCCCACAGTGCATTTATTCATTGCTCATTTGATTCAAAACACCAGATCAGACCCTGGCTTTGGTTTCCTATGTGGCTGCAACCCTGTGTACTTCTGCAGCAGCCAGCGCAGCTGCAGGTGATGTCCCCAGCCCGTCCTCCTCCTGCCTCTGCGCTCACCACACAACCTGCTCCTCACACCCACAGCCACCGGCTCCTGCAAACGTTGTATTGCAGCCTGGAGCTTCACAGCACTTTGTGGCAAAGACGCTGTTGAATTTCTCAGAATTAGTCTGCACAAAGTGTAGTTCCAAATTCAGCCTCTGCAGGCTTGGAAGCTTTTTTTCAACCCAGAGAAAGTGTCCAGCAAGACTTTTGGATAAATGCGGCACAAGGAGACAGAGGAGGGCTCTAAGCTGCCCAGCACGGATTGCTAATTAAAAACTGAACCTCTGCAACACAGAGCGGTTCAGTCCCAGCACTGCCAGTGCAATAGCACATGGTCTTAGTGCAGGTGTGGGGACCTCTACCAGTCCTGGCTTTTGTATTTCTTTTCAAAACATTTTAAAAATAAATACTGACTTATATTATATTTGTTGGACATCGGGACTATGAGTCCTTTCTAAAATACGTCTTCTCTAGTTGTTTGTTACTGCATGGTGCTGTGCTTTCTGTCGGTTATGTTCTAGCTTAAGGAGACTCCAGCTTGGGAGAGATGGGCTCTGATGCCATGCATCCTTGTACGCACACAAAACATCAAAGGCTCTGGTTAACTCAGTGCAACATGCCAGTACAGAATTGCTGATGGTACTTGCTCCAGCTTTATACCTGTCTAACTGGGATCAGAAACAGGCTTCAGGTCTCCAAACAACACATCCTTTCACACTCTGAAGTAACACTTAGCACCAACCCCCCCTAAAAAAAAGGCCCCGCAGCTTGCTTTTAAATTCAGGATCCTGTGAAGAAAAGCTGCTAAAACACCCACACAGCTTAGTCTGGGGCATTTCCTAAACCTCTAGAGTGAGCAAGCAGAACAAAGCGGGCTGGAGACAGTTCTCACCTGCAAGAGGAAGAGAGCATATTTGCATGAGCTGCTTCAGGCCCCACAGCTTTTTTTTTTGCTTACTGTTGCATAAAGAAACGTCTCTGGCCTGGGGCCCTTCCCCCAGAGAGCTTTTATTCTGCTGCAAAGGAAGGACCAGAGATGCAAATCCAGGCACAGCCTGTGCTCACTGGAGATCAGTGTCCTGTTGGCAAGAGGGCTATTAGGAACCAGAGTACTAGTAGGAACTAGGAACGATGTCTTTGCATGGCTCGACCGGCATGTTTTGCACCAGGCTCTGCAAAGGTTCCTTAGGCCATTTAAACCCAGTAAGTTCAGGGTGTAATCACTTACTGAAAAACAAACCAAAAAAAATCGCCCTTAATGGGATTTGACCCACAAGGAGAGAAGAAACCTGGCAAACAGTGCTAACCCCTGCCTACCAAGCAGGTGCTTCAATTTACAACAGGACAGCAATCCCTTGTGTTCAGGCATCCAGCAGGCACCAGGATCCATCAGGGATGGGCTCCAGGGATTTGCACTGAAAAGGAGCTATGGGATGCTGGAAGCACTCCAGAATGAGGCAGGATGGGAAGCAGGGCACCCCAGCATTACCTGTCTATACGTGGGCATTCTCTCCAGATATACTTTCAGAGTCAAAGTCCACCAGCTCCGCCTGGCCCTCGGGTGCCGGCTGGCTCCATGTGTCCGTGCAGTCTGATGCGGCGTCATCCTCGCCCACCGTCACCTCCACCCAGTTGACCTCTGCTGGCTCCTCATTCTCCTCGCTGCCGTGGCCGTCGTGGCTGTTGCACTCCAACCTGTCTGTACCCTCTGCCTGATTCCCCAACAAAGAGTCTTTCAGTGGCTCGCAGTCTCTTTTTGCTCTCACCACCAGTTTCCCCGCGTTCTCTTCATTCAGCTTTTTGTGCTCCTGGTAATGCTGCCGAGACACCTCGTTACCGTTCTTTGGACTCTCCGCGAGTTTTGATCCCTTTTTCTGGTTTTGCTCATTTCGGCCATCAGTACACTGCTGTTGGTACTGGTCAATCCATTTAAGTGACCCCGTTCTTAGCGAGGATCGGTTTTCCTTGAACCAGCGAACGATTTCAGTTCTTGTGAGCCCAGTCTGAGATGCCAGCTGGTCATACTCCTGTGGCGTTGGCCACTGGGTTCTTGCAAATGTGCTTTTCAGTAGGTGAATCTGCTCCTGCGTTTTCTTCAGTGTCGCAGAGGATCCCGATAAAGCACCAGGGAGCTGGGAGCTGCTCAGCAGTTCTGCTTGGCTTATTGCACCATTGGGAGTTCCTTGTTCCTTTATTTTTCTGTACGATCCCATTGAGTCCAAGACAGCTTGCTCCATGCTGTCCCTTATCTTTCTCCGCTCAGAGAACCAGGAATCAATCTCTCTCCTGCTCAGCTTAGTCTCCACTCGAAGCCTGTCCAATTCTCCCTGGGTTGGAAAAGAGCATCGTAGGAAACTATCCTCAAGGGCCCTAATCTGCTCTTGGGTTTTCTCTTTGAACCTCTGGGGTGCAAAATCTGCATATGGGTGGAATGAACGGCCGTGTCGGCCCAGTGAAGGTGCTACTGGATCTCTCCCTAAAGCATCACCAGCAACATGCACGATGCCCCGTTGACTTCTGTACCTGTGGTCACTGAACCACTTCTTTATCTCGCTCCTGGAGAGACCCGTTGCCTCTATCAGCCGGTAGACTTCCGCGTCATCAGGAAACTGGCTTGCGATGAAACTGGCCTTCAGCTCTGCTATCTGCTCCTTCGTCTTTTTTCGCTCGCTGGCTGGCATCAGCGGCACAGCAGTCAGCTTGGCAGGGCTCTCGGGCACCTGAACTACGTGAGGACGCTTGGCCTCTGGGACGCTTGATAGCGTCTGTACTGTCCTCTTTTGCCCCTGGTTTGGGGCAACAGCAAGCGTAATTGGAGAACAGGAAACTGCTGAACCATTTGACACAGGAGTTAAAACAAGACCGGTCTGGCCCAGTATCTGACAAGGCAAAGCTGTCTGGATGATGGGAGGGGGAATTTTTGCAGTTGTCAGAGGAGCTGGCAGGACAGTGATGGTTTGGGGGACTGCCTGGATAGTACCATTGAACATCTTCTTTCTCGCCTCCTCCACTTCTTCAGGAGACCAACTGATACCGTGCTTCAAACGTTGAGTAGCAAACCAGATTCGGATCTGTTCTTCTGGATGCTTTGATGCTGCTGTCAACCATGACAATTCTGCTTGTGTTGGGTAAGGAAATTTATTAAAGGAGTTGATCATGGTTGCATTAGTGTCCAGTGCAGAGTTGTATTTGGTACTGTTCAGAGGTACCGGGACCTTGGGGACAAGGTTAATATTTGGTGGTAGCTGTACAGAGGGCATAACGTGAGCTAACACATCATGGAGGAGGTCTCCATTTATACACGCAATAGCTTCAGTGGCTTCAGTTATGATGCGGGGGAGAACACCATCCACGTGGTTTTCCATAACTCCCTCTTCTGGCTTTTTGGGACCCTTCTTGGTTTCCCCTTTAGGCTTTCCCAATTTCATCATTGGTGTTTTACTCACACTAATTCCCCCATGAAGCGAATCCTCACACTCTGCATTTTCTAGCCCACTGCTCGTGACAGAGATATCGTTAGTGGTGGTCTCAATGGACTGCTCTAAAACAGTCTGGTTATTGCGTTTAATTAATTTCAATTTAAAGTTAGTCTCTCCTGGGTGGTATTTTGTGTTGTGGTCAGATAAAGAATCATATTTTTTGGTTGTGAAGTTGCATTCAGCACAGACATACAGGGGGTTGAGAATGACATTTGGATGCTGAGTGTCAACATGCTCAGTAAATTCATTTAGGTTTTGTGTAGAGTAAGGGCAGTATTTACACTCGTAACCACCCTGGGGTTTCTTAGACTGATTGTCAGCTGGGGGCTTTGCTTCAACCACTTCGCAATCTTTTACTGAGCTTTCGGAAGGCCAAGCTTTTTTAGCGTCCTGCTGTGGTGTGCCAGCCCTCTTCTCTTTAGGAGTTTCTGCACCCTCTGGGACTTCCTGCTCCACCACTTCAGAGGTTCGCACCATGCAGGGAGTTGTTGACTTTCTTTTGCTAGCCATGGCAGCTGCTTGCAGCGGGCTGTGGTCCCAAATGGTGGCTTTTTTGACAGGGTGAGCAATAAACCCGAAGGATCTTGCAAATGGCTCCAACCTTCCTTGACTCTATTTAATAACGGATTTCAGTCCCGGCTGTGACCATCGGCTCCCATCAGCTGCATGACACCTGTGAAACAAAGCACACATGGTTAGGCACTGATCTGTAAAACATGGATTTAGCAGAAAGCTACAGCTCAGGATATGTGCATTTACAATGCCAGTTTGGACGATGCTGAACTCTTCCTCATGCTATTCCCCTCATCAGCTTAAGAGGCAAAATCTGCCCCTGTAGAATAAAAGCAGTGGATAATTCACAAAGAAGTGCACCACAGGTAGAAAATGGCTTTGAAACAAGGAAGCTGAACAGACAGGGGGTTTCAATCTCCATGTGAGTCAATGCATTCAGCTGGAAAAGAAAGAAGACACTGCTATAAATACTGTACCTTTTTATAGAAGCTGTAGTTTCTATTAATTATTATTTTGAAGCATGCAGATTTGAAATTGAGTGTGATTTATATTAAACTTAATTACTTCCCACTGTCACTTACCTTGTAAATATGTCTAGTAAATGATTGTGGTTACTAATGATGGGTGATTTCTAAATAAAGCTGTAAGGCCTGCCTAGCTTCTAAAAGTAAAGGCAGAAAGAGGAGTTAATGCAAATCAGCACTTTCAAAGGTCTGTGTCTTGAGGAGAGATGGGTTCAAAGAAACTGTAGCAGATCTGTGCAGGCCTATCAAGCCTTTTCTGGAATAAAAGTTCCCTTGAAACACCACTTTTCAATGAATATTGATAGACAGCTTGCAAAGGTCACAGATATCCTGAGATCCCTTTAAATAGGGTCCCTTCTTGTGACCCTGCTGATATTCCCATCAAGTCCTGATTTGTGCACTTAACTGCCTACAGAATTAAAAAATAGAATCCATTTTTAAAGCATGATTCACATAGTGAAGTGGTTTTGGAAGTTCCCAAATGTAAGAATTCCATAAAAATATATATTTTTTAAAGGATATGAAGTCAACATCAGTCAGTATAACCACAAAGAAAGAAAAACTACACCAGCTATGTTACGATCTACCCGTGCTCATCAGGACTAGGTAGAGGGAGTGGAATTTAACAGTTGTAGCAGTCTTATCAGGCAAAGAAATAGATCAATGTCACTTTCCCATTTGACAAGATGCCTTTTTTAATGATACCTTGACTCTAATTTGCTACTTCCTGATCAGATGGGCTTTGCATCTGTAACACTTCCTGGCCTGATGGGAAACTCATAGTTTGCTATCGATGGGATGGGATGTGGGGGGCACTATGGTTTAAAGACTAGAGGATGGAAAGTGGGTAAGACCTGTATTGACTTCTGCAGACGCATATTACATGGAAAATCTGGATTAGAGATTTTATCTCCAATGAAAGCCAGACTTTCTTCTTGTGAAGCCTGTAAACGATGAGCAGAGTTCAGCACCCAACAGAGTCACCAAAGTGAAAATCAAACGAGATGAAATCCCACTGTCGTTCCCCCTGGACACATCCAACATGAGCGGACAGTTTCTGATCACCACACTGCTGTCCCTGAACCTGCTCTTTTTGCCTGTGCATTGACATGAGTGCCAGAAACAATTTCTGCCCAGCAGATACTAACTGCTTAGTTCTGTTTGCAGTTTATCAGTACTCTGCAAGTCCTAGAGCAAATTTCTGTTACTCTGCCCACCACAGATCCTACCACTAGTGCATGGAAACCTAAAGTGATGCCCTGACAGAGGAAGCAGCTCCAGCTGGGGATAAGCTCTGGGAAATGGTGCATCTCTGCTCAGCTCGGTGAAGCAGGGATGGGGCTATCTACAGGCTGACAGCGGTGCCATCAGATTTGCCTTGGTCAGGATGACATGGTGCCATCTCCCTCTGACCTGGGATCACCAATATTGTCATCGTCATTGCCCAAAGCATCAGCACCTCCAAGCCACCCATATGCCTTTTGTTTCTGCCATCTCTGTTGTTTTTTTTTTTTTTTTTATCTCTCTTTCCTTTTAATAATAAGCCAGCAGATGAACAGTGGAACAAATTTGGATGTCTGGTTTTCTGCAGATTTGTGCTGACTGACCTTTAAACTGGACTACACTGAATATTCTGTTATTTCCACATATTCCTTCAAAATTCCCCTCTATTTCCCCTCACAACCATCCTCCCACAGAGTATTTTGTCTGAGGTCTATGGCTTGTGGTATCTCACTGCAGATGGGATCAGAAGTTAGACACAAACACAACCGCCTGAACACCCATCTTCCTGGCCACTCATTTCTACTGAAGTTTGCAGAAAATTAATTACCTCGGAAATTTCTTCCCTTCTATCAAATATGGTTGAAATGGGTCAAAAGGTGAGAGAAGGGGACAGAATCAGCTGCATAAGCCAGGCTGCTGCTGACAACAAAGCGAAAGTAACAGGGTCACCTCACTCTGCCCTGCAGATCCCACTACACTTGTGACGTTGATGTTTGTAGATGAGGGAACGGAGGTGCAATGCAGCATCCTGAGAAAGGGTAGTGGGAATGAGGATGGAGCCACAGCTCCCTGATGCTCCTCTGTCACTCTCCCTCCCAGGCCACACTGCTTCACTTAATGGTCCGCTCCTTTTCTGACGTGTGACCTTCTGAAAAATTCATGTGGCAACATCAGTAAAAGGAAGAAAATCAAAAGGCATAAAAGACAGAGCAAAGCTTATTTATATTTCATTGAATATCACACCCTTACCCCAAAAAGGAAGAAAGGGCTAAGAATAAAATGATAAAGGAATGGGATGGGAGAAAACGAGTAGAGAAAGAGAAATATCTAGGTTACTACTTTGGATCAATCAAACATTTCTTAAAAGTCAGACTAAATGTGTTGAATTCCCCATTTTCTGGAAGCTCAGCAAGCTCTCTACCATGTCAGGTAGCTGTGCCAAACTCCTGCCTCTCATGAGGGCACAAGGATCAGCCCCAAGCAAGGATTCTCTGATGCAGCGCAAGGGCCCAGGTCTCTCTAAAACATATATAGAACGGTGGATGGGTGAAAAATTCTGTCTGCTGCAGTTGTACTAGAAAGTTTTACACACTGATGTTTCTCTTCTTTGTTCTATTTCACAGTGTTTTTCTATATTTCTAATTGCTCTGCTAACTCTACACATTGAATAGTTTTCAGTAAGGATTATTGAACAGTTTTTCAATAAGGATCCACACAAGGATCCTTATCCATTATAGAAGATAAGGAGGTCAAGAACAAAATCACTGAGTTTCAACTCAAGATGTGCTGGTTTTCAGAGGGGAGGGGGTGGGAGACCACGACCAGCCACAGACCATCTTTGTTCCTTCAACTACAATGCCAGGAGCTTCCTGGAAGGGGCGGGGGCGGGGAAGTGAGATCCAGCATCTGCATGAGTGAGGAGTTTATTGGGACCTCTAAGTCACTGTCTCCTGAGGACCTCGGTAAATACCTCACTCCAGATAAATGGATGTGCAGTTGCTAAGGCATTTGTCCTGCCCTGGAGCCCCTGGTCAGTTCTCACAATGAATAAGCACCACCCACGCTGGGAGGTGTGCAGGGTAAAACACAAACCTGACTGCACAAACCACTGGGTTTTACCTGCAGGTGGCTGGTCCTCCAGCTAGCGATGATCCCCAAAATTTGTTGGGGGAGACAAGATACCCCTCAGCAACAACCAAGGCTTAGCAAGCAGGAATACAAGCCACAATGGAATGCAAGTCAACACCTAAATGTTCAGCTTGCTCCAAGGGACAAAATTCACATCCAGTGCTTGTTGAATGGGACTACGCCAGGAACAGACATCTCTTGGCATATATACAACCTCTGTCACTAAATCCAGCCTGGTTCATCAATTATATTTTATTATGGATGGGACCTAGGACAACGGATCTCCATTTCGGGTGCTGTCACCACCATGCATGGCATGCAGAGGTGCTGGAGGCAACTTCCATGTTGAGTAGCAAGTCCACATCATGGTGGGGAAGGCAGCTCTCTTAAAACCTCTCTGCAGCTGCCCTGCCTTATCTCCTGCTGGGCATGCCATGCTGCATGGGGAAAAAATAAATATTTTAGGTGTTAGGCTTTCTTTATTATTATTATTATTGTTATTATTTTTAATGAGCAGATGCACAAACCAGCAAAAGGCAGCTGGATTAAAAACAAAACTGCCCGCCTCCAAGCAGGCAGCTGCCTCCGTGAACCAGGTCCACTCCAAACCACAGAGCCCGTCTGCAGTAACAAGAGCTTTTGATTTGCTTTGCTTCTGCAAAGCAATCAGGACAGGAGCATGCAGGTCAGAAGCAACGTGTTCTTTTCAGCATCTCTGCTCAAAAAGTGCATTGTGGCAGATGTGAGAGAGGCCCTAGTCTGGTTTTGTTTAATTTCCAAGAGCTAACGAACTAACCCAGCCACAGCCCTCTGATCTTTCAAAGCCCTGCTCAAATGGCTCCGTAGCATCAGACAAGAGAACAAAGCGGCAACTCATTTGGTGACTTGGTGTATGACCACGGAAATGCCACATCTCGCTGCTTGCCTGGCTCCCAGGCTGGGAAACTGCAGAGAACCACTCAGGGAAAATAAACCATGTTTTCACATCTGGATGTCCCAGGAAAATGTTCACTTTGGTAGCAATGCCACCTTCTAGCAGCAAAGGATAACTCCTGGCTCTATAGGTTTCTGAAGTGAAGTAAGTTTGGGCGGTGAACACACTTTTAGGCTGGTAAAACTGTAACTGTCCGAGTGTGTTTGCCAGTTCAGAGCTGTTAAACATAAAACCCCAGTGCAACCTGCACCAGTGGTACTAACCTGACCAGAGCTGCTAGCGTGGACTGGCCTTACAAACAGCACAGTTCGAGAAAAAGGCTGGAAACATAAATCACAGTGCTTTCTTGTGCTGACCTTTGCAGTCTTTTCATTCTCTCTCATCTTTTCCTTGTGCCTGTAGCCAGTTTTATACNAAAAAAAAAAAGAAAAAGAAAAAACCCACAAATATTCAGGTAGAGGTTGAACTCCCTGTGGCAGGGTCTCATAAAACATGAGGGAGTCTGGGAAAGGTTGTCTGAAGGCTATTCCACTATTCCAAACACGAGGAATGTCAAATCAGAAACCAGGGAAGCCTTAACTCCTTCAGAAGGGGATAGGTGCACCAGAAATGCCACCGCTTCATTCTGCATCTCACTTCCAGGCCAGAGGAGCCAGGTCTGGATGAAATGGAGACTGGAAGGGTTGGAATGAAGGTACCTTCACCTTTCTCAGATATACCGTGTTTTCTCTTGTTTTGTTAATAAAAACACTGTTGCACTTGTGATTTGACAATGAAACTGCCGATTTTTTCACCTCACTGAATTGCTTTCTCTGTCCTGTGCCAGCACCTGCCTGCATCCAAAAGCTTTTAAAAAGCAGGAAAGCCAGCACCCCAAGGACAGCGGCAGGTCAGCACAGCCATACGAGGCATTTCACTTCCGAGGGGCAGCTCATGTTTAAAGAGGATGGAAGTCTTTTACTGCTCTACTGCTTGGGAGCTCAGCCTCCATGAGCAGCATCCTCCCTGCTGCACAGTGCAGGCAACTGCAAACAGCACCCTTGCAATTTAATAAAAGCACAGCAAAACACACACCTCAAAACCCCTTGTCTGTACACGATATTTGCTACCATGAAGGTACAACCTGCTCCTTGCAGCTCTCCTATTCCCCCTTGCCAATTGGGAATGCAGCAGGAGTGACAACACAGCACCCATAGGTGCTGGCTGGAAAGGACTTGGTGGACACAAGCCTTTCAGTCCCTGTGTTTTGGGATATTATCCTGCTTTATCATGCAGCAAATAAAAAAACACTCGACTACAACCAAGGTCATGCCGTCACCTTGGCTCAGGGCAGGAATTGTTCTTGCTGGACAACACCATAACCCCTTTACGGGCATTTTCTCCTCACCTGTGGAGTCTGCTGTGGTGGGAATGTGCATGATACAGCCAAGCTGTAATCCTGCTCCCTATCAGAGGGGCCAAACTCATATTCATTAATGTTGTGGTAATATTATTCTCCTACAGATGCAAGGATGAGAGGTGAGAGATACATTTCATGCTGCAATAAGAAACATGCCTCGGGTGATGCTTTACCTTCCTTACAACTCTTTTTAGCATGCAGCTGCTACAGCAATATCAAAAAGCACATCAGCTAGCACAGCAAAAATGCAGTTGCTCTCCACTGTGATAATACACTTAAAAACATTGCTTAATTACATGCAGGAGAATAAGCAGAAGCAAACCAGGGCAAATAATTCCTGCATGATGGATCAGGACTGTAATGATTTACAAAAGGAAAACCACAGAAGGAAAGAAAGCGTTTGTGAACTGCAGAGTTGAGCTTTTAAACAGCATTTAAGTGAGAATAGCTGAGAGCTCTAACGCTTTCACTGTTCTTTGTATGATGAATAAAATAAAATTGATGGGGAGGTATACAAATTGCCACAGCAATAATTTTTCAAGACAGGAAAAAATAAATTTGAAAATGCTATACATTTTCAATTCTTTTATGTCGATGCAGACATTTCTAATTAGAAAATAACCATGTAGATATTTGTGGCAGGTCATGATGGTGATGTGTGTGATGGCCATGAATTTTTGTCCACATGGAAGAAGCAATTTATAATAATTCTTTCTTTTAAAGAATCAGCTGCTCACACTTTTCACAGGTGAATAGCAAAGCAAAGTGCCTCCAGGACACCTGAGCATGTCAACACAACCTGTGAAACTGGGTGCCAACACCTCTCTGAAGCTGGGCAGAGGCAACCTTGACTCATGCTCTGCTTGGGGGAATCCACGCCTGCAGCATGGCCAACCAGAGGCTCTGCAAACATACACACAGAAAACACTACACACATAAAACCCTGATGGGCCGAGAGTGGGAAGAAAAGGCTCAAAAAGTGCTAACAGAAGTAGAAAAAACTGGAGAACATTGTGCTGAAGCCAAACCACCTGAACGCTGCCTCTTTGCATTTACAGCGCTCAACCTCTATATGAACACTGTGTAGCGGAAAGACATGGAGGAACTTATTCAGGAATACATAGGCGATCTGGAAAATAACTCAGTAAGCTTTATTAGAACAAGCTGTGTTAGCCAGCAGTGTGCACTAGACATATTTCAAAGTATACTGCTCACAGTATATTCTCTGAACTAAAATATTCTCATTCACACTGTTGCAAAGCCAAAGACACGGTAAAAACTCTGTTTTATGTGCTGCTGGTTGTATGAACACAAGTGGCAACTCCCTACCAGAAATGGGCAAGTTGAACATTGTGTGCTGTGAATTTTCTATTTTAAGTCCTCATCTGCAATCACAGGCTTTTTTTTTTTTTTTTTTCTTCCCTTTTTAAATGCACGTTTAAGTTTAGTCCAGTTAATCTGGACTAGGGCTGATTTTTAGCATTTTTGCTCTCTGGAAAGTGACAGAATAACCTACCCAGAATGAAAAACACCACCTTATGGACTGGTTCAATATTTATATTGCAGCAGCATCTGCTTGTCCCATCAAAGAGAGATGCCCTCAGGAGATGTCCCCTCCAGCACTGAGGGGACAGATCAGGCGTGCGAGCACCCGCAATGGGGCTACAGTCACGTCCTGCACCCGTGCTGGAGATGGGGACAACTGCCAGGTTTCCTCTCTTCCTGGCCACTGCTTCCTTCTCTGGAAAAGGGGTTGGCAACCTACAGTTTGAAGACCAACAGGGCATGTGGGCAACCCTGTTTGGCACGCAAGGGCCGAGTTTCCCACTGATTTAGGAACTTGGTGCTGTCTGGGAAAAGCTTTTTTTCCTTCATAGTGTGGGCTTCTGCAAGAGGCATCTGCTTTAGGGTCCTTACTGAACTGAGAGAGAGCTTGTGCTCTTCAATGAAGTCACCCAGTGGACACCGATGTGCTTCCCACATGTGGCAGGAAGAGACCCAAAATCCCTGTGGTGCCTACAGTTGCCCATGCTCAAAACTCAGAAGGCACCGGTGGGTGTGCTCCTGGGGCCCTGCTCTCTATCTCCAGAGGGAAGAATATAAAGTGGCCTCTTCCAAGCAATAGGATGCATGAATCACCCCCCAGAATACCACTGGATACATTAGCAGTTGTTCAACACCGGCCCAGGGGTTAAGCCTCTTTCCAACACCCTCCATCAACGGCTTCGAGGGGCAGTGAGTTCCAGAGATTAGTCACGCACCATGTCAAAATTATCTCCTCTAATCAGCAGCATGTTTACTCCTAGGGTGGGTACTTGCATGTTCATCAGAGAGAAATAAAGACCAACACATTTCTTAAGAGAGAAACAGAAACATAAAAACATTCATTCTAATTAGTTTAATTACTTGTCTGTGCAGCTCACTGAATCCTCATCACTGGAGTGGATTAAAGTCATCGGATTTAAGTAATTCTCCATATTGAGTTTTTATCCAGCACCATGTGGTGGGAGGACAAGAGATTCACAGACACAAAACAAAACTTATCTGTACAAAGTATCTTCAGCTACATGGCCAAAACCTGGATGTAGCCACACTACATTTTACACACTAAAACCAGACTATTTTGTTTGAATATCAAGCTTCCTTTTTTTTTTTTTTTTCTTTTTAGTTATGCCTTCACAGAGTGAAGGATTCTTAGGAGGGGCTGGAAGTAGTACTCTTTGCTCAATAAACTTCTAGAAACCATTTCCCATTTGCTGAGATCAAACATCTTAACAGCACTGTCTGGTCCTCTTTCTCCCTCCTGTGATCACATCACGACACACTGCCACCTAGGCAGGGTACAGATTTACGTACTGTATATATTACAATATTTTTCATATATTATTATTATGTTCAGAGTTATGGTTATTAAAGGGACACTATCAGTTAAATGTCTGCAAAGCAGGAAGAAGGTGGTTTTTACAGAATCAAAGCATTTGATTTCTTTACACACTTGCAAAACTTAAGTGACAACATAGCAGTTTTCCTGCTTCAGGACTTTTCACACTGCTTGTCTCCCTCAGCAATTATTCCTGCCCTGGGAACCACAGCACCCAGTCTTGAGTCAGCTGAGCATCAAGTTTTTCAAGTTAAGTTAAGGCACTCACAAACACTTTTGCCAGTGAACTGCAAAGGGAAAACAAAAAATCACATACTGTGATACTGGGTGTTCATACTGGGTGTTCCTCTTGCAAGGCTTCAGGACAGAAATAAGCTTCTCTTTTATTTAAAAAAAAAAAAAAAAAAGTTTTAATTTCTCAAGAAGCAGTCCCTAAATCCCACTTCTCCTTGCACAGGCAGCACACATCACAGCACACAACATCACGGGAAAAATGATGACCCGACGGTAGGGAAGGAACATGGGCTGAGGGTGGGAGACAGCTGGTTGACCACTTCTCAGCTGGGTTTAGATTTAGATTTGAGGGAGAGAGAAAGGAGAAGAAATCCAGGTACCAGGGTGCTGAGTCTGAATGAGACAGGTAATACTGGCAGACTTACAGAATGTTTGGCCAACACTATTTGTCCGACACAGGGAGCATCTCTTGCATCAGCCTCATCCAACACAGCAGCAGCACTGAAGGAGTCTACGGAGTTCCCAAAAGAGAGGAAGGAGCTCAGTGATTAACGCACAACATTACTAACCTGCATGACTATAGCTGCACACCTCCCCCTTTGACTCATTCAAGATGTCATAGAAAAACGCAGATGGTTTGTGATTTATAATGCTGGTGACTCACTGCACCTCTTCCCTTTTCCCCCACCCCCAAGGGCCTCTCTGTGTATCTTCACGTTCCCAGATGAGGAGATCACAGGAGAAAAAGCTACAGACTGGTGTAACATCTCCCTCCCACGCGATGGTTTTAACCTTACCTACTAAACCCTGCCATTCTTCTCTCCTGCTTCCATTTCCATTTCCACTTGTCTGTGCTCTGGTGAACTCAATGGGATCACTTCATGTCATTCAGATCGACACTGCTTATGCAGTCTGAACCTTGGCACCACCAGGACAAGCTTCAGAACATGTAATTCAGCATTTTAAAAATTAGGGCTAGCTTATAATCGTAACACCCCCAAATACTCACTATCCAAACAGAAAGTCCTGAGCTATGGTGTCATAATGGGGTTTGAGGTACAAAGTAGCAGCTGGGAGCCCACCACACAGAGGATTTGCAGTGATGAACAGAGATGTTCACCTTGAGATTCCCAGAAGCAGGAACCTCAACACGCCTTCAAAACCAAAATGACTCCAGAATCTGCCAGCTAGGTTTTCACAGATTCTGAACACTCAGCATCGTCCAGACAAAGCCAGAGGATGTCAGGCCAACCTGATGCCCCAGACATTTCCAGACAGCTCCAATTTTATGCAGATGGAGAATCAGCCTTCAGCCTAACTCACATGGTTGAATACTGTGATGAACTGAGGAAGCAAACCTCAGGTGCCCCACATTGAAATGCCACGTGTTGGTTTGAACACCCCCAGAACAGACCCCAGTGCACATGCCACTGCCAGGTCAGCAGCATATTGCAGACCCCCATACTGCCCATGCTCACATCAGGTCACCTGCTTGCTAGCCAAGTTCAGGTGAACAACCCTAAGCTGTTAGCAGATGATGCAGGTGGGTTTCCCAAACTAGATGTCTATTTAGGAGACTTCTGTGAGACACATGAACCACTTGAATCATCTTCTTTTCTGCAGTATTGCAGGAAAAGACTAGCAGGTCACCTCTCTGCTTTCCCATACACAAGAAAGGTGATGGCTGCTGGTTACGAGATTTAGGTGCTACAAGAAGCACATGCCTATGCAGTGCTCTGCATCCACCTGACCTCCTCGTCTCCATCCGCCCTGGTGATGACCCCGTTTGGTTCTGTTGAGAGTCTTTGAAAATATCTTGGTGTAAATAACATCCACTGTAATCCCATCACATCTTGTCTAGTGGGAGGTGTTGCTGCCCATGGCAGGGGGTTGGAACTAGGTGATCTTTAAGGTCCCTTCCAACCCAAACCATTCTATGATTCTGTGATTCCATGATCTTAAATCAAATTTTCTTGTGCTCTACTCGTTCAAAGGATAGATTGTTTCAAGAGAGGCCTTGCCTCACACCATGAAAAAATGCAGTTCCCCTTTTGGAGGTTTTTCTTCTCTAAAATTCCAAATTTCTTCTCAACAATACAAAGTGTTGGGTCCGGCACTTTAGTCACAATAATCCCATGCAACGCCACAGGCTTGGGGCAGAGTGGCTGGAAAGTTCTGTAGAGGAAAAGGACCTGGGGGTGTTAGTTGGCAGCCGGCTGAACATGAGCCACCAGTGTGCCCAGGTGGCCAAGAAGGGCAATGGCATCTTGGCTTGCATTAGGAATAGTGTGGCCAGCAGGAACAGGGCGGTGATCGTCCCCCTGTACTCGGCACTGGTGAGGCTGCACCTCGAGCGCTGTGTTCAGTTTTGGGCCCCTCACTACAAGAAGGACATTGAAGCCCTGGAGCGTGTCCAAAGAAGGGCAACAAATTTGGTGAAGGGCCTGGAGCACAAGTCTGGTGAGGAGGAGTTGAGCGAACTGGGGCTGTTCAGTCCGGAAAAGAGGAGGCTCAGGGGAGACCTTATTGCTCTCTACAACTCCCTGAAAGAAGGTGGTAGTGAGGTGGGGGTCGGCCTCTTCCTCCAGAAAACTAGTGCTAGGACGAGAGGTAATGGCCTCAAGCTGCACCAGGGGAGGTTTAGGTTGGATATTAGGAAAAACTTCTTTGAGAGAGTGGTCAGGCATTGGAACAGGCTGCCCAGGGAGGTGATGGAGTCTCCTTCCCTGGAGGTGTTCAAGAAACACCTCCAAGTGTAGATGAAACACATCTCAAGTGTAGATGTAGCACTTAGTGACATGGTTTAGTGGGCATAGTGGTGTTAGGTTGACGGCTGGACTAGATGATCTTAGAAGTCTTTTCCAACCTTTATGATTCTATGAAAAGCAACTACATGATGTCCATGTAAAGCAGGTAGCTTTTCTAGGTCCTTTTCCCTCATGTAGGAGCCTACCTTGGTAGTTAACGACCTACAGTGTTCAGAGGACCCCATCAGCCCAGTGTCTGATGGCTTTCCATCTGCTAAGGCACCGATCCTCACAGCAGGGCTGTGAATTAAGGCAGCCCTGTTATCCCCATGGCTCAGATGGGCAATTAAGGCACGAAGGCTTCATTAAATGGCCAAACAGATTTACAGCTTGCTGCTGCCAAATGGGATGGGGTAGAGACAGTGCAAAAAATCAAGCCCTACCCACAGCCACATGGGAAGTATGCAAGCCTGGAAATTATACCCAGGTTGTCTGCGCTTCAGGCTGCTGCTCCATCTTCCCATAAATTCAGACTACCCTCCTGGCTCATGAGTTAAAAATATTTAACAGCCTCTGCAAGGGAGCTGGGACTCTAAGTTCTAGTGAATTAGCACCGAAGACACAAAACCACCCCGACTCTCACTCCCCAGCAGGCTCATGGGAGGAAGCAAAAGTCTGAAGATCAAAGGCCTGAACTCTCTGCCTTCCCTTAGAAATCACTCATCAGGCCCAGCAGCAGAGATGCCCAGCTCTGAACGTAGGGTGCAGAGAAGCCTGTCTGCTTCTGATGGAACCAAGTCTCCCTTGGTCCTTATACAAGCTAGAAGTTACCTTCCTCTGCAGCTGCAGCCACATACATACGTCACTAGCAAGGCTGCATCAATTCCTCCTGCTCTGCCTTTGCTTGAATGCAACAGCTCTCACCTTTTTTTTTTTTTTTTTCCCCAGATAGTTCTGGAAAATCCAGTATTTTAGGGAGGCTTTCCATGTGATGAAGACCGTCTCATGACAACTACATCTCGTCTAATGTACTTGTTCTCTCTTGCTGGCTTTGAAGGCCCTGGGAGTCCTGAAGCTGACACATGCCTCTCACACATCTTTCAGTCAAGGGCATAGTTTCTCCTGCTGTTGTTAATGCAAACTGAGTGCTCCTAACATGCTGAGTGCTCCCTTAATCAGTTCCTTGGTCAGCTCTGAGGTCAAACACTGAAAGAGTGACTCTCTAAAAGATGTTTAGCTACTCTTTTCCACCACCCTTATCACATGCTGTGCCAGTTCAAGCTGTTTTATTACACCTGCTGTACTTCATCTCCTGCAATTCCCATTTAGACCACCTCTGCACATCACTTCCCTCTTACTGGCTTCAGTTTTTATCTCAGCACTTTGTTTTCAAAGTGTATTTAATCATCACTCCTTTTCTAAGCACCCAGACCTCATACCATATAAAACACTTTGCTTTAGTACAATCCTATGGGCAGTGTGGCAGAGGCAGAAGACCTATCACAGGTTCAGCAGAAAAGGCAAAGAGACACTAAACAGCAAGTCCAACAAGACCCTTGGAAACATCTGCATGCATCCCCTCCACTGCAGGTCACAAAACATTTTCCCTGGTTTAATAGGGATTTAAGGCATCTAACACAAAGCCAAAAGCCACCAAACATCGCGTGCCATCAGAAGCCAGCTGAAGCATCGCTGATGCTCCTGATGCGTATGCCATCTAAAGCTTGAAATTATCAGAAATTTGGGTCTAAAATTATTCATGAATTAACACATTCTTGCTCTGTACCGCTGTTCTAACTTGTCATACAACTAATATGCTAATATGCAACTAATTCCCTGATATTAAATAGAATTATTTATCTTCTTTAGGATAATCACAGATTATACACACAACTTTTTAAAGAAAACCCAAACACATAGTTAAATGCCTTTCAAAACCACGCTTGGTTATGGGGAATAGGCCTGCCTTGCTCCGCCCTACGCTGACATTTCGGGTGGGTGTGTGCAGTTTACTAAGTGTCCCTCCTGGCGCCTGTTAGGCAGAAGCAAACAAATGCATTTTGCTTTGGGTATCACGGGACCAAACACAGCTCCCTTTCCTCCCCTCTGCACCCTTTGCTGCTCTGATTTGTCACAGGGCAGAGCTACTGCCCTCTGCGCACAGTAACAGCATTGCTGCTGGGAGTGTTTGGCAGGGCCACAAAGGACCTTTGTTCATGCCAGGACCTGGGTGCACAATGCAATCCTTCCCCCTTGTCACACACTGTTGGGTTTCCATGGCTGGGTCAGAAGCACTCCCCCCCACTACAACATTACCTCCTTCTTCCCATGGCAAGTACTGCAGGACTGACGAGCCAGGCATTGCATTTTGGGGCATGAATTCTGCAAACTCCAACCTGACGAGCAGCATGTGATGGATCTGTGAGTGCTGGCGCTCTGCCCTCAGTTTCTTCACCGGACTTTTGCTATCAGGAGGCTGCAAAAACACCTGAACAAGGCTCCAATTTCCAGGTACCTTCTTGTCCTCCAGAGGCCAGAAACTTGGCAGACAGATGTGGTCTAACATATGATTCTTCTGTGCCACATTGCTCCCTGCCAGCCTGTGTGTGTGCACGTCAGTGCAGCAGGGCTTTGAACCCAGCCTGTCACACCTTTCCCTGCAAGGAGGGTCTCTGGGTAGTTGATGGGAGCTGCCAGCACTCAGGAGCTCCAGGAAAGGTGGAGGCGGGGAGTGGAGGGTGAGCACAGCCTGAGACGATGCTGCTGGGAAAGAGTGGGACTTGGCAGGGTGTAAGCGTCTGTGCATTTTCATTTCGCCCATGAAATACAAAGAAGAGATGATTACTGGATCACTCACAAATTATTTAATATCCCAGTTCAAAAGAAACAGTGCTTCTTTTTGAAAAAAAAAAAAAAGCAGAGGAAGGGAGAGAAAAGCATCTTTGTAAGTCAATGAAGTTTCAAAAGATCTGACTGTGTACTAAAAACAGTTAAGTGACACACTTGAAAATTAGATCGGACTAGCGCAGTTCACACCTTTGCAAACTTCTGCCACAGAGAGAGCCACAGAGAAGGACACATTCTGCTTCTTCCGTTTCTCATTTAAAACATCACAGGATGCAGAACAAACCAGTTCCTATTTCCAAAACCAAGTCTGATTTGGAACACCCAAAGTTCAGATGCTTTGGCATCTGGCTGGAACGCCCCTTCCATTCCCAAACCACAGAGGGACAATGTTTCACCCAGACAGATTATTACCGTGCCAAGGAATAAACTGCCAATGAAAACAACAAAAAAGAATTGCCAAAACCCCCATTCACTTCTTTCTTACCAGTGTTAAGCATTTGCCATCAGGATACCTTAAAGCACGATGAAGTGTACTTGACAGTTATCTCCTCCTGTCTCCTCCCACACGTTTTAATTCCTTTTAATTCAGCGGTACTCACTGTTTTCTGCACAGAGTCATTACAAGTATCAGCCTTTTTGTCTCCCTGCATGCCCCTCAGGCTACTTCATAGCATGTCCAGATGAACAAATTGTAACAATGGTTCTTGAGCAATACTTCAGAAATGCAGAAGAGCAGAAGAAGAGAATTGCTCATTACAACAACGTCTTTCTGAGGAATATTTGTCTAAATCCTTTTTTTTTTTTTTTTTTGAAACGGGGTTTCTTCTCCCCCAGTTTTTGGTGAGTTGGAGGTATCTTGGCTGACAAAGCCAAGGCTGGTTTATACACATGAAAAACATCTCTCTAGGGGAAAGTGTCTTAGTTGCCTGTTACAATGTCAATCGACTATTTCGCGTTGCCTTCTGGTACGTCAGAAATCTTCCATCGAGCAATTTAGCTCCATTAAAAAGTAGCTGAAGAAATTATTTTTGAGTAGTTTCTTACACATAATTGATTCTCCTCCAAAACAAAAAAAAATCTAACCACTGTTCTCCAAACAAGACAACATCAGAACACAACGCAAAGAATCCACAGGAAGGCAGAAGCACAGAAATAGGAATCAACTCAAAAGGCAGCTACTCTTGCTGCTATCTAGGTCATAAGAAAGAAAGCAAGACCTGAGCTTGAGTCTGTGACATCCCATAAGCCTCATTATTTCAGTTTTCTTCTCTTTTTGTATGATTCATGCTTCTTTCCTAACCCGCCTCTCCCTCCTGCTTTAAACCCCAAAGCTCTCCCTTACTTGCCCATCTCATGGATTACCTTCTTGCTAAAATTTTCAAAAAAGGGCAAAGAGAAGGCAGAATGAAAGTGTTAACCTGTGCCCCTGTCCCACGCAGGGCGCAGGCTCTGACCGGTCCGCAGAGGGACAGTGTGACAGAATTGCTAAGTCTCACTGTTTCCGAAAAAACTGTCATTTGGGCAGCCATTGCTGCCTCTGCAGCCAAATTGAGCTGGAAAACCTGCAAAACCCTGAGCACAACCATCACGGAAAGCACTCAGCAATGGCCCACGAAGTGCTTGTGCCAGAAGAACCTCAAAATTTGAGAGTGATTGCGTGGCGTTGGCACAGAAATAATCTCTGCTCAACCCATGCATGCTAAGAGCGAAGTTTTGCAAGAAGTTCAAACTCACATCTCCTCCGACACAGTATGTTACTAATCCATAGTGCTGCCTGCCAGGGCCACGAGGCACGAAAAGCATGAAAATGGCCAGAAACAGGTCTGCAGCAAAGTGACCAGAACACGCACTCATTCCCAGTGACTTCAGCAAACACTCCTCCCCCCTTTCCTGTGTGCTGCAGAATAGGCTCCAACCAACCAGTCACTGACATGCAGTGGGACACTAATATTCAGGATTTTTTGCCAAAACACATGTGCACTCCTTCCAAGGGAGGAGGAAAAAAAAAAGATGATTAACTGCATGATTTCAAGAGCCACTGATTTTGTGGCCAGCTTGCATTAATTTAGTTTGTCTCCCAGTTTTACAATGTTTGTGAAAATTTCTCTCTTTAAAACAAATAACCAACAAGAACCTTGTTCTGAGCTCTGTGCAATGTGGCAGCTCTTGCCATGGCAACCTACCAGCTCTGAGTGTGCTTTTCTGCATGCACCTTGCTGCAAAATGAAGCAGGGTAGGGAAAGAGTGTGCAAAAAATCTCTAGTGGTTGAGCCCAGCTTGGCAAACCCACTACCAAGGCATCCAAGAAGGGGACCTTAGCTCAAACCATTAACCATCTGCTTAGTCCTTTGTAAGGTTGGTTTGCTTGGTTTGTAAAGAATGGTCAACGTATTTTGTTTCCCAAACAGCATGGAAAATTACCTTTGCAGCCCCAGAATTGTTCTCTGCACCAGAAGGGAGCAGAATTAAGGCAACCTGGCCATGCTCCCAGACGGTCTCTACATGCCACAGCAGGGAGCTTTCTGGGGGATGTCCTGTCTGATGACATGGCCGCTAGCAGTGTAGCTCAGCTCCCCTGCCGCCTCCAACAGGCATTGCTGGATGTTGCACCGACGTTCTGCTAGCATCAACCTGCCACTGCTGCAGCACTGATTAAACATGGGATGTGCTTTCAAGCTCGTCTTCGCAACCACAAATTTTCATCTGAAACAACCCCCCCTTCCCCAGCCCTTTAATGAACAGTTTAGAAATTCAGCACCCTGAGACATCTGCGAGAGCTAAGCCCTGCAGGCACCTCTCATCTTTTGATATTCTTCCACCACATAGCCAACTCCTTTGTGTAACTGCTCAGGATCCATAGCTGACACCCAAGCCTGCTCCCAAGGACATCCCCCCCTCCCCCCCAAACAGCATTCCGTCTCCATCTTATCACCTGCAAGACTCTACTTTAAGTGCTCTGATTACCCAGGCTGGAGCCATCCAGGGTTATTTCTCCTGAGGCTTTGTGTGAAAGTTTAGTTGCACAACAGTTTCTGAGGTTTAGGAAAAACTATGTTCCACAGCTGAACAAAAGCAAGAGCTGATGCTGTTATCTGAAATCACCCAACCTAAAACTCCAAATAAGGTGGGAAGAGAATAGACAATAGTCCAGTGGTTAAGACTGGGGATGGCAAAGACTTGAAACTACATAATCAAGGAGTGTTCAAACTCTTCTCTCTCAAACTCCATACAGACTTCAGGCATCTTCCCTGACAAAAGCATTGTCAAAACACATATTTATGTAAAAAGCTTCAGCTCCAGTAGGTCAACTGCCTTCTGACAATGAAATATTTGGTCATAAGTATTCCTGAAACAACTGCTGTCTCAAGACTTTTGTGATATTCAGGGGATTAGATCAAGACTTAACTGCATGTCTGCATCTGAAAAAGCACCTCCCCCTGAAAAAAAAAAAAAAAAAAAACTACACAAAAAACCAAAACCCTGAATTCCTGAATTTCATTTTAGTTATTCTCCTCAGAGTTCTTTTTCTCTTCATGATTTCTTTGTCTCATGGAAGTGGCACAGGCTGCCCAGAGAAGTTCTGGATGTCCCATCACTGGAAATGTTCAAGGCCAGGCTGGATGGGTCTTCAAGCAATCTGGTCTGCTGAAAGATGTCCATGTCCATGGCAGGGTGGTTGGAACTAGATGATCTCAAAGGTCCTTTCCAACCCAAACCATTCTATGATTCTATGACCTCCTTCCTCTCTGATGCCTTTTGCCTTCTCCATCTCCAACAAAATGTGAAAGGGGTTGAGGAACCTTCGTCATAAGGAACAGGACAAACGACCCAGGTAGTTCCTGCTCTGTGTGGTCTTTAGCAGTACTCTCGTGTCTCTGAGGAGAAAGGGTGCTCCTGCCTTGGGAAGCAACCATGCCCAGTGTGACCTGATGCATCCCATTCCTCTGGCAAGGCTTGTAGCCTCACATCAGTAAATTAAAGGGTAAACATCAGAGGAAAAAGGGACAAAAAAAACGGCCTTAAGGCCCCTTCCCACTCAAACAGGCCATGGGCTGGATGAGCTGTGCCTCCACTCTCCTTTTGAAAGATTTTGGCTCTAAAGCAAAGTTATCCTGGGAGATATACTGCAAAATGGGAAAGGCAGCCAGGGAGCATGAAAAGGCTGCAGAAATGTAAAGGAAAGTCCTCACTCAGTCACTGATGAGTCCTCTCCTATCATATTAAAATAAAGGGAATATGATAAAACATAACACAATTGGACAGAACACTGCTCAGAAATTGGATCTGGGTGCTGAAATCAGATCCCAAACCACTCCAGACAGTGGTGGTACACAACAGCTAACTGCATCAAAACCATGCCAGGTCAGAAGGGTACAAGTGCGAGGAGGCAGGTCACGCAGGCTTGAGTCATCTGCAGAACAGAGCTGGCATTTAAATCCTTGATGGTCTCTTTTTGTCACTTGCCAAGGCTCAAACATGGCATGTTTCCTAATGGTGGAAGGTGGCACTAAATAAATCAAGGGCTACATCCATGGGACTTCTGTCTTAGCTGTTGTTACGTGAACGAGTGAGGAGTCTTAACATTCGGTCTAGAAAGGTGAGTGAACAAAGGGCTCTCTGTTTTCTTCTCATCACTTGTTTTTAATTCTAGATCTTATTCTTTCAAAACTCAATTTAAACAAGAGTAGGATAGATTTTACTCCTTTTGTGGAATAAATCAGCCTAATTGCTGAGGTCAGTGTTTTTGGACCAACATAGACACCACCAAGGCAAACTGGTGCTGTCAGATTCATCGTGTAAGAAGGCTGAAGAACAGCCACCCTGGCATTTCAAGCTTCTTCCTTTGAAAGTGAAACAATACAGTGTTGGTATCAGGTGGCAGGAACAGAAAAATTCGCCTTTCCAGACTACCCAAAGATACCTGTGCACTGCTTCAAAAGCTGAGCAACGGCATGGCCCATGCAGCCCACCAGGCACACAAGCTGAAAGATGTCCTTCCCTGTCTGTGTCTCGGGGACGTTGCCTGTCCCATGACTCCTGCCCCAGACGTGCGAGAAGAGACACAAATTATTTAACCCACCAAAAGGGGCTCCAGATGGGATCCAAGCCCCAGGTTTCAGAGGATTCAAAGCACTGCCTGAGGCTTGCATAAAACAACAAAACCAAAACCACACACAGCAAAAATTCACCAAAAGCATACTAGGAGAAAAAGAGGGAAAGACTGATCAGACACTTTTACCAGATCTGAAGTAAGAAATCAAGGGGGTGTTAGTGAAAAATAAGTATTTTCTCCTTGGACAACTCTGTTTCAACACGCAGGTGCACGCACCCACAATGTATATCAAACTGTACAATAACAGCACACGCCATCTCTGTTTTTGTAGGGAGTAAACAGCATCAAGACAGAAACACCTTTGAACGCAGCCCTCTGTTTGATTCCAGTCTCAGGTGACTCAAAAGAAGGGCTGTCTGAAGATGTTCACTACAGAGTCAACCATTCCCAGCAGGTAGGAGAGCTACAAATCAATCACTTTAAAATACAATAATAATAATAATAATAATAATAATAATAATTAAAAAAAAACCCTGAGGCTTGCTGGGAAGAAGTAAATTGGGGGAAAAAAAGGTAAAGATGAAAAGCACCTGTAACCTCTTTAATGTGGCACTGAAGTTCTTATGAAGAGAAAGCAGAGAAATGATAAGAAAAGGAAAGAAAGGAAAAGAAAGCAGCCCATTGACACCAGCTACAGATTTTTTTTTTTAATGGGCATTAGGTCAGCAGGGCATTTTCCACCTGCCCTGCTTAAACCAGAGCTTTGATGATGTTACATGTATGATTTCAATACAACTTCTGTCTTAGTGGGGTTGTAAGTTTATTTTTTGTGTGTGTGTGTGTGTGTGACTCCATGCATGATAGCGGAGGGTTTTCCAAGAGGGGGAAAATGGTTGATTTGTAGGTAGTGATGTACAAAATGTGATTTGTAGGTAGTGATGAAAACAGCAGGTGTTGGGTTGCACCTCAGCTGTTTTTAGGGTTAGTCAGAGGGAATGGAGAAGAGAAAGGAAGAAACAGCAACAAGGGGCTACAAAGGTACTGGACAGGTGGGAATAGAATAACTAAGGAATGGCTTTGCCCTCAGCCTCCTACACCCTGCTCTCCCCATGAACACAGCACAGGAGCCACCACATCTGCTTGCTGCTGCCCATGCCCACCTCCACTCCCAAGCCTCAGCACGTTGGCCAAGGCAGCACTGATAAAACACTTTTCTTCCCAACATTTTCAGCAGTGATTTGCATCTATGCATAGATGTAAAGACATCCCAGACATCCTCTTCCAAAATGACTGCGAAAAAGGAAAGATCATGAATCCACATTCTGCTTTTCTTTGAAATTCCACAGTGCTTTTCCAATCTAATTCAATATGAACTGTGTAAACAGACTGGAGCCTGCAAGAGTTCCCAGTAAATTAGCCCCTTGACTAACACTGGTGAAGTTAAAGGCCAGTTAATGCAGTTTTCAGATAGGTTAGCAATAATTAGACTAGACTATACTTTCTCTTAAGGTGCATAAGATGCCTGCAGAACATCATTGTTTTTGCTGGCAGAGATTTGCTGTACGCTCAACTGCACGCGACACACAGCTACATGCAACACATTAAATCAAATAGATCCTATGAAACCAAAACAAGCCCAGAGAATACTTCTGTGTCCATTACAAAACATGCAGCAGAGTTATGCGCAGTGGTCACTGCCTCAGGAGAGCACAGCTGGCAGGCATGAAGGACAAAGCAGAAGACATCCATGTCTCTGCAGGCAGCCCCAGCACAGGTTCTGCGACACTGCTGATGTACGTGCACAGATTCACTCTCCCCTTGGGCAGGTGAAGTTGGGGTAGAAAAAGGTGCTCAGAAACCAAATATTCACAAGCTGCAACACGAACAGACAAGAGGTTAAAAAATTCTGGTGGTTTTTCTTTCCAAGGGACAAGACAGAAAGGGGGATGAATTTTCAAATTTAGTTTTACAATTCCTGTAGATTATATACCAGGAAACTACTTTGTTATGTGAATACTGTTACTGAATGACATTGTGGTCCCATTATCTCAGACTCTTTTTGGCATGCATGTCAGATGTGATTCACCATATGTTTAATGACATGCAATATACTGGTTCAAATACATCCTACTAATGCAACCAGCCAAGAGAGCCTTTATTTTCTTATGCTTCATGTTACAACTTAACTCAGAAATGCCTCAGTTAGTCACACAGTCCTCATCCAATTTTAAGATCTCCCATGCAGATTTATGGAACTTTAAACAACAAAAGAAAACCTCCTGAGACAGATAAAACTGCTTTTCATAAATTTGAGTAAGACAGGATATTATTCAACTGTTAGCTCTGGGAACACCCTGATCCCAATACCTTCTTCAGCATTTTTGAGCTATTGTAAAATTATTTCTCTGTATGATATTAGGTGCAATTTTCACAGCAAGAACATTTTCCCACACCAACAGTTTTTCCCCAATTCCAGCTTGCTAGAAAACCAAACAAGTGCCAATCCCGGCCCCAAAGAGTTTCCACTGCTTCCTTCTTCAAAGTAGAGTCAGGAGGATTACTGGCTGTCAACTGCTTTGAAGGTAAAAGAAAAAAAAAAATTGCAAGTGCTAAATACTGCTGTCCCCATGAGTCAACACAGACTCCTAAAGACACTCTACTAACCATTTATACTATGGCAAAAATAGTAATTTCGAGCAATAAGCTAGACACTTCACAATTGGTGGCTCAGGAACAACAAGCAGCACCAAGTGTTACTGTCTGTGATAACAGCCCCTTGCAGACAAATCTGCTTGAAGGTTAAACCTAACAAATTTCCACTCGTGGTCAGACAAATTTTCTTCAGACCCTTTGGTCCAGTGAAGGTAAAGTGCTGAGGGTGTTTCTGCCCTGCAGAGAGCAAACAGCAAGTGGTACCCACCACAGCAATGCCAACACTTGTTGAGGGGGAAGCGCACTCCTGGATTCCCTGCCAGCTCACCTCCCTTTAGCTGCTGTTGTGCTGAAGATGCACAAAGTGATTTGGCACTGAGGCTCTGCCCAAGAGGGTCTTGGGCAAGGAGTGGCCAAGAAACACTGGTCACCCCTAGCAGCCTGCAAGGGAATGGACACACTGGGTGGCACTTGCATGGATCTAGCTATGCTGTCTGTCATCCTTACTGACTAATAATAATAATTCCACCAAACTCACTCACAGGGATGCAAAGCCTCCCACTGCAGGGCTTCTGATTACTTGGAATAAAATCCAGCCTTTGTGAAGCAGATGTGGATTAATTCTGAGATGTGGCCAGTACCCCAACCTCCAATCCCATTCGATAGGATCCCCAGGAGAGCACTGTCCTGCAACAACCTGAAATGCTATGCATTGTCTACAGGTGTGTGACACAGCCCTGCTGCAAATACGCGAACCACGCTGTCTGCCAACGCTCCTGCAAGCCAGGGAGCAAGCCAAGAGACTTCGAGGTGTCCCATGCTGCCACAGTAAGTCTCACTGAAGCAAACAGGACAGCTGGCTCCTTTGCTCAAAGAGATTAGGTGTTATCTGAAAAGGAATGCCTGGCTAACTACATGAACCCTCTGAGTGTCACTGTCTTCCAGGAGGTGACAGCTGGGATTGTCCCTTCTCTGCAGACCTCAGGACTGAACGCTGGAGGAAGAGCAGAGAGCATGAGTGGAGTCAGATGGTGCCAGCAAGACTAATCCTGTTAGAGCCTCCTGGAAAAGAAAATGAGTTGATCGATAACAGCTGACAGGGCTGCAAAAAAGAGGGTGTTTTCTCCCTCAAAATGCGCCCAGTGCTGAACAATTGTTGCGATTACATAAAATGGGAGCACAGCGTAAAAACTGTTGCACCCAAGGAGACTTTGCCTGAGCAGACGCCATGCTGGACCCTGGCAAGGCCACATTTACACCACCATGGGTAAGAACTGCTGCGTTTGGAAACTGTCATTTACTGTGAGATGTCTGGGTCTGAAAGTATCACAGAAGCAGCACACTTTAACAGAGGGCTTCTGTAGCCAGGCTGGTATCACATCACCTCCATGCCTGAGACGTTCTGAAGGAACCTCAGATCAAGAGCCAGGAAAACAGAATGCAGTTTTCCAGCAGCTTCATGCCGTACATTGCTCAAAACTCATTATGCTGATGCTACCTACCATCACTATGTGCTTCAGGTGGACACAAAACGGGACCCTATACCTGAGCCCAGTGCTATTGATGCACCATGGAGCACAGTGGGGTTTTTGGAGGAGAAGCAACATTTTCAATACTTATCTATTGCTGCCCAGAGACTTCACATGCATAGCAGTGTACTGGCTGGGAGACAGGAGACACACAGCAGAAGGGAGGTGTCAGAAAGAGGCACACAGGGACTGTGATTTGCAGCTGTAACTTACCAGCTAAACCTCCTAGATTTTATTTGCTCTGAAGACTTGCCATTAAATGCATCCAGTCAAGGAGGCGATAAAATCATGCGCAGGCAGGACAGGAGGGCAGCTGGGTTGCCGAGAAGCAGTGCAGCACACAGCGTGCAGCCGAGCAGAAGGGGATCTGCAAAGGTGGCCACGGCGCAAAGCAGTGTCTTCAGGAGGAGCTGATGAGTCCTGACAGAGACCTTGCATGGGAGGGGCTGTGGGAAACCCCTGTGGCACAAAGCCCCTGCTGGAACGCAGCTGTATGGAGGTCACTGTCTCCCTCTTCCCTGCCCATTGCACCCCTGACCATGCCGTGTGCTGGGTTGGGCACCCTGCTGCTGCGGAGCAGTGCAGGGGACATCTCAGGGGCTTTACTTCTGCCTGGTTGTTCTCAGGCTTAAGGAGACGTCGGAGTCGTTCTCTGCTGGGAAGGGAGATGTGCATCACCATCACCTTGTGCTTGCCCCTGCCACAGCTGCAGGTGCACAGCACGTGCAAACGTGTGCAAACAGAACCCCAGCTCGCCCTGTCTGCTCCCTACACCCCAAACCCCCCTCCGACATCTACCAAGATGATACCAGGCATTGTAGGCCCTGGTGGCTTTGCCCCACATCTAGCACACAGGGTGTCCCCACGACCTCCCCACCTCCTCTGGCGCTGAGGACACGCCCAAGTCCCACCTCACAGTCAGCAGCTCGTCTGAGTGACACAGTTACTCAGCCAGACGTGGCTGGAAAGTGATACTCAGCCATCCTCATGACACGCAGGAAATGCACCCTGCAGGTTTTCAGACAGAGAAGGAAGTCGCTTTCAGGGCTTCTCTTAGGAAGAGAAGGAACACAGTTCCTACAGTAACAGACCCAGGCACAACTGAGGGCTGCAGGATGCACAGGTTTCTGCCCTTTTGGTAACATTCACCAAAAGAAACATGTTTATTACAAAAACAGCCCTTACTAGGGGTGTGCTGCCTTCCCTGCACTGCAGGCTGCTTCTCACCTACTGACCAGTGCATTCTCCTAGTCCATGCAAGCATTTTTGAAGGGGATGATCCTAGCTTATTGAAGTCTCTGAAATTTTGCTACCGGCTCTGACCGAAGCAGCATGAAAGCAGGAGGCAGCTCCTTCCCCACACTCCTTGAGCATCAGAAAAATGGCCTGGCCATGGTCACTCAGGGGGCTCCCTTACTTCAGAGAAAAACCTTGGTGAGTGAAGTTGCACCAGGAATGCAATCCACGGAATGTTTTAGAACACAGCTAAAAAAATCCCCCAAACAGACAGGAGAAGTGCCAGATTTGTTTACACCTGAGTCATGACTAATGCTGACAGTGAGGACTGAGACAACTCAGAGCTCATTGCAGTGCTCGGTGCTTACGTGATGCTTGTCCCTAATTCCATCAACAGCAAAATTGGGACTGAGCACACACTGCCCATGCAAATACCACAGCTGCATCGCACTAAACTATTCGTGATGCAAACCACGTGATGCTCACTCCCACTGGGGAGCACAGGAAGCTCCAGGGAAGTTTATTGTGATTTCTGTCACTTCCCATCTGCCTCCTCTCAATTTACCTGGCTCTCTACTTCATGTTCTCACTTACCAGGCAGACATGAAAGCAGCAGTGTGTGTTTTAAATCAACTGGGACCAGAGGAGAGGAAAACAAGCAAACCTTGTGTTGGCTTTAAGCACAGGGAGTGAGGGATGTGGGGAGGGGAAGAGACCCCATGGTTGGTTAGATAGGGAGTACAGCCAGATTACTGGCTTGCAATACTGAGTGTGTGCATGGATCCTAAACCACCAAAAGGCTGAAGGGAGCTTGCTCTCGCTTTGCTTTGGGTATCCCTGTCACTGCAATGGCTCCGAGCACTAGGGAGATGCACCGTTTGTGCCAGCTTTGACCTTTTTGCTTGCTTGGATCCTCTCTTATCCACAGATAAGAAGAAGTCAGACCAGCTGAGGTCATGCTGTACCTCCCAAAATGACGTGCCAGTCCCACCTTACTGTGAATTGAAGCCCATATAGCACCTTGCGTTGCAGCTCACCCACATGAGGAGGCCAAGCTGTTGACGCTGTGCTAGAGACCTGGCAGCTGAGCTCTCCTTCTGCAGTCTATGTTTGCAGCAGAGCTTTTATTTCCCCTTGCAAATCACATTTCAGCTTTTCCAGGAAGACTCCATATGACACATCTACCCAAACAAAAATAAAGGCTCTCATCTCTACTGATTTTTTCTCATCCCAAAGACTGTTTTCCAGGGCAGATTTGATGAGCTGTACCCACCCCACAGCATAAAGCTCTGCTTTCTCACCACAATTCCTATTTTCAGC
Organism: Alectura lathami; assembly: GCA_013399715.1. Classification (NCBI taxonomy): domain Eukaryota; kingdom Metazoa; phylum Chordata; class Aves; order Galliformes; family Megapodiidae; genus Alectura; species Alectura lathami. The sequence goes on along the minus strand of VXAV01003697.1, from coordinate 99,399 downwards.
TACTTTATCCCCTAACTTATACTCAAAAACATCACTTCTCAGGTCCCTACCCATGCTGGTCATCTTCAACAAATCCTCCCCACCTCCTCCCAAAAAGTGGCTCTGTAATCTCAGGGCAAACATCTCAGCCCTCCTTGCCACTCTGCCATTGTCTGATCGCATTTGCTAGTGTAGCAGCACTTACATCCTCCACTCCACCAGCAATGCCACCTTGCTGTTGCTGTCAGCTGGCAGAGAGATTTAAACATCGGAGTCCCATGCACAGAAATATGGGATGCAATGCAGAAGAATGCTTTAAAGAACTGCCTAACGTACTATTTGCAACACTACAGCAGCAATAATATTATCACTATAATTTCTATTGCAATAGCATGCCTTCAGCATGAATAGGAAGGAAAGCCTTAGGCCTCAGAGCTGAGCTGTGCTGCTTGGCCCTGTCCCAGCCTCCTGGGAGAGCGAGAGGCTGAGTGCACCAGTGCCAGAGACCTGGAGAGACATGATGGAGATACATGATGCAGGTACCTATACTTTCAATCTCTTCTGTTTATGTCAAAACACTAAAGAGTCTTCCTCTCCCTCCAGGAAATAAAGGTGTCATTTCCCAAAAATATTTCAGTACAAGATTAAGTGCTGCGATGCGAATGGAGAAAAAGTATGCAATGCTGGAGTTAATCAGAGAAAATAGAGGTTGGGAGGGAATCCCACGGGAGCGACACTTTTATTTCATTATTATATCACAAATGACATTAAGTGTCCACTGAGTCCCTCAAGGCAGAATTCCTGCATAAAAAGCATCCCCACTCCCAAAGCACAGCAGAACCTGCAACTGTTCTATAAATAAAAGGTATTTACAAAGAGAGCTGTTAAATATTTATTTTTCTCTGGAGACCGAGTTCTCTGTTCATTTGTCTCTGCTGCAGTACCAGGGAGCAGAGGAGCTCACCTAAAAAAAGACCAGGAACCAGTCCAGAGCCCGGCCTGGCCCCAGCACCAGCCTCTTCTACAAGCTGGCGAGGGAAAAGCATCCAACCTGGCATGGAAGGAACAGGCAGCAAACAAAGTGGGCATGAGCTCATCCAGCAGGCAAAGGTAGAGCACAGAAGTCCAGCAGCAAAGTAGCATTTAACAAATGCTATCAAACCCTGTCCTGATAGAGCCAGCTTGGCGTTAGGCATTAAAGAAGCAACAACCTCCAGTTGTCAAGTGTAACTGCAGATTTGCATTACATTTGCTTTGTGTCTTGGGAACACGCATACGTTTCTCACAACTAATGAATTACAGTGATTTTTTTTTTCCTTTTGGAAGCTGACAGTTGAGGAGGGGGAAGGAAAAAAAAAAGCCACCCAAAAACGTGGCTCTGAATACACTTCACTGCTAACCCTTTGTAGTAGCGTTTGTAATAGTTCTTACTCTGGCTTGCCAAAAGCTGAGTTTTAATTAAATATTAAAAAGCTATTTGTTAAAATAATGTCGCCATAGCAACTAGAGAAAGCTAAAATACCCTGGCGTTTCTGACTCACAGCATATTAATCAACCTCCAGCTATTATATAATGAGCACCCCCCCACCAGTGCCTGTGGGCCCCCAGCTGGGCAGCCCACACTGCCAGACCCTGCCCCCTGCTTGTCTGGGCTGGATCCTGACCCCAGCCAAGCACAGGAACCACGAGCTCAAATACTTCAGGGCAGCCCGTCCCTGCAGGTGCCCTGGGCGAGGGGAGTGTGGATGATGGCAGTGATGGGTGGTGCAGCTCTGGTTCTCCTCGTGCCACTGTGGCTCCCCATCTATTTCTGTGAAGGGCTCTTAAAAATTGTCGGGGGTCTATTCTACAGTGGGTGCCTGCCTACCGTCATGCCAAGTGTGCAGATGAAGCCCTGCAGCTCTGCCACTCATCCCGAATCCCTTATTTTACAGAATAAAATCAACAAGTGGGCTCCTGCTGCCAGCACCTGGGAGGCTTTTCCTGGGGACACGGCTCGTGTCAAAGGCACTGTGACTTTTCCTGTTGCCTTTGTCCATGTCACAGTGTCACTGTGTGTGCCACAGCAATGGGAATGGCTGCAGGAGGCAGTTGAGCTGTCGACATCCCAGTTAACTTTGATCTGGGGAAGAGGAAGCAGAGGCAGAAGTGCAGCTGCATGGCTCAGGTGGAGTCAGGGACAACCTTCCCCTCCCCAACAACTTCATTTTGTTCTTTTAGTCTCCTGCTCTGCCCCTTTATTTTCCAATGGAAAAATATACCTAATAACGTAGTTATTAATCAAAAGGAATGCGATGAATATTACAGCATTTGTACGCCAGCTTTGGTTTCCTGCTGCTTTGTTTGGGTATCACAGGCTGTGACTATGACAACCGCAAGCAGTTATTGGACTGATGTCATTTGTGACATCATGCTTAATGGAAAAGAAAAGGAAGAAGAGACAGTACCAAAAATACGAAGAATGGAACAAACCCCACTTTCTTCCCTTTCCTCATTCCTCCCGAGCCAGGTCCTGAGGGACGGCTGTGCTGGGGCTGCTGGCAAGCCAGCAGCAGCAGCTCTGGAGTTAGCAAAGCTCGGGAGGTGCTGAGCAGTTGGGAACACCTGCCCCGGCCGTGGGACGGACGTGGATCTGATGTCACACAGAGGAAATCTCCTCACCCTCTCTTGGCTGGGGGCCGAGGGCACCATCCTGAGCCCTGTGCGTAGTTCTGGACACACTGCTGTCAACGCTCTTCTTTGCACTGATAGGAAGTGTTTGTAAATTCACTGCTCAAGCTCCAAATAAAAAAGAAAAAAAAAAAAACAACAAACCTGCAGCCTACCAGATCCACCCAAATCATGTGTGGCAGAGAAAGGCCCCTTGCAACAAGATTCTCTTTCACAGTCCGCTTCCAGAAGTGTTGTCAGAAAACACTTTATTTTTCCAAGTCAATTTTTCCAAGCTTTTCCAGCACACAAAATATGCTTCTTTGCCCTTGATGCTCTCCTGCCGGATCGGCTGCATCTCAGCAGCCCCATGCTGCAGCCCATCCCAGCACCCCCTTGTCCCCCTGCACAGCGTCCCAGCACGCCACAGGTGCCACACTGCCGTGATGCGTCCCCCTCGCAGCGGAACAGTGCAGCACCTGCGAGAGCAGGCAGCTCACACCCTCTGGGTCCCACAAGAAAACTGGGGGTGGATGGAGGAAGGGAGAAAAGCAAATCAGCCTTCTCTCCCTTCTCTCCATCATACCTCTCCGGGCTGAACGCCTGAAGCATTTTGCAGGGCAACGCCGGAGGGTAATGCAGAGAACAGTTATACAGGAGTTGAGCTCTTCCACCTCCTGTTTCTCCTCCACCTTCCATGTGTTGTTTCTCAGTTGGCATTGCCCTACTGCAGCCATCTCCCACTGCCCAGTTCCTCTTGGCTTTGGTCAAAAAGCCTTTCACAAGCCAGAGTGTTAGAAGACAAGGAAATGAGAATTTACTGTCTCCCTTCACTGCTGAACAATGACTACATCTCACCGCAATAATTTCAGAGCCGTACATGAGTTACCTGGGCAGCTTCCAAGCAGCCTGCTCTTCTGTTTTATCTCTCACCCTCTTCACACAGCCATGATATATCAGAGGCTCCCGCTTTGCTGCTTTGCTTTGACTTCACAACACAGACAACATCTACCTTGCACCAGCGGTCTGCCTTTGAAGAGCTGTAGCACAACACAGGCACGTCCCCTTGTTTACTCTTTTTGCAGCAGCGAGCACTGCATGGGTGCATTAGGACACAGATCTGTCAGGACTTCAGAGATGCTTGCAGAGCAGAGGCCAAATTTCAACACTACCTACTCAACAGAAGATGAAACACTCATCTCAAAGCAAGCGTTGCTTGAACAGCATTTCTAAAGTGTGGATATACATTGAGAGACATAACATGCTACATAGTACATTTCTGACGAATTTATTCTCCTAAACCAGTCTCTACTCATCCCACCCCTTTGCAGCCACCATGGCTGTAGAGAATGAGGCCAGAGCCCATTCTGTGCGATGCTTTGCAAGTGACTGACAAAAAATAAAGCCCACAGCTCAATTAGCAGGTCTCCTGTGGCAGCTGAAACACCAAAAAGTGAGGAGAAAACACTTTTGATTCAAAATGAGTCTATGGACGATGGAACTTACTGAGGACAAACCGAAAACACCATCATAATTTCATGCCATTTTTTTCCCAGTAACAAGACTCACTGCTGATATTCATCACAAAAGGCTGAAAAGCAGGATGCCCTGTTGCAGGGTTTTTGCTTACCAATTTCGGAATGCTTGCCAGGTATTTATTTAGCAATTTTTACCATGACTTTTTCCGAACACTGATGGTCTCATTTTATTTTCTGTTAACACAAGAAAGCCCTTTCTCTTTTCAGGTTGATTTCGATTTGGGGTTTTATTCTGCTCTAGCCCAAATAGATTTGTGTTGGTGTAACAGAAAACAGGCTGTATGCCACTGAAATAAAAATGGAAACAAAATTCTGCTGATTTCCAAGTAACCATAGATTTCTATTACCAAAGAAGAGGGTAAAAATGGGATGAGAGTTGGGCTGATTTTTAAAACCTCAAAAAAATCCAACCCCTGTAAAACTGCTCTGCTGCAAAAACTTAGAGAAAAGCAGTGAATCCTGGCAATGCAAGGGAAAAAGCCATGGTGTGGCCACTGCTTTTGTACACATATACACACATAAGAGCTGAGCTGCTCTGGAGCAAGGAAAGGAGCCAAGCATGCAGATGCCTCACATGGTGTAAAATTGCCCCTCAAGTTATTTGACCAGATCAGAGAGGAGCTGGGTCTTGGATTGTTTTCTGTGCTGATGACAGGGCTGGGATGCTGTACACACACACTCAAAAACAACCTCATGGCAAATCCATGTTCTTCCCCCCTCTCAAAACATTCAGGCTTTCTTCCTGGGGCAATTCCTTGCCCCAACTCTCCAGCAATGTTTTGCCTTTTAATGGCTGGTAGGGCTTGAGAACAACAAACAAGCTTCAGATGGTACTAATGGTCCATTCTGTTGACCATATTCATAGCTAAGTGCATTCATGTGGTTCATATCTGCAGCGAGATAATTATTTAGCCTATGAGGTAATACAATGCTGACTTTATTTTGTGGGTTGCAAAGAGGTGCCAGAGACACACAACTGGTTCCAAAGTACTGGAGTCACTTGCTGTAAACAGTTCTAAAAACGCCTTCTAAAAAAAATTGCTTTTTATTATTCCTTCTGTTTGAGCAAGCTTGGGTTTCTCACTTAAAAGGAAAATAGAAAAAAACGGCTACTCACAGCACTGTATTTCTTACATCCTGGGAATTCAGTGCTTCTACCTCTGAAGGCGAGCGGAACTTCAGACACCTACAAAAGAGAGGGAAAACTATGTAAGTCACAGAAAAAAAAAAAAACAGGAAAAAAATAGCAAAACAAGTAACCATCCTTTCCACTCTGCCTGCAACTGAGGTTTTTTTGACAGCACTCCAGAATGCTGACCGACAGAAACTTCAGCAGTGCCTCTGTCACTAGCCACCACTGACAGCATCATGCGGCAGGGTTGATGCTCTGGGATGTTACAGTAATGCTCCATACCTCAGAGGCCCCTTGGGAAAAAGAAAATCCACATTTCTGAGGCCAAGCAGACAGTGGGGAGCACTCACAAGGGATGTCCTGAGATATGGCTGCTGTTGGACTGGAAATAACCACAAAACATCTGCTGCAGCAGACATGTACCAGAACCAGCTCTGGCTACTGGAAGCTTTGGCAAAATGCCTCTGGCCCATTGCCCTGGAGCATGTCCAAAGAAGGGCAACAAAGCTGGTGAAGGGCCTGGAGCACAAGTCTGATGAAGAGCATCTGAGGCAACTGGGCAACGAGAAGAGGAGGCTCAGGGGAGGCCTTATTGTTGTTCTCTACAACTACCTGAAAGGAGGTGGCAGTGAGGTGGGGGTCAGCCTCTCCTCCCAGGTAACTAGTGATAGGATGAGAGGTAACGGCCTCAAGCTGCACCAGGGAAGGTTCAGGTTGGATGTTAGGAAAAAATTATTCTCTCAGAGAGCGGTGAGGTGCTGGAACAGGCTGCCCAGGGAGGTGGGGGAGTCACTGCCCCTGGAGATGAAGAGGCAGAAGAGGCAGAAGTTAGGAGGTCGTACACTGGAGGTGAAGAGGTCAGAAGAGGAAGGTGAAGGAGAGTGTTCCCCCTCTGATGAATGGAAAGGGAGAACTGGCCTCCTCCAACGTAGAGAAGGCTGAGGTACTTAATGAGTTCCTTGTCTCGGTCTTAACTGCTGGCCAGGCTGCCCAGGTTTCTCGTGTCCCTGAAAATCCAAGTGGGGATGGGGGGAGCAAAATCCTTCCCTGCATAAGAGCGGAGCAAGTCCAAGACCACCTTATGGGACTGCACGTCTACAAGTCTATGGGGCCGGACAGGATGCATCCNGATGGGACTGAACGTCTACAAGTCTATGGGGCCGGACAGGATGCATCCCAGGGTCTTGAAGGAGTTGGCTGATGTGGTTGCCAAGCCGCTCTCCATCATGTTTGAAAAGTCGTGGCTGTCAGGCGAGGTCCCTGGTGACTGGAGAAAGGGAAACATCACTCCCATTTTTAAGAAAGCGAGAAAGGAAGTCCCGGGGAACTACAGGCCAGTGAGCCTCACGTCTGTGCCTGGGAAGATCATGGAGCGGATCCTCCTGGAGGAGATGCTAAGGCACATGCGAGATGAGGAGGTGATCCGAGACAGCCAGCACAGCTTCACCAAGGGCAGGTCCTGCCTGATCAATCTGGTGGCCTTCTATGATGGAGTGACGGCATCGGTGGACCAAGGGAGGGCAACAGATGTCGCCTACCTGGACTTGTGCAAGGCCTTTGACACGGTCCCACACCATATCCTTATCTCTCAACTGGAGAGATGTGGATTTGATGGGTGGACTGTTCGCTGGATAAAGAACTGGCTGGATGGTCACAGCCAAAGGGTTGTAGTCAATGGCTCTACGTCCAGGTGGAGGTCAGTCATGAGCGGTGACCCCCAGGGGTCCGTCTTGGGACTGGTGCTCTTCAACATCTTTATCGACGACTTAGACTGTGGGATCGAGTGCACCCTCAGCAAGTTTGCTGATGACACCAAGCTGAGTGGTGCAGTTGATACCCCTGAAGGAAGGGATGCCATCCAGAGGGACCTGGACAGGCTGGAAAAGTGGGCCCACGAGAACCTGACGAGGTTCAACAAGGCCAAGGGCAAGGTGTTGCACTTGGGTCGGGGCAATCCCAGGTGTGTGTACAGACTGGGAGAAGAACTCCTTGAGAGCAGCCCTGCAGAGAAGGACTTGGGCATTGTGATCGACGAAAAGCTGGCCATGAGCCGGCAGTGCGCTCTTGCAGCCAGGAAGGCCAATGGCATCCTGGGCTGCATCAAGAGAGGGGTGGCCAGCAGGGAGAGGGAGGTGATCGTCCCCCTCTACTCTGCCCTTGGAAGGCCTCACCTGGAGTACTGTGTCCAGGCCTGGGGCCCCCAGTACAGAGGGGATGTGGAGCTGTTGGAGCGGGTCCAGAGGAGGGCCACCAAAATGATCAGAGGGCTGGAGCACCTCTCCTGTGAGGAAAGGTTGAGGGAGTTGGGATTGTTTAGCTTGGAAAAGAGAAGGCTCCGGGGAGACCTCATTGCGGCCTTCCAATACTTAAAAGGAGCTTACAGGCAGGAGGGGGACCGACTTTTTACACAGGTGGATAATGGTAGGACAAGGGGGAATGGGCTAAAAGTGAAAGAGGGGAGGTTGAGGTTGGACATCAGGAAGAAATTCTTCCCTGAGAGAGTGGTGAGGCGCTGGAACAGGCTGCCCAGAGAAGCTGTGGCTGCCCCATCCCTGGCTGTGTTCAAGGCCAGGCTGGATGGGTTCCTGGGCAGTTTGATCTAGTGAGCTAGTGGCTGGCAGCCCTGTCCACGGCAGGAGGCTTGGAACTAGATGATCTCTGAGGTCCCTTCCAACCCAAGCCATTCTATGATTCTATGATTCTATGATTCTATGATTCTATGATTCTATGATTCTATGAGGTGTTCAAGAAATGTATGGATGTGGCACTTAGGGACATGATTTAGTCAGAATAGTGATGTTGGGTTGATGATTGGACTAGATGACCTTAGAGGTCTTTTCCAACCTTTATGGTTCTATGATTCTACTTCTTTAGTGGTCTCACCTGCTGGGTCTTAAAGCTAAAGTTTGTTTTCCTTTTATTTTTTTTTTGGATATAGGAGGGAAAGGTTTGTCTGTAGCAGAATATATGAATGAAGACCTGAGAAACTCCCTATCTGAGGGTGAGGGAATACACACACAGAATATGTGAGGGAATATGAGTGGTCACAGGATGATCTGAGTAAAAGCAATACATCCAGCCAAACACCCTGCTCGTGAGACAGAAGCTCATCGATCGTTTCGGCAGTCCCCAGAGCACAGCCTGCATTTTCAGCTCAAGCTGAAGAAATTTGAGTTTGTAACTTCACACTCTCTGGGTTACTTGGGTAGAGGAAGGTTGGCTGGAACAGTTGACAGCAAATCAGAAAAATAACTTGGAGTCTTTTGCTCCTTCCCGCAGGTTAGGGATTTTTTGACTCTTTTCAAAGGAAGATACAACTTGATTTCCTGAAAGAATATCAGAGCTACTCAAGAAGCTGAGAGACCAAGAACTGTTACACAACTAAAAATGTTTTTTAAGAACTTAGAATATAAAAAGTTGCATGCTTATTCATAGATAAATGGGAAACTGCTTCCCAATTTGCTCCATCTCGAAGGCTAAATGCTGGTATCACCAAATTGTAACAGAGAAATTGCTGTTTACACCTCTGCCTGCTGGAGGGGTAGAAACTGCTCGGCATCAGGATTTTGGGTCAGAATCCCCCATTGTCCCATCTTGCACTACAGTTTCTGTATTTAATGGGATTAGCACAGTTATCTTATACTGAATCCACTCTCCAAAATCCTGCCTTTCAGTGCTGTGTCCAGTGCACAAGTAACCCTGTGTCTTGCCCACAGGACCGAAACAAATAAAATGCTTTTAACCACCAACAAAATACCTACAGTGCTAAATAGCCCTGTCATTCCTCTCAACTCTACCCTTTGGTTAGAGAATTAATTAAAATAAATACATTATGTATAGTGTCATCTCTTCTTAGGACCTGGTAATGAGCCTCACAGTTTTTGGTGCTTTTCCTAAAGGCCAAGCTGGTAAAGTTTTTGTGAGGATCCCAGCTTTAGGAAACATAAAGCGGTAAGAAATCCCCAGGGTGATTAAATCCAGCCCCTCACTGTTGTGCTCGTACCACGCAATCCTCTTCAGAACACACGGAAAAAGTTTCTACCCCTCATGGCTATGAGAGCATGATTTAACACAGCAGCTCTGAAACAAGTCGGTAATATACATAGAAGTAGATATTTGCACACACATTTCAGATCTTACAAACAGTCTAATGGTTCTGGAAGATACGTTACTGCTTTTTGAAAGTCTGGAGTGAGGCAATAGTGAAATAAGCAGTCACAAACACATTTCACGCAGAAATGTCAATTATTTTTTTTTGCAGCTGGTGGGTGGTTACAAATACAAAGTAATTGGGTCTTGCTCAACTCTTTTCATCCTGAGCTCTCCTGCATGGGCAACTACTTCTGAATGGCTGCTTCTGAAGTGCCTCCTGCATGGGTACGCTTGTTCCAAACCAGCTCAGATCAGGGGAAACGGCACTCTTTTCATGACAGTATCGCTTTTCAGAAGTAAGTCACAGCCCTCGGACCAGGCTAAGGCAGAAAAAACCTCTCCCATCCACAGACAGGCATTCATACAGGCATATGAACCATGCTGCCTTCGAACAACCACCTATCATCTCCTACATAGCCCATGTACACAGCTGCAAAGTCACGGACAGGAATGGCAGAGATTTATATCTGCCGGCTCCAGCACGGCGCCCTGGCGAGCACACTCATGGAACAGGTGGCAGAGATTTATGAATTGCCATGCTCCAGCTGACTCAGAGGAGTCACCTCCCTGTGTTTGTACTTGGTCTGCAGCCTACAGAGGACAACCCCTGCTACATCCTTCCTCCTCCATGTGCCAAGCAGCAGGCACAACCCAGCCACCAGCCCAAGCCCTGCTTTGTCGTTCTGAATGCTTGCCAGAAAGGAGTATCATGTCATAACAAAACAAAACCAAAAAATCCACAAATAAACAAAAAGACTTTAAAACTCTTTAAAACTCTCACTTTATGAACACTAGCAGGTTCCAAACATCACACAGCTAACTACCTGAAAATGGGATTATTTTTCATTGTTTGCAATGAGATTTCCTCCAAAAAACAGATTGTTGAAATATCTTTAGTGAAAGAAATGTAAATCTGGAACTGCTGTTAGGGCATAGAAGATAAATAGCTGTACTTTTTACCAGCTCAACAGCAAAGTTCCTCTGAGACTCTCTCAACCTAAGGAAATTATCAATTTTGCAAAAGAACATTTTACAAAGAGGAATGGAGTTGGGAGTCCTGAAAGCACTTGCTTTCCCCAGTTGCACAAGTCGAAACAAAACAAAACCCAAACTCCTCCTTGATCTCTTTTCCTGAAAGATGTCAACTTGGTAGCTTAACCCCGCGCTGCCAGCCTGCCCAAAGTATCGAGGCAGAGCACGCTGCACCCTAATGCCAAACCTCTGCCAGCAGCGAGCAGCCCCATGAGGTTTTGGTGACCCATCACCATGCCCCACCCTTGGCTGCCCCATCTCTCCGGGTCTGGGAAGCACCATGTGCTGGGTAAGGGAGATGCAGTGGGTTGGGTCCTCATCCCTCCATCTGCCCAGCAGCTTTTGGCTTCCCTATCCAAGCCTGCTTGGCCATGCCCTGCCTGAGAAACAGGATATCAAGGCCATGGGACAACAAATGCCCAGGTCCGCTCCTCATCCTCCTGATGTTTGTATCCCAGGAGGCATTTACTAACTTTTCAGTCCAGCTTATATCTAGACTTCCCTAAGAACTAACTACCATGATAAAAATTATCACCTTAGTGAGCTGAATTACTTTGAGCACTAGAATAGAAATGCCTTCTATCAAATTAAATATTCACAGCTGTGAAGCAAATGGGTGGTTTACAGCCTGGAGATTGCAGACTGTTATTATGCCATGATTAGCAGACACAAGCTTTCCTGGAAGTTGTCTGTCTCGACACACTGAAAATCCCCATTATGCTGGCAGGTCCTGAGCACCCCAGTGTCTGCCAGAGCACTGCTGTGTGCTGTGGCTGCTCCACAGAGCTCCTTTTTGGATGTTCACCAAAGTCTGGTGACCCTCAGCAGAAGGAAAGAACGTGTTCATGAAAATCCTTCATTTCAACACACTTTTATAAAGCTTATGTGTTCCTATATGAACGACGCATGCTTAAATAAGTTAAGAACAGTACAGTTCAAACACAGACACGGTGATGGTGATGGGAACACATGCATGGCATTTCTGGTGGTGTCAAAGTCCTACCCTGGGCTAAGCCAGACCACTTTACAGCTTCTCTGTTTGCAATGCAAATGATGAACGCACAGCTGGAAGGTTCATTGTCAGGTTTAATTAAATCATCCCTGCCTCTACCACTGAGACAAACCCATAACAAAAGCCCAGAGTTTCCATAAAATACTTAAATATGCAGTGGACAAGCCATTAAAATAAATAGAATTGCCCTGAGGTCTCCGTAAGCACACACACACCATGTGCCACACGGTGCGACTGGGAATACCCGATGATGCGTGGGGATGTCCCTGAACCTCTTTATCCCCTGAGACCTCATCTTTAGCCCACTGGGCACTCAGCTGCCCTCCCCCACTACGGAGATGGATGATGAGATGGACAGCAGGGGCTTCACAGCCTCTCAGCAGTGAGGCAGGCGAGGCTGGGAGCAGGAAGGCTGCTGAAGCTTCTGGCATGCATGGGCAGGGTACGAAGCTCCTTGCAAGGGACCACCCTCTCCACCTCAGCAGCCATGAGCACAAGGTTGTGATTCATACTACGTCTCCTCTCCGGCCACAGCCCTTCTGCACCTCGCCTCCCCATCATTTATCTCATTGGGAACTAAAGAGTTGAACAAAAATGAAAGAGAATGTGAAAGCACTGCTCAAAGCCGATTATACTTACTTTTCAACGCATTCCCTAGCTGTGGATGTCAGCACAGGAGAAAGATATCGTACTTTTTATTCTATTTTCCTAACTGTTCCTAGTTTCCTTCAACAAATCACTGTTTCCTTGAAGTGAGAGAAATATCAGTTCCGTATACTATTTCAAATTTGCAGCAAGGGCTTTAAAGGAAAGAGAAGAATGCTTGATTGTGTAAGAAAATTCAGTGATATCCTGTGACGGCCAACAGAAAGTTCATCACTAATTTATTTGGCTTTTAATAGAGTTCAATTATTTCATATCATTCCTCTTATCCCTTGCATTTCAGACTGTTGCCCTCTGGATAGCTACCTACCAGACAAAGTGCTAAAGGCTTTCCCAGAGTTGGAAAGCAGCTGTCCCGCTCTGTTTCTGCCAGAACCATGACAGATAAACTGTTTTCCAACACAGTGGTTGCTACAATAGCACTTTGAAGTACACTCTTGCTGCCCAGCATACCTACAGCAATAATTTTTATTTTACACAATCAAGCCATGGAATATCCATCCAGCACTTAGTTTTCAGTGCCCAACCCTGGTGTTCAGATCCATCAAGGTGTCATCACAGGAGTTTGCCAAAGAGACACAGAGAATGTTGTATGCTGGGGTCCCAGCCACGAATCACACGCTCCTCCCTCTCCCCCACAAACATTTAAGCTCGCAACAATGGCGGTGCTAAAGAGGAAAAGATCAACAGAGAATGGTAACTGCAGTGAACAGAATGCAAGAGCTGGCTAACCCACACCAGCCTCCACTGTTTAAATGTCTGACAATTTGGAAAGGACAAGTGTTACCATTCGAGATTGCCCATAGTAGGGATCCTACAGGAACGTATGGCAAATGATGCAAACAGCAGTCAATGAGCATTTCTCCATATGTGTACAAACCTACTTCAATCAGACTACAGCCAGAAACACCACTAGCTATTTTCACCACTTAGATCCAGTTCAGAATGACACAATTTAAAGCCTCCCAGTACTGTTGTTGGATTTGGCCTGGTCTCTCTGGTTTCAGCCTGATTTCCTCACCAAATGACACTCAGCCATACAGCAGACACTCCTTCTCCTGCTCTTAATTCATTCCTCCTTTGTTTCCCCCAACTCCCAAGCTGAAAACAGAAGAAAAACAACTTAAAAAAAAAAAAAAAAAGGACCAACTGAGGCCAGTCAGCAACTACATTTCGCTGTTATAAAAATAAATATGAGAGGAAGGGGTTTCCCTTTTCTGGCTATTTAGACCATTCCTACTTTTGGCTGTAAGCACCAATGTGTTGCAAATTTCTGCCAAACACAGCCGCCGTCAGTGCAAAAGTGGTACGAGAAACAAAATGAGCATAGGGTGTAAATATAAAGCAAGAAATCACTTCACTCCTTTCAAATAATGGTGGTTTTGTTTCAGCTACTGTGGAAAACCAGCACTGGTAGGTGTTGTTGAACCTCCTATTTTCAGTAAAAGCATCCCTGTATTGACATCTGGGAAGCTATAGCTGAGCTGTACCCGTGCCTTGCAGAAATGCTGTGGAAAGGGGAAAGTCTGCACACACCGAGCACCGAACAACAGTGTCCAAGGGCAAAACCCGTACTTTCTGGGAGTGCCAAGCAGAGCAGGGTTGGCATCCTATTGCAGCATGCATCCTGGTCCTGGTGAGGCTCCCCCAGGCACCCTGAGGCTCTCATGGCTCTGCTTGTCCCTAGCACAGAACGGTTTGTGGGAAAACCCATGAAGCTGTTGCTTTTGTGGCCTTTTCTCAATATCCTCAGAGTACCCAGTACACTGGGCACTGCATCTGCATATTCTGTTCAGGAATCAGTAATTCGGGGCCCATCCCTTCCCTCCAGCTAGATCTTAATTTATTTTTTATTTTTTTAAGGCAGAGAAAACAAAGAGATGGAACAAAATTTCTCCTTGCAGCCTGACAATCCTGCACCCCCACAAATTTGTCCTATTCATTTATTACCCTCCTGGCAGTGATGGCTGTACTGAAAGATGACTTGTTATGCCACATCTCCAAACATCCTTGGACATTCTTGGAAGCCAAAGCAATACAGGTTCAGACATTGAAGCTTTTTACAGTCAGAAGGGAGTTTTTATAAATTCCCACAGATCTAAATGCTATATCTAAATTAAATTAACATTTGGAGTCTTGTGCTGGAGTACATCTGTAGCAGCAGATGTTTTTTACAGCATTCTACCTGATTCAGGATCCAGGGCATCATTACATTTCTGAGAGCAAATCCCGCTGCGAGTTAAATACACCTTTGCCACACTCCAGTAGGAGTAGGTTTGAACCAAGGAAAATAAAGTGCAATTCACATCCTACCGTGAATAACCATTCAGGAGAAACACACTTTCACCATTTAAAGTCAGACAAAAATGCACCCTATCTTTCAACATAACCTGCAACTTGACATTAATTTCTTCCTTCTCACAATGTATGTAATGAGGGGAAAAAAAAAAAAAAAAAAGCACAAATGCACACCCCTTTATGCACACCCCTTTCTCTTGGTGCTCCTTGTTATTCTTCCAGAACAATTCTTCAAAGCTGCTGGGATCACTGTATGTTACCTCCCTTTTGAAGGATCAGATACACTGCATCAAAAAGCATGCAGGAAAAGTTCTAGGGCATGAAACCAATTTCTACACACTTTTATCTGGGTCAGCTTTTCTATTGATTCTGCAAATACCATATCATTTTTTTAAGCTAAGGGTTTTTTTTTTTAGTTTAAAAAGAAGAAAAAAAAGAATATCAGAACTTAAGTCAAACATCCACCTGAGCCAAGGATTAGTTTTGCTGGATGACTCCAAATCAAAGGTAAATTTTTATTTTTTTTTAAATAAAGTCTGTCTAACATTGAAAGAGCATCTGGATTGATTTCTAAATTCAGTAAATGCCATTTTGCTTCTGGTTTTATTATATATTATTTAATGTCTTTGCTGTTACATGCACAAAACTGAGACAGATAACTTCTAGGAAATCTAATATGAGACAAGCACATGCAAAACGCTCACACACGTTTTATCATTAATTTATCTCTCTGTTTCTCTGCCCGCTGCCAACTCTTGCTCCATGGTTATGAACTATTCGGCACAGCCTCCAGCTTTGCTTTATGTTGTCTCATCAACCTCAATGTCTGTCTTGAGGTGCTCTGTAATAGAAATAACAACTAAGAGCTGGCCTCAGGTAACAAAAGGCTGGATTTTGTTTTAGGATGATGTGACTTGTTGCAGACATTTTGAGGTCTCTTATCAAGTCTATCTACACACACAGGTGGGAAATCGAGAACGGGTACTTCTAGGCCAATGCCTACCAACAGGCAACAATTTGTAGTAGTAGCAAGTCAAAAGATTGCTTGCAACTCCAGATGACAGCTGAAAAAAAAGTTATACAGTAGTTGGGAAGTCTAATTAACTCCTGGAGAAAACAAGGAGCTAATGAACTATCAAGTGCTTTTCCAAGATGCAGTCCTTTTCATTCTGAGATACTTTTTGCATATTTTGATGGTGGTGCAATGCTGGGAATATCTAAACATTGCCCAAGAACCTGATTAGCAAGCTTGCTTCTGCTGGAAGCCAGGCGCATGCTTTGTCAAGACCTGGCTTTGCAGGGAGCCAGGCATGTGGTGAGTGGGGACATTTGCACGAGCGCTTCCGACTCAGAGCTTGAGAGGAATCTGACTCAGCTGAGTATCTCCTTCCTCACAATAGGACACCAGTCTGGCACTAAAGGATCATCAGGATGGATCCGTAAGCTCTGTCAGAGTTGCATTTTTAGACTACGTTTTCCCCATCTTGGGAGCTGAGATGGGAAGATGAGTAACAGTTTCCACCACAGCAATCCTGTAATGCAAAACTCCCAACCTAGCAGACTAATGGTTTCAGATACAAAAATGACCCAACTCCAACACTGGGCCAGTGGTCTCCTCTCCCAAGCACCTCCCTGCCACATTGTGCTCTCCATCCTCCAACACCTTGCCCGCAGCTCCATCTGCTTTTATTCTGACCACCTTCACTATCTGCCATCACCATCTGAGGAGCCTTGTGGATGCAGCTGCTGCTCAGGAGGCTCACCCAAGGAGGTGCTTCCCCACATCCTGCTTGCCTCCTGGCAATGAGCTCAAGGGGCTGGACTGCCATCATCCTGGACTGGCCACCTTTCTGCTCCCCGCCAAGCCGTGCTCCACTCAAGCTGAAGTGCTGTTTTTAATACAGAGCTAATTGGAGAATTGTTGCTGCATTATACCCAGGCTTCTGCCTTCCGCTGTGCATTAATTGATTGCTCGGAGCTTTGCAATCTTTCGAAGAAAGCGCCCTGAAAAATAAGGCTGGGGAGAATCACATTAAATAGGGAAATGAAAATGCCTTCCTAACTGCACTGAAAAAACTAGGGCAGGCTTCTCTCCACCAAATCTCCAGGTATCCCTGAAGCAGTAACAGTTGGCACAATTCTTAAAATACGTACAGGTCGTGACAAGGCCGGCTGATTAAAGGGCTTACAGTGCCTGGTAAACTGAAGGCACTAGTGGTGAGTTCCAAAATCAGAAAGAGATCACGGTTTCGAAAGAAACCTCCTCTCCGGCCTGGTACTCCTCTGCCAGCTGGGTCTCCTTCACCCAAAATGCATTGAAAGAACACCCTGGGAGAAGCAGAGGTAGGAAACTCGGGATGTTGGCCCAGATTCCAACCAGTGACTGTTCTGAGGTTGACATGGGCTTGCTCTGCGAGGCGCAGGAAGGCAGCAAGCTCCCGATGCTTCTCTGTGGGTGATGCAGCAGGGACAGTGGATGGGAAGGCTGAGCGCCAGGCCTTCCTACCAAATGAGGCCGCTACCGAGCCAATGCTAACACAAAACTAAAAACCTTCCCCAAACATACCCCACCCTAGCAAGATATTTTTTTCTCCCATGCTCCAGAATTGACCCCATATACCATACCCTTCTCTTCCTTTTGGGTTGGAAAAGGTTAGTTACCAGCAGGAAGCTGAGCCCTTGCTCTCCTGAATGACCACAAAGAGCAAGACTGAGTGACCAGCATGTACTTGCCCCTCCTCTCCATCACCTCCATGGGGACGTGTAGGGCTGCTCTACCTCAGCTGCTTCCACCACCTTCCCAGTATCAGTGCTTTACCACTATAGTGGATTTATTACAGGAAGTATTCTCATCCCCTTATTACAGATGAGGTAAACCAAAGCTGTCTGGAAATTTGGCTTCATTGCATCCATGACTCAATTAAAATCCCCATATCCCACCATCAAAAAGCACTGCCTGGCCATGACTTCCAGAAAGCCCAAGTTGCCATCTCTGGTGGCCATAAGCCCAGCCACTCCTCACTACCCCATACATCCCATATCCTTGGCTATCTGCTAAAGCCTGCCCATAGCCTCTGTATTTAAATATTCAGGTCATTTTGCAAAAAACACAAATGCTTTTCATGCCTGTGCTCTTGCACATGAACTCCAATAAGTAGGTTCTGGCCACTGCAAGTCATGGTATGTGGGGTGGTTGTCTTTGACAGAGCTGTTGGGCAGATAAGTCAACATTAGGCACTGGTGCATGCAGAACCTTAAACCTAAACTTGATTTAGAGATGACCACAGATTTATACATGATGTCTCAGTGCAGGAAACAGTAGCTTGGAAGTACCTGGCATACAGCAAGTGAAATAAATTTGCATTGCAATTTGTTTCCTTTGTGACACTTTGTGATGGCTTCCAAATAACTGTGGAGCAGCAGTGACATTGATCAAGGTGAGTCCCCAGAGCAACCCCTGCTGTTCCAATGCAGACTGCTCAGATTAGATGTAACTGAGGCTTTATTTGTATTCGTATGAGAACTTTTTCCAGATTAAATGTAGGGGTCCAACCAAAAGCCTCAGTCAGTATCTCCACTGCCTTGATCCTAACTCTACCACAAACTCTCATACGTCCCACTGAAATGACCAGTATCCCTTGTGAGCCCAGAAATCTCTTTATTTAGATCTCTTAGAACTACAAGGAGTCCTGTAATGCTCTGCTCAGAAATGAACAGTGCTCAGACATTTTATTCTTGATGGAAGCTGTTTTTAAAATGTTTTTCTACTGTCCTCAGAAGGATTTCACAATTTGCATGTGTGACAAAACAGACACAGGTTGCAAGAAGCTATAAATCACGACTGCACAGCATTACCTGAAACCTAGAGCATCCATAGACCAAATTTCACCACTAGAAGAAAGATGATCAGATCACCTCTGGTGCTAAAATAAAGGCAGAATGTGGTCCTGGAAGCTTAAGGTCTCTCCAAGCCTTGTAAGGATACACTGTCTGCAAGAAGCAGCCAAGGTATGATTTTATTGTAAGGAATGTAAACAACTAGCGAGCAGTGCTGCTGATCTATCTCAGTTTGGTGCATATAATTTTAATTAAAGCATTTATGTAAATACAGATGCAAATTAGACTTGGTATAGCATCTGGCAAATTGCTAGCAGAGCCCTGAGGCTACTGGCAAATTATCAGCATGAGCCTCCATGACGTGAAGGTACCAGATCCAGTCTTGGTCCAGGCACTGTATATTTTATTTGGCTATTTGGCTTACATCGGCAGTAAAGCCTCATATTAGTATATACGTAAAAAGTTAAATAGTCTCCCATTTGAAAAAGAGCTCTTATGAGGTAAATCAACATCATTAAAATCTGTCCTTTAGATACACTATGTCTAGCAAGAAAAAAAAACCCTTTTGCATTTCTGCAACACCTATCAAAGAACTCCAAGAGCCTCTGAAATGTTAATTAATCCACACTCTCCCCAAGGGAGATCTATTTTAAAGACGGTTATATACAGTCTGCATTATTCCTGCATTTGCCAAAGGCTCACAGGACGGAAAGCCAGAGAGACTGAATCTGGACCTGGGGCCTTGATTGGCTGTTCCTCCATGTCCTGATCACAAGACTTCCCTCCCCAAAAATCACAAGAACTCGCTCACACCAGAGAGGTGTGAACCTCTTTGGCCTAGATATCACTGCCTCAAAGTAGTGTTAACTTCAAAACCTTGTTAAAAGTATGTGAAGGCGATTACATGACAAGAGAAACAAGAGAAAACAAATCACAAGGGAAAAATTTTTCTTTTCTTGAAAATTGAAGGAATCTTTAGATTATACTGAAAGGGTCTTATCTTTGGAAAATGAAAAGGTACAGCCAAGATAATGTCCATGGTAATACCTGCATCAGCTCTGGCTGATTGCTCCTCCCCTCAAGGTACTCTTCCATCTCTGTAACTCTGCACATGGAGATCAATTCCCCTTCTCTCAGAACCTGCATTAAGACCAGTGCTTGGAAAGAGGCAATAGCTCCTAAGGCTTAAGTGCACTCTTAACTTGATCAACAGCAATGATGCCTAAGCACAAAGTTAACATTTTCCTTGCAATATCCTTGTGAATTTCCCAGGGTATGAATTTTCCACCAGTACTGAATGAAAACAAGTAACATTTCCAATTTATTCAGAAATTCACTGGAAACAATTCTTATTACTGATGGCAAAGAATAAGACAACACAGTAAGGTTTGTAGTCACATGAATACATTCACGATGTGATAAAATGTGACACATACATGACATATCATTACTATGACAACATTGTTTGGGAGGCATTTGCAATCAGCATTTTGTAAGCATATGGTCATATATTGGCCCCTTCCTGTGCTCAAAATTAAAAACAAGACAGAGGGTCAGAAGCTAAACGCATCAAGCTACACATTGCCTGTTTGCTTTCCTTTGCCCTGTTATAGTGCCTGCATATTCATTTAAATGCTTTGCTCATTGACTTCTTTATTTGTCTTTAGNAACCGCTAAAAATAATGAGTGTTGTTTTTGAGTGTTGGGATGCTGATACGAATCCCTACAGTAACAGTGAGTTCCTGGCAGCAGAGAGAGTACGGAAGAGGGAGAGCTGGGAAACAAAATGTGATTAAGGACATTACACTGAGCTCCTGTACCCTGTGATCTACTGAGACAGGCTAAACATAAGGGCTTCATGCCCTGGGAAGCCTGCTCTCAACAGCTACAAACAGCAGTGGCATATACATGTGGGAAACTCGCTGGAGAGCAGTCAGATTTCAGTGTTTCAAGCTCAGCTCCTCTGCAGTACCTTTGCATTTTGGCTGGATCTTACTCTAGCAAAATCATTTCTGTGTCCATTTTGCAGGAAGAATAAAATGATAGTTTTCACTGGATGAGGGAAAAGACTGTTACAAAAGATGACACAGTTCCTGCTCTTACTCTGGGAGAAAAAAAAAGCCAAAATTGCAGCCTTGCTGCATACTTGTTTAAAGCCAGAGCTCACATTCCACATGCAGGCCAAGTTGGGGATCTTGATGTTTTCTTGTTGATAATCACATCTCAATAAACTGTTATCTGATCTGAGACTTAATTGGGCAATGCCAACAGACCGAGTTATTGCATTAGCTTTGCCAAAGGTAATAGGTAACTCCAAACACACAAACAAACAGATTAGTAAGAAACGTGGGAGTCTGATGTGGCCTTTGCTATCTGTGGCACTCAGCTGGCACTCATTTGGAAATCAGTGCTGCCTATAGTGTACTGAGAAACCAAGCTATTTGAATAGTAACTAATAACATTGGGACATTGGTGCACCAAAGGAAAAGGCCAGGTGGGAAGGTAAAGCCCTAGCCAGGGCTATGGGGAAAGAGGTTTTAATTCTCCATGGAAACTTGTGCAAATCATTTTTATTCCTCAGTGCTTCTGCACATATTTCTTGCAAGAAAACTTTTCTGTGTCACAAACACAGGAAAATATACTATCAGGTGCTTTTTATTTGTTTTTATTAAAAAAAAAATAATAATGAGATGGGATTAACTAAGGCCTGAAAAAATACTCTTTTCTCTGGTTCTCCAACGAGGCTGAGAACGACCTTGGATTTTTTTTTCTTAAGCAAAGAAATGAGTAATTCTAAAGGGCTGGGGGAAAGAAAGGAGCAGTAATTCACCAAAGGACTTGTAGCAGCAGTGTAACAACATCAGCTCCTGAAGGAAGCCAAGGATTAAAACTCTGTGGGAAGATGGAGCAGGTGGCAAAAACCCAATGGAGTTATTGGACTTCCAGGACTCAGAAGACAGGGAAGAGGGAAGGGAGATGCTCTGTCCAAGAGGTAAATTGATGCTTCGTCAAAATACTACAAAGTAGATGGAGCCAATGCAGCAAGCTCACCTTCTACAAAAGCAGAACAAAACTACCTTGCAGGACTGAGGAAGGGTGGTTTTCCCAGCGTAAGCAAGCCTTGCCTTGGGGCCATGCCAGCACGGCTGTGTCACTCAGGAATCACACCTCATGCTTTTGGCCAGCTCTGCTGGCAGAAGCCTGCAGTGTAGGCATGGCTTAACCTCAAGCTATTTTCAGAAGAAAGCGAGATGCAATCTAACTTTTCAGCATGCGTTACAACCTGAATTTTAAAAATACAAAATTCAGCCCTTGTGCCTCACCATCCATGGGAGGGACTGTCAGATGCTGTAAAACAAGTGTTGAGATGCCAATGCCATGAAATAAGAGGTTTTATAAAAAGCCAAACAGGAGATTTTTCACTGATATGCAAACTCATGACTTACACACCCTCCTGTTGTGCAGGGGGAATCCAACTATGTGAGCACAGCAGGGGCAAGGTGAATTTGCACACCTTAAGCTAAGGTCAGCATGAGAAGCAAACACCATCAGTGGGAAAAATGAGAAACTAACCATCTCAAAGGGTGCTGAAAATCTTGCAGGACAGCTTAATCCCAGTCTTAAGCAGAACCCATTGTATTTAGACAGCTGACTAGCTCCCACACTTCCACCCATAAACCTGCAGCTATGAGGCTGGTTTTGTCCTTTCTTCCTCTTAATTTAGGCTCAGCTAACATTTTCCTAAGTCAGAATTTACCGTGTCCTAAAGTAGCTGTTGGTTGCAGTACCCACCAATCTTAATGCACATTAAGCTTCACAAAAATGTAAGCTAACACTTCATAACCTGGTTACCCACCCAGGGACACATGGCAAACACGGATACAGCTAATGAACAACATTTTTTTTTTTTTTTCAAAAATGCTGGAGACTCACAAGTCCCAGTACTGGCACCCCACTGATCACTTAGATGCCAGGACATTTTAAAGGCTAGACTTCAGAAACCACTATTGAAAAATACGAGCAATGGTTTTCATCTTGACAGGACATGACCGGAACGCAGTGGTAAAAACAAAGAAAATGACTTGTGAGTCTCAGTGTCCTGCAAAGTGTAGTCCAGTCCTCAGCCTGAAAGCATTGAAATCAGGAATCTGCTGAACAGTGCAAACACATTTCCTTGGAATTGTCATCTGCAACTTGGTGTCATGCAGGAGATGCATCTGGAATTTGTATGGCTGCAGGCAGCTCTTTAATTTCAAGTTATGACACCAAGATTTCTGGTATTTCATATTTCTGATATGACACCACTTCTGCAGGGAAACCTTCTTCTTCCTGTTATTTTGTAGGATACTATAAGTTACTGGAAACGATCATCACTGTGTTTCCTCACATCACTGATACTTAAACACTGATGCTTCTGAGAGGGACAGGACGCAGCCCCCAGTGTCTTGAATTACACTAGTCCTCCCTCTGCTCCGCAGCAGAGATGTTGCAACATTCCTCACCAGTGATTCAACCTCAAATGGAGACAGGAGGAACAGGGTCTGTTTTGGGCTGACTCCACCTAACTACTCCTACAGGAAGAGGCAAGGAAAGGGCTCCCTAAACTTAGAAGGGAGCTTCACACCTTTGGTGGGGCAAGGGGAGATCTTCCACAAGGAAGAGAACTGCTCTGCAGATGCAGAGGCAACGACACTATGGGTAACTAAAAAAAAATGACAAGGATCTGCTCTGCAGCCTCCACTGTAGCTGTCCCTGGAAGAACTGCTCCAGCAAAAGTGCAGGGACACAATTTTTGCATCTATCAATTTTCCAGTTTGTGGAGGAATTGCTTCAATAGTGTGCAAGAGTCAACCCAGATCTGGATGCTATTCTGGCAGCAGCAGGGTCCCAGAAGTCTCCCCAAAAGATAATGATGCCAGTTTTAAGGGAAAATTCAAACTGTATTCAGCATGCTGCTGGGATATTCCTGGAAACAGTGTGACAACGGAGTCTCACAAGTGCCCACTGCAGCCATATAGGGTACGGTATGACCATTTGTTACCACAAAGTCATAGGCTACCTAAGCAGGCTCTTCACTTTGTCCTACCAGATTAAAATCAAGGTGTTAAGCTAAACCTTTAAAGACATTTGGTGAAGGACAGGACTTTGAAATGCTGTCCTGGATCCACCTCAGCTTTGCTCCATCTTCTAAAGCTAACAGCTCCAGGAGGGCAACCAAGCATCCCTTGTACTTTCATATGATGCAAGATTAAATATTCACACACTGTAAAAAAAAATAACATGGAAGTTCTGCCAGGGAATGCTCCTGATAAGGATCTGTTTTGCTTCCTGGTTTCACTCCAGTGCTATCTGTAAGTCCAGAAGCTTGTAGAGCATCAAAAGCTGGTCATTCCTGACATACTGTTCACCTTCCAACCAGACTGGTGGCTTTTTACTTTAAGGAGCAGCTGCATGTGGAAGACATTAAACTTTTTATACAGAGCAGCTCTTACTTCTGAAATCACACTTTGGAGAACAGCTTATGGTAAAACCAGTTTGTAAGACATACCTGTTCTTTTTAAAGCCTAGCTTTCTCTTTACTAAGAAAGAAAGAAAGAAAAAAACCTCCCATGTTTATTTACACTAGTGTTTTCTCTGCAGATGTCAGTGGGAAAGAAAGAAAGATTCTAATCTGCCTGGTGCACCAGCAGCTGAACTGCAGTTGGGATTTAGTGGACAAGCTCCTTATTGCTGGTAGATGTAAGTGACAAGAAAAAGATCGTTTTATCTCCAAAATCCAGGTAAAATAGCCTTCCTGCTGCTTCTTGGTATCGGTGGGAGCTAAAACAACTGGCACCTTCCCAGGCGAAGCACTACTCAGCGCTCCTCTTTCTGATCACATAGGAGCTCTGTTTGGCATGGGACAGGGTCGACCTAGAGCAGTGGTTTCAGATGAGGCTTGGTGATCCTCATGGGGTTCCTGGCTCTGTTTCACCACCCCTCTGTTCAGGGACACACCACCTAATCTCCCACCTACAAATAGTCCATCATGAGTGGTGCCAGAACTGAAGCTTTCCCAGCCTGTGCCTCTGCACAACCTGCAGCAGGCTTCCCTTGGCCAGGTGCTGGACATATTTTGTAGACTCTACATTATTAGTGGATCAGGCTCCAAGCTTAAGGAGAAGAGAAATAAATGGTGATGGAACCACCTCCCTTTGGAGCGGTCGCAAAGGGGCTCAGCATTTGCTGGGGATATGGCAAGGGGGTCCCAGTCCCTCCATGGCTCCACATATCCCCTTGGGCTTGCACATCCCATTAGACTCAAGAAGAAAAAAGTAGTGGGAGAGGGCAGAAGATAAGAGATCACAAGACACCAAGCTCTGGTTGCCTGCAAGAGAATTCATTCACGCACACAGAAGACCTGATACTCTTCCCTGACCTGAATGCCCCCTCTTTACACTAACCAGACTTTAATCAAGAGTATCACTACAGTCTTGGCAAAAAAACACTTTCCATTCTCTTCTGGCTTCCCATTGCTTGGTTACAGACAAATTGTGCCTCAGTTTCCCCATCTATTAACCAAAAGTAACATAACCTCCCCTGGGTGTAACTTTTACACCTTGGGTTTTGTAAAGCACCATGCACAGGAAAGCACTACAGGACCTCCAGCCCACAAGCAAAGCAGACAGAACTCTGAGGACCAGACATGAGAGCGGCTCAGCCAGGCTATGAAGCTGCTGCGTTGCCTGGAGTTATGGGCACCGAGGGAGCAGCTGAGCCAGCGATGCTGCAGCAACCGCGTGCTATGGGCAGCCTGTCCCACTCTGCAGCCAGACAGTGCAAGCTCAGAAAGACAAGAGAAAAAAAAAAAAAAAAAAAAAAAAAAAAAAGAGAGAGAAGCTGCCAGTTTCTTCATATTCATGAGCTCTTTAATAATGCTCAACAAAACTTGGAGGCATGTTCACTGCTGTTGCTCCTGCCCTTTTCCACAGCGAGCAAGTCATAAATATTTCAGCAGAAGAGTCCAGAAAATTTGCAAGATTGGTCCTAGCCTTTTACAGCATTAATGAGCAGGCCATTAATAGTTAATGAAACAGCTGCTGGTGATCTCAGAGGTAAAGGCAAGACAAGAAAGGCAGTGTTGGCCCATTCACTACAGTGTAATAATGTGAAGGAACAGCTTGATCCTTTACTCAGATCCTCCCTATCAGGACAAGACCCTGGAGCTGGCCACAAGACCCCCAGCAGAACTGCACCCAGCCCCTCTGCAGGCAGCAGCAGCCAGAGACTGGCTCCCCTGTGCCAGGAGCCAGCAGTGCTGGTCCCATGGATGGAGGCGGCTGCAGAGGGTCTGCACAGCTGTCCTGGTGCTCTCAGCACATGCACTGGGGTGAGGAGACCTTAGGGCTATGTCTGACTGGAACACAAGCACAGTGTCCTGAATGCATGTCCAGGCAGGAACATGCAGTATATGTGTGCACCCTGTGGTTGTACACGTGTAAAAATGCCAGTAAAAAAGAACAGGGAGCTGGGGCTTTCAAATGCCTCAGCTACACGTTCAAAGCTACACCTTGAAAACCAAATTTACAACATGATTAGGCAGCTAACTTCAAAGAATGGCTCCTGCGATTTCAGCCTTGCATATGGTGAGGACTCTGGAGGGAAGGTATTTTGCTTTACTTTCTCTTTCACACCTCTGAGCTGACAGCACCTTGTCTGCATGTTCACAGCTGGGAGCGCAGCGAGCGTCCCTCAGCCATCCCTGCGTTTGGTAATGCCACGCACAGAGAGCTTCACCCGAGCAGAGGCCAGAGAAGCTCCAGCCTCGAGCCAGGAAAGCAGGCAGGGTGAGGAGCACAGGTCCCCATGAGCAGAGCCACTCAGGGATGAGGGAATTCAACATCGAAAGCTGACGCTGAATCCAGCAGAAAGCAGTCTGCATCAGTCCCGCCACTCCAGCCTCCTGGATTTCAGCTCACACCAGAGCTGGCTTCTCACAGAGGAAGCTTGTCCTGCTTAACAGCTCATAGGATCTGCAAAAAAATAGGCAAGGATCTGTAGCACGGAGGCTCCCCAAAGACCCTGAGGTGAATGAGGACAACACAGACCCATCTAAAGAGAGGCAGAAAGCCCACGAACTGAGGGGTTTGGAAGTAATCTGCAGATCTCAGTTTTACGTAAGTGCCATAGAACAGAAAGCAGAAACTTGCACTTTGTCTGTTTGGGTTTTAAAGCTCAGATTTGGCAGTCAGGAGCCTTGCAATTATTGGAAAGAAGAAAAGCAAAAGGAAAGCTTAATTTCAAAGTTACAATCTTAATCCTACCCTTCAGAACAGAGCTGAAAACAGTGCAGAAATCAAACTGCAGCATTGGGCCCTTCATTAACTGATTAACTACAATTTGCCTAATCTATCTGCAGGTACATACTGAAGAGAAGAAATGGCTTCTCTGTTCTCTAACACCCTGCTTTCACCTAAAACATGTGCTTCTGGACAAGCACCTCCTCTAGTTTTTAAGAACACTATTCCTTGGCTTTGCTTGCCCTCAGACAGGCCTCTGCCTGCCTAGTTTCAACACAGATCAAGGGTGGCCTTAAGAGATCGTCACTGTATGAAGACCTGTAAAATAAGAGTTTATTATGTCCAATTTGAAGCAATTATTTTATTCTGTAACTTGATTAAAAACTATCACTTGCCAAACATGCCTTGAAAAAAATATTACTACTTAGACTTAATAAAAAGGTACATAATTAGCAATAAATTTTCAGTGCTTCCTTTTAAAACCCATAGCAAGTAACATTCCATCACGCTTTAACTGTGGAGCACCTTAAAGCCGTTATAAACCTTGATTTAAAGACTTTAACACCTTCGACTATTTAAATCATTTTAAGGATGAAACTGTGAATGAAGAATCCTGCCAAACCCAAATGTGCATTGGGCTTTTCCTCACCCTCATACCAGATGTTTTACATAATTTAAGAACGGATATTTAAAAACCGCTGACAAGTCAAAAAAGGTTAATGACCGAAAAAAGTACCCAATTGCAAATGTTTGTTAATCAGCTTCCTATCTTGGTTGTCTCACTCTTCCAGTAAAATAAATAAATAAATAAATAAATAACAAGATTCTGGATATTTTTCCTCCTCTGCTAGCTACGTTGTAAAAGCTTCAATACTAAGAGTGTGTTAGAATTTGCTGATTCCAACTTTTTGAGTACTCCTCAACTGAATTTAAAAGGCAGCAGAGGCACAAGGACCATTCAAGGTCTAGCCAAAACTTCACCAACTTGCCACCCAACCCAAGCTAAGCAGCCACAGCAGAAGATGAACAGTGTTTCAAGATGGGTATCTGTGGGTTGTAAAAGACCCATAATAAACCACAGCAAATCACAGTCTTTTCCCCTGCCCTGCATGAAAGGAAGGTGAGGAAGGGTCCTCCAGCTGGGCTGCTACAGGGAGAGGCAATTGGGAAGGATGCATTGGGTCCAAGGCAGAAAGGGAAACGTGATCAAACTACAACCCTTGGCTGCAGAAACTGATAGAGAAGAGGCTCAGGTATGAAGTCAGAAGTTCACTACACCCTGCTTTCCTGTGCAAATACACCCTTTTCAAAACACAGCAAACTACACCTCACACCGTTGTATGCAAAACATCCAAAAAGTCAGAAGGGTGGCAGAGATGGGTGCTAATCCCCATCCCCATGTGCCCCCCACTACCTCTGCATGTAAAGCAGTTTGCAAACAGCTGCAAATCCTTGCCATGATATGCCACAAACATTTACTACACCAACACCAATTTCTGGAGGCAGCACTGCTAGCGTTACCTTGCCATGCAACCTGTGCACCTTTAGGGAGGTTCTTCGCATTCAACAGCACACCACCAAGCAGCTCCCTCACTCCACCAAGCACCACAAAAGCTTTTTCCTTGCCACGACTTCCACAGCACGGAAGCAGAAAACTACTGAAGAAATTGTTCATTTAAGACACGCACTGAATGATGCCGTGCCACAGTGAAATGCCTTTTTTTTTTGGTAGGTGGTATTACAAAGATCCCTAAGCCTCTCCCCACCATGGATTTTCCAAATAACTTGGCTCATATTTCCTACGGAAAAAAATCAGCTCAGATCAGCCAGCTGCTCACAGCTTGCTGCTCCTCAAAGCACAGCCCCAAACGTGGGCTGTGATGGGCAGGACCACAGGCAGTGACCCTGCACCAACGGGACATGGGGCCCTGCGACGTGATAGGAACGGGAAATGAGAGGAAGGGAAGGAAGAGGATACCGAAAAGAAATCAGAAATGCAAAATATGATCTGAACAACATGCTTCCTCCAAAAGCAGGGAGGGTGGTGCAGACAGAGGTTTGTGGTTTTTTTTTTTATTATTATTTTGTTTTTAAAAAAAATATGTACAACCTTTGGAGATTCTGCAGGAATCTCAGGTGCCTTACTGAGAGAACAAAGGAGCAAACTCACAAAGGAGCAAAAGTATAACCAAAAAAAGGAGCTCAGGAGATGAACTTTAAATCCACCAACTCAGCACTCCAGTCTTCTAAGTGAGAAGAGATGGGGCTGGAGCTAAGGCCATTTCTACATGCACGCTCTTTTCAGCGTAAGTAATGCCTTGTGACACTGCTCTCCAGCTCAGACGCGCGCCGGGGGCTCGCAGGCTCCACTGGCTCGTGGCACCGAGGGGCGCAGACCCAGGGCAGTAGCATGCAGCCGGCGCAGGGCAGCTTGCCACTGGGCTTCAGACAGCCCTGCTGCCTCCCTGGAGGCCGATTCTCCCACCGTAGTAAAGTATGAAAATGAGGTACATACAGACAAAGGCTGGGATACTGGGTAACAGGACAAGCAAGCAGAATTTAAGGCACTTCAAGAATATTTAGGCTTGAAAGCAAAACACTTCAGAAAGCTTTTTTCTTTCTTTTTTTTTTTTTTTAATATCTGCTTAACTGCAGATTTTGAAACTTGTGTTTGCCTTGAGCAGTATTTCCCAAACTACCCCTATCCCCCTGACATAACTACAAGGCACATGGATAAGATGCTGGCAGATCTGCAGAGAAGTCTGCTGTGTTTGAGCAATGGCAAAACTGTGAGAGCTTTCTAAATTGCAACAAAAAAAAAAGATGTCACATAAGGATAGTTTAAGAAAATAGTTCCCTCCAAACACATTGCTCTTCATCGTCACTCTAATTGCTTTAAAACACATGCTGAGCCTATTCCTTCCTTATGGCAGAGGATCCCAGACAGGTGGAGGCAAGAATAGCCTCCCTAAGGCAGCAGTTCCTTCTGAAGATGCTCACAGATCACAACTTGCTCATTACCAGGTTTCCACCTGGAAACCTCCTGGCAGCTAAGCAGAATCCTGCAGGTCCTCAGTGAGCAGCAGCCTCGCATCAGCTCTCCTGCACAGCATCCCCAGATACCGTCTCTGGCTTGGAAACCCCAAACGATGCTTTTCCAGCATCTTATCACTGCCGACTTCCCAAAGAAAAGTAAATCTTACCCTCAAAGAGTAGCAGAGTGGAGCTGGTGCCTTCCTGACAAGAAGCTAGTACCTGAGCCCAGGTTGGGAATATTGGGAACTTTATTCAAAGCCCATGTAAAAGGGTTTCTGGCTCTTGCAGCCTTGAAAAAGGCCACCTGGTCCTGAGAGATGAGGAAGAGATCCCTAAAATCTGTAACCGTGAGGTCACGACTCCTCCCAACATCGAGCAGCATCATATGATGGTAATGACAAGTGGCAAAGCAGTGTGGCAGGCTGCAGGAGATGCCACAGGAATGCCTGGCGGGGACAAGGGAACAGACACGGGAGAAAGGACCGCGTAACTACCTTGGGCTGATCTTCCACATTTTGCACGGGAACTGTAGCAAAGTATGAAAGACAACAGGCACGAATGCCTGGAACAGCAACGTGCTCTGAGCTTATCACTTAAATAAATCACTTTCTGGAGAGACAAGACGAGGAGAAACTCCCTGCGACGCCTGACAGATCGTGCTGAAGAGAATGTTGGGGGAAAAAAAAAAACAACACAACAAAACATATTTGGTTTAGAGGTGGGAGGCAGAAAAAGGGGTGGGGAGGCATCTTGTCAAAAGCACTTCAGGCCACAACTGTCAGGAATTTCCTTTTTTTCATGTGAGAGTGAATCAGCAGTGCTCCCAAGCAAGGCAGAAAACCTGGGAGATGTCAACACTGTCCGCTTCTGCCTGGCATCCCCCAGCCAAGTACCCAAAACCTCACAGTGTCCAAAACCCCAAAAACTCACTGCCTCAAGCTGTTTATTCTCGGATTTTCTTCTTGCAAATAACTTCCCTTTTTTCTTTTTTTCCTTCAATGAAAAAAGAACAAGTATTTTCCCACTCTTGTTACATGAATGCAGTGTAACATAAAGTAACTGAAACTAATAAGCATGAAATTAGGTTGAGAGATACAAAAAAAAAAATCTCCAGAACTTGGAGAGTGAGCAAAGGGAACACATAGATTGAAGGCAAGGAGATGGGACACAGATTTCTTGAGAAGTACTGGTATTTCATTGAGCCCCTCTGATGGTGCCTTCAGCAGCTGCTCAGAGCCTGCTTTTTTGCAGGGCTATCTAAACACAAAACACACAGCAAGATTCTATGTAAAAGAAAGGAATCACACTTTTTCCCTATACAGCTCTGCTTGGGAGACACGTCAGGTTTCTGGCTTCTTCCTCCACTCAACGGACTGGACAAGAGATTGAATAATTCTGAACTTGAGGCTTCCTCA
>VXAV01003697.1:28723-60884 GCA_013399715.1 Alectura lathami | reverse complement strand
GGCCTTTTTTTTTTTTTTTTTTTTTTTTTTTTTTTTTTGCATTGCCAAATGCAAAGGGCCCTTTGACTGAGGTGATGCTGCACTTAACGCTGGCTTTCAAGTGCAAAGGAGAGCTGACAGTGAGAGCCGGGAGCCGGGCAGCCTTTGTGGCCGGGCGGTGACAAAGGCTCTTTCCATCCGAGTTCGGAGCAGTCCCAGCGCTGCATAAGGCCCCTCGGGAGGTTCCTCTGCCTTCCCCGAAACCTGGGTGACGTCATGCCAGTTAGGAACTGCAAAGCCATTAAAATGGAGCGTGGGCAGGATGCGGGCTTTATCATTGTAACAGTTGTTATGGCCATCCTCAGGGACCAAGCTAAGAACAACTTTTTGAACATTGTGTATTCAGTGTTACTGCTGGAGAAACTGCAGAGATTGTGGAGGTAAAGCTAAGGATACCTGCTCGCGTCGGACTTTGTTTTCCCACATCCAAGTGCAAAATGGGTAACTGTTTTAGTCATCACATTCCTCCTCCGTCTGAATCTCTGCCCCGTTGCTGTCCTTTAGGAAACTGGTAACTAACTAGTTATATCTGACTTCTGCCCTTCTGTCAGTTAGAGAATTGAATGGAATAGAATAGTTCAGTTGGATGGGACCTTCAAAGATCATCACTTGATGATCTGCCTGACCTCTTAGTTAACGAGGGCATAGTCCAAATGCCTCTTGAGCACTGACAGGTGTGGGGCATCAGCCACCTCTCTAGGAAGCTCTTTTGGTGTGTGACCACCCTCATGGTAAATAATTTTTTCCTGATATCCAGTCTGAACCTCCACTGGTAGCTTTGTGCTGTTCCCACGTGTTCTGTCATTGGTTACCAGGAGCAGAGCCCTGCACCTCCCTCTGTGCTCCCCCTCCTCAGGGAACTGCCGAGAGCAATGAGGCCACCTCTGAGCCTCCTTTTCTCCAGCCTTGACATCCGTAGTGTTCTCAACCTCTCCTCACAGGACCTTCATCCCAGTTACCAGCTTTGTTGCCATTTAAATGAAATCAGCTGAAAGGATGACGTTTACTGAGGTATGGGAGAGTGGTGTTTGTTATTAGAGTTTATAATAACAGAAGTCTTAATTCTTTGGGAAGTCACACTAAAAAAGTATCTGTGGTGAATGCAGTGTGGATACTCTTGCTGTCTCTCTGTAACTGGTTTATTGAAGTAAAAGGATGCAGGGAAACATAAGGAAATGGAAATTGCTTATACAGAAGATGTGAAAAGGAAGTTTACTCCCCCCCCCCCAAAGGCCTCTCTTTTCAGTTAATAGCACAATGGAAGCCACACCTATCCCAGGACACAGTGACTGTGCATGCGCTATTTCCCAGGAAAGCAAGGGCAGAGCACTGACTTGCTTTAAATCTAGTTCTCTCTCCATTTCCTCTGTTCACTTTCTCTAGATTTAAGGTGACATCTGCTCCACAAAGACCTCTGATAAAGTTGTAAATTCCTCTGTGAAATAATACCGTTGTCAGAGATTAAGAACTGTGTGCTGAAACATATCTATCTATTATTTACAGTGAAGAGATGAGTGTCTGACACATGTATTGTCACATATGTTTCAGTCTTATTGAGTTTAATGGTTCCTTTCTGACTGTTTCATGCTGCAAAGTTGCAGGCTGAGTCAGCACCACAGATCTCATTCCCTTTCCCCAAGCTACAGCTCAGAGCTGTGCTCCGAAGAGAGTCCGTGTGTATCCTCGAATGAGACGTGCATCCTTCAGAAGCCAAAACAGAGGCGTGTAAATAAAAGAGCCAGAGAGTCATTTTCTGCTGAGTGTGGCTGCATGTTGCTCATGTGTGTGCTGGCCTGGTGCCATGGCACCAGGAGCTGGTTTGTGCAGCAGCAGGCGAGTGGCTGGGAGCTTTGGGAGGTGTTCACTCTCCCGGGGGGGGAGGTTGCCAGCCCCGGGCTTGGGGCCAGCTACTGCCTTAGCACTACTTGTGGGAACAACCAGGCTCAGCCACAATTGCTCATTTTGCACCTTGCTCCTAACTCTATCCCACTCTTCATCCACTACACAGGTATGACAATGCCACGGCTCTTGGCTAGTGTTTAATATATTTGTATTGGCTTTCAGTGCAGTTATCAATAGAAATTAAGGTAAAACAATTTTAAAAGAGGTCAGCAGATAAGCACTGCTATTTTTTCCCTTCTTTTGTGGAGACCTGTGCTGTGGCAGGAAGCAGCATTGGCTGGTGGTCAATACACAGCATGCAGACCAGTGCAGAGGAACAAAGCTCTTTTGCCTCTTACATTTGCCAATCACTCACCAACCTGTATAAATATATATATATATATATATATATATATTTTGGCAAAACAACTGCCAAAATCAAGCTTTCCCCTCTGCTAAAAGGCTTTGTCGATCCTATCACTTCTCTTGATTGCTGAGCTGTACAAACGCAAGCCGAGGCAGAGAGCACTGATCAAACGTGCTGTATGCAGAGCGAGATGCTAAAATGAATGCGCACAAAAGCAAAGCCCTACCAAGGTTTGATCCACGTAGCAGGTCTGTCCTTATGATCCGTATTGCTCTTAAGCTGGGGGAAGATGTTGGGAGGCAAGATGCCTCCCCTTCAGGATGTGGGGCTGGCGAGCCTGAGTGCAGAGAATTCCCTAAGCACCACCTCCCGGTGCACCTGCACTCATGGCTGAGCCTAAGATGGGTCCTGGCAAGAGGCACGCAGGCATCTGTCTTTTTCTGTTTCAAAAACTCCAGGAGAGCTGATCACTTATCACGGGAGCCATCTGGCTTATTCTTTGGGAGATCAACAGTTAGTCACTGAATGAGTGGGGAACATGCTGCACTGAAGTCTGCTCTCCCTGTCAAATATGAGGACTCAGCCCAAGGTCCTTGAGGTACTGCATGTGCTGTGGCACAGCCAGAGGAGTGATTTAATCCTGCTGGAGGTGGCTGAGCTGCTGCGATGTGGAAGAGCGGTGGACGTGGGGATGCCTCTGCATTGAGCAGCGGTGGCTGCGGGGACAGGGACTGGGGCTTGGCTTCCTCAGGGTCACCTCTGCAGTGGAGGGGCAGCAGAGCTGCACTGGGGCTGTATGGAGAGCCTGACATGGTGTGCTGTGCCCCCTTGTCTGCTGCTGGCCCATGTGAAAGAGGAGCTGGGGGGGATCAGGTTATTGCTCAGCCCTAGAGATGCTGAGGATGCATGGCCAGGCCACCACTGCTCTGTGCAGCTGGGGCGGGAGAACTGGAGGCTGCACTCTCAAAGGGGTGACACTTCACCATGTCCCCACAAGGACAACAGTACATTTGTGTGACTCCATGCTCCTCACGTGCTGCATTACGAAGGGCCCTGGGAGGACCTGAAACTGGCTCCTTGTTGAGAACTTATGAAGTCAGGAGCTTACGTCTCCCTTCCTGTGGGCACTTGGTGTTTTAATGCAGCCCCAGAACTTCAGCATCCCTGCCTGCCTTCTGCCTTCCCTACCAAGGGGGCTGGCCCAGTGAGCTCCCTTTGAAATATGCTGGTATGGGGGGGGGGGGGGGGACGACCCAGCAGCCAGGCAGTGGGAACTCAGCCTGTTTCCCTCCTCCCCGCCTGCAGAATTCATTACCCTTTGCTGAGACTGCCAGTTTTGTGGATTTTTCTTTTTCATTTTAAATATATTTTTTTTCTATTGCTTTTGCTAATTACTGAAGCAATTTTTAAAATTTAAATGAGGGCTTCCTCCCTCACAGCCCATCTGCTGTGAAATCATAGCACACATCCTTTTGTGACAGTTCAAGCATTGCCATGGCAACGCGCTGTGATGTGATCAGCCCTGAGTTATGACCTCACTGCAGGACTGGGCAGGCCAGGCTGCTTTGGAGGAGGAATAAAAAGCAGCTCCTGCATTAACCAAGGAGGGCTCTGTGCTGTAGGACACTGGGATTTGTCCTGGA
Source organism: Alectura lathami (assembly GCA_013399715.1). Classification (NCBI taxonomy): domain Eukaryota; kingdom Metazoa; phylum Chordata; class Aves; order Galliformes; family Megapodiidae; genus Alectura; species Alectura lathami. The sequence continues at coordinate 56,954 of VXAV01003697.1, read as the reverse complement.
ACAGAAGGACTAGAGCCTTCCCCAGGGTTTTCTGCAGGACTGGGGCTGGGGTAGCATCCACCTGAAAACCAAATATGTTTCTCATTAGAGAAAGTCACTTTCTTTGAGAGATCATTTTCATCTGTTTATTCTACTAGTTCAATTCCTTGGANTACAAAGGTCATTTTTTTTTTTTTTTTTTTTTTTTTTTTAATGTCTTGTTCCTTTTTTTCCTGTGTACCCATAGATGAAAAATGCTGAAGACCAACCTGTTTCCTGCTGGGAGGTAGATACTGCGTGGCCAGTGGCAATGCACATTTCACCTCTGCTCCCCCGTGGCTTTACCCTGGCCCCATCCAGCACATAACAGGGCTGGGGTGAGTGCTTCTGCTTCCCAAGGCATTCATCTTGCCTCCCCGCTGAGCCTGGTGGGGAAGGGTGACAACAGTCGCAGGTCTTTGCGGACAACTGGAGTGGATTAGTGACCAAAGACCGCCCGAAGGTGTCACAGCCTGTGTTACCCATTTTCAATTAACCAAAGACCTGGATCAGAGCCCCTAGTTCAAAGCAGATGATTCTTTTCTTTTCTTTTCTTTTCTTTTCTTTTCTTTTCTTTTCTTTTCTTTTCTTTTCTTTTCTTTTCTTTTCTTTTCTTTTCTTTTCTTTTCTTTTCTTTTCTTTTCTTTTCTTTTCTTTTCTTTTCTTTTCTTTTCTTTTCTTTTCTTTTCGTGATTCCTGTGGATTTTGGAGCAGATTTTAACCATCAAACTGAGCCTGCTCTTCTGGGAAACTATTTGCACATGTAGGTAGTTCACTGAGACAGCTTGAATGCTTGTCTCTACTTTAGTATGAATTTTCAGGATGTGCCTTTATCTGTCCCCTAGACTAGAATATAACACATTTAGACCAATGGTACAAACAGAATTAATGGGAATATTTTGCAATTCAGTAAGGCAGGCAGGTTGGTGGCAGCATGTGTCACCTCTCTGGGGAGTTGGAAAGTGAAAAGGCGGTGTGGCTTGGCTCTTTTATTCCTTGCCAAATGGGTACAGTGCTGTTTCTGAGGACTTAAACAGTATGTGCCTATTAAATGATATGTGGTAACAAAACTGAGTGGGACAGGAGAGGATTTCTGGGGAACTGGGGGTGTGGAGGGGAGAAAATCCAGGAGCAATGACACAGTTCCTCACTGTGCAGCAGAGAAACATTACACTATTATATCGTGGCATTTTCTACGTAGTAGTAACATCCAGGGAACCCCCTTGGGGCTGTGGTGCCAGAATCCTCATGGTGACGTCAGAGCACACAACCTTTAGCTGCTCTGGATTCCCCAGTCCCTTATGGTGGAGTTGATGTACAAGGCTGACAGTCCTAGAGCATCTGTTCCTCCTCTGTCCTTTTCTGTGTGTCTATAAGCCCACGTGGGTTACTAGCCAGGTCATTCCAGTTTGCTTTACCTGTCTGCTGGGCAAATGCTTGCTGCAGCTCTGTCTTTAACCCATTTTGAAGAGCTAATCTTGAAGAGTTCCATAATTTTTCAGGCTCTCAATCAAAAGAGGGGAAAAAAAAGAATCAAGTACAATGATTCTCTCCTCCCAAAACTGGCTTTAAAAATACTCCCTGGCCCAGCCTCTTTATGCTGTTTTACTGCCTCCAGCAAGTTTTTACAGCTGAGCTGTGTTCCAGCCCCAGAAACTGCGGTACAGCCCTGGAACTATTGAAGTGCAAATGGGCTGACCCTAATCTAGGAAGATTCAAGAGAAACAGGTCAGATGTTACACTAAACACTTATGGCAACGTGTTTTAACAGCAGGAGGAGAGAAGCATGTTTACCCTGGACAGATTTAATATAAGAAGATTAATATCTTGTCTTTTCTGAAGGGGAATGTAATTAGTTTATTGGGCTTTGGCTGTGTGTATTCAGAAATAACAGTACTTCTGTAACTCTGTCCAGGGTCTCAAGATGCTTAAAAGATGAACTTGATAACTGTTACAACACGCCCATACCATCAGCCGCTGTGCTTATCCCAGTATGCTGCTGGGAAACCAGGGACTGGGGGAGCTGAAGATCAAGCTCTCCAATGCCTTTGGCTCTGGGCAAGAGTTCATAGTAATTAATATTGTGACTTTTGCCAACATCACGCAAGGAACCCCTGGCACAGCCAGATCTCCTGAGCTTAAACCCACTGGCTTCAGTCCACAGCTATCATTTGTCCCAGTCGCTGGTCCCAGCAGGAATGCCCAGCTCAGCTTACTGCACGTCGTGGTAAATATTTACGAGTGTCCTGTATCTTAGCAGTGGCAGCAGGAATTTTCCTGCTTTCACAGAAAAGTGTACATGTATTGCTGTCAGAAATACAGAAGCAGTACTGCAGTGCTCAAAGAAATAAACTGGAGCCTTTATCCTACCATGGCTCAAACAGCAGTTCATAACCTTTTACTACAAGGTCCTAGTGCACAGATTTTCCTTGCGTGCTGGGGTAGCTCCAGGGTTTTGTTTTTCTGAAAGGCTATGCTAGTAATATCTCCAGGAGGTTCTGGAGATTTGAAAAGCTAGCTGCTGGAGAACATGCTAAATTACAGGCTAGGCTATGTGTGCTTACTACAACTAAAGGGAAATGGTTTTCTGATCTTGATAAAAACCAGAAAAGCAGCTCTATCCGTACAAAATATTTTGTCACAGTAGCCACCTTAAATGTCACCTTGGTTTAGAGGCAAATTTGTGGTGACATTTTTTTCACAGGGATGGTTAAGCTTGGCTCAAGTGCTGCCTGTAAAATACTGATTTTCCTGCACCCTGAGTGTGTCTGGGAAAAAAAAAAGTACTATATGTAAAATCTGATTTATAAATACTTGTGCCTGTTGCTTCAGCCTCTGGATGCATTAACATTACAAGATGGAAATTAAATTTAGTGTCCTGCTGCCAACAACTGTGTTGTTCCCAGAGCTGAGCAGGCAGGATGGGAGCTGGAATCTGTGATGCATGGGTGGCAATCCAGGGGAGGCTTGGGAAAGACAGTGGGAGGGCACACACCAAGAGGGTGACTTGTAAAGGCAGACACATTTATAACGATGTAAGCATGCACTTTGCTGACTATGAACTCTACAAAACCACCTAGTCTTTTCAATATTAAATAAAATAAAATAAAAAGATAAAGGATCCTTCTCTCTCAGCCCCTTGAATTTATTTGTAACAGTTTTTGGAAGTCAGTAGTAGGATAAAAAACAAGCGTATGTTGTGTTAATGATTTCCCAAATGCTACATTGTCTTGGGGCACAAGGGTCTCTCTGTGTCCAGGGAGACTAGTTTAGCTCATGTCTCCACACTTCGATGAAATGCATTTCAAAACAAGTGCTGTGCTAAGGATGCTGTGATGGATACTGAATTCGATGGATAGTGGTAAAATGAAGATTAATATTAATCATATCTGTGTAATTTAATGAGGGATATAATGCCACCTGCTGCGTGGTAGAAACAAATTACTACCTCTTTGGTTATTTTTGACTAGCTCTGGAAAGAAAATGAATTTTGACTCTATTAATTTCCTTTTAATGTCATATATATGTAATTCAAGATCCACACTCTGCAAGTAGGCACAAATACCATGTAAAATCGCACACAGGAGAGGCCTACAATGTTAAGCCAGCACTTTCCAGATGGTACTGCACCCTAGCATCTCCTACTTGGATTGAGGAGCAGTATCCTTCTCTTCTTCAGGGACATAGAAGATATCCCCTGCTTTGTTACACGTGCAAAAGAAATCCCTCTGGAGACCATGATGACCTTTTATTCACAGGGCAGAGCCAGATGGAGATATATGTCCATAAGGTTAGCCCAGGCACAGCACCTGCCTTAGTTGGTGCATCTGTCTGGTGGTTGCTGCACCAGCAGCCATGGAGGTGGGAATGCCCTATGGAGTAGATGTCTCTGAAGGTGGAAATCAGATGGGTGCATACCATGTTATAGGAGGCATTGAAGTCAGATAGTGGCTTGTACCTGCTGTTGCCATGGGCCTTTCTGAGGAGTTGGTGGGGTTTATCGCTAATGTGTTTTTTTGCAGCTTGGGACACCAATCTTGCCAGAGCTGCTGCTCTGGAGTGTGCCATGTCTCCTCACATCAGCTGTGCCATACCTAAAGGCACAGCCAGGCTGAGTGGCCTAACTGCTGGATGGTGAGTAGTGTATGGCCGACGGGGCAGAGTTGTGGACTGCCTCATCTGCTGCTCTGGCGCAGTGATTCGTGTTGAAGTGAATGGTAAATCACTAATGCTTTAGCGGTAAAGAGAAGTGATTTCAGAACAGTGTGATTGCACTGGAAAACACATGCCTAATGGAGCCAGTCCACCTTCATCTGCAATCCCAGCAGATCTTACACACAGAAATATTTTCTTATGAGAAGCCCCAAAAGCCCCAGCTGAAATCAAAGCAGACCTCACTAAGGGGCTTCCCTGAGGCACAGCAATGCTGTCTCAGTAATTCGTGAGTGGATATGAGGCGCAGGCTGTGGCGAGACCCTTGATGTTCCTCATCTGGAACATTGTGGATGGGGAAAACGTTGTCAGTGCAGCATTGGATCCTGCAGGCCAAGAAGGTACTCCTCAATATCAGCTAAGCTTCAGACAATTGAAACATCAAGAGTGAGGCTGAAGTGGAATTTTTTGGATTACTTACTGGAGAGAAGTTCAGTGGAGAATCATATAATATTCTGAGTTGGGAGGGACCCACAAGGATCATTGAGTCCAGCTCCTGGCTCCACACAGGACCTCTCAAAAGTCAAGCCAGAAGGTGATGCAGATAAGATAGCCGGATGGTATACCGGATGGTAGAGAGGGAATTTCCTGTTGGACATTGGTTTAGCTACTGATGTGTGTCAGGGTTAGAAGAAATGTTTTATGGGCATGGATGTGTTGAGGGGTTTGAGGAGGGCCCCTGGCTGTGCTCCTGCCTGGTTGTAACTTGCTCACCGCTGTTAGGTTCTTATGTGGGAGATTTGGAGGAAGAGGATCTGAGTCACTGTGTGCTGTAAATATGTGCAGATGTGTGTGAAGGGTACTGCCCCTCCAAGCTACAGCTGACCTGAGTTCTACCAGAAACCTGAGCTCTATTTCCAGATGAGGACAAGCTGTGTTTTCAGCAAGCGTGGTCCACTGCTGATCAGCAAAGTGTGTGGATTTCTCCAGTACCTGAACAGGGCATGGGAGAAAGGAGGAAAACTTGGGATTTCACAGGACAAGGGACAGTACAGTTTTTACCCACAAAGCATAGGAATTTCAACTGTGGTTTTAATGCAAGAGCTACAACCCTCTCTTACTGCTAGTAAACAGGTAGGGCCTAGCCTGTCCAGCTGACACTTTATTTATTTATTTATTTATTTATCTTTCTGTCTTCCAGTCCAGCACCTTTCAAAAGTAATTTGGCTGAAATCTTGGTCTCAGTGAAGCAAAATGCCAAATATCTCATCGGCTATTATGCAATAGGAGATAATTCTTCAACAGAATTGTGTGCTAACCCCATGCACTGAGTGTGCTATGAATTTACACATCCAGAAGTCATGTAAAAACAGCACATATATCATGGGAAATTTACATTCTCTGTGCAATGTGGTTTTTCTGTGCCTGAATTTTAACAGGAATTACACCTACAGGAAGTTCCCTCTTTGCCAAGACAACCCCTGGTATTGGGGTGAGGTGCAAGGATGACATTTGTGCCACTTTGACAGCTGGGCTGCAGGACTGCCACTTGCTGTTAACATTTCCTGCAAAAGTCCAGACACTAAGAGAGAGAGCAAGAATGCACCAAGTAGTAATGACGTTGGTTTTGCTAACTGGGTAAAGATAAATATTTGTGCAGCGGTATGGCCTGTTATCTTGCTCTGGGAATAAAGTGGTGATTGAGTCAAAGTGCTTTATCACTGCTACACATCAGAGGAGAACTGTATAGAAAGCTTATCTCAAGACTATCTTGGCTTTCACAGATCTGAATAATTATGTGGATCTGATTAGTTATAAGTTTTACACTCCTTAGATGAGGAGTTTCCATCCAAATACTCTGCTCTTCATACAGAAGAACTCCTTCCGCTGTCATATTATTTTTCATTGTCCTGAGGCTTCATGTGTTTAATTTGTTTTTGTAGCACAGAAATGGTCTCTCGATAGAGTTTGGGGGATCCAGCCTGAGCCAGGACATGCCTTCTGAGTGTGGAAGAAACATACAGTGGGAGCTGCTGTGCCATGCTGTTGGAGGAGAGATGCCCTGACAGGGAGTGAGGCCCCAGCCCACAGGGAGCGCTCCATGCTGTAGGACAGAAACAGAAACCAGAAAGTCTGCAGCTAAAACCAAATTCATCCTAGTGGAGAGTTTATTATCTTGAATGAATTTGCGTTTGCCTCCAAACACCACTTTTCCCAGCTCCTTTGGCGGCTAAAATGAGCTAATTCTAGCAGCTTCCTTTAAGTGATGTATGGTGATCTTCACTCCAAAAGCCTTTTCTCTGGGTGATTTTCTCTGTTCCGGTTTTGTTCCCTGCTCAACTGGCAGCATCAGCCGAGAGGGAGGAAAATAATAACAACAGCAGTTGCTGCCAGAGCAAAAGTGTTCAATCTTACTTATATTGTCCAGAGGGGAACAAGTATGAGCAGAGAAACGTACGTGTTCTTTTAAATCTTAACACTCCTTCCAATAAGCCCTGATATTGTATTTAAGAAGGGAATCTCTATATTAGTGAAATCAGCTGAGACTGTCACAAGAGCTGGTTCCTTGAAACCAGAGTTCTTGGTTCCTTCCTAGTGTGGTGGGTTGGGAAGGAGCTTTCTGGTGAGGACACTTAGTCCATTCCCAGCAGGCTTCTGCTGAGATTTTGGGAGCTGGAGGAATGGGGTGGAATGGAGAAACCAATTCTCTTTCTCCTCCATCTGCTTTTAATGTCACTTGAGAAGGAGCTATCAGAAGTTCTTTGCTTTGCATTTTGATCTCATTTCCCATTTGGCAGCTTGGTACAGATGTGGATTTTCTGAGCCATCTGATCTGTTTGGATAATGGAAGCCCTTTAGGTCTTTTGGGGAAAGAGCTGATACACAGTTGCCAACATTTTTGTAGATGTTTTCCAAGTGCAATTTTCCAACTGAACCCCAGAGGATGGGCAGGTCGGGAGTTGCTGGAGGGCTGTGTTGTCATTTTGCTCCATTTTTAATATCCTTAAAAAAAGAAAGAAGAAAAACAATGCCCTTTCTTAGTGACCAGTTTCTCTAAAAATGATATATATATATTTTTTTCATTTGTATTGAAGAGTTTATTTTCTAACAAAGACTTGATTTATATCTTTTAATCTAGGTTTCCATTTTTCTGCCAGAATGTTAAAGGGGCCCTGCAGCAGGTTCTTTGGCTGCGTGGCGTCCGGCTCCCCCAGGTGTGGTTTTACTTTGGAGAAAACATGCAGGAGCAATTCCCACTGCCTACTGAGCAGCATCATCTCCATGTCCAGCGTAATATCCAGTTTGAACCTAGGGGTGAGCACACCGTCACGCTCCACCATGTGACTATATTCAATTCATCTCATTCTCACAGAGTGGTGGTACAGTCATCTTCTATTGCCTCTGTGCCATAAATAGCAGACTGATAATTCGTATGCTCACAGATCCATGACAAGTAAATAGTGAAGTATTGCCATGTGCTGTGTACTATTTTATATGTTTTGGGTGGCTGGAGTTAGGTTATTTGTTTCATCATGTACCAAGCCTTTATATACAACGTAACTATAAGCAACAGGCATATTAAAGTCAGAGTTAGTGAAATCACAACAGTGTGAAGCATGAAATTGAAAGTTTCTTTTGCTGTTGGTTGCCTTCCAAAAAGTGTTTCCCACCAATGGTGTTCTCCATCCTTCTTCACTCCTTCCAAGATAGAGCCTATATCCTCTGTATCGTGATGAATGGTCATTTAAGTTTTAAGTCTGCTGTTTTGGACACATTCTGGTAGTAGACACAGGTCACCATGCTGTAGCAGTTTCTTCACCAATGTAAAGTTCATTCCGATGGCAGTAGGCAATGGATCTTGACTCAATGTAGCGTTAGACTGTAATAATTGAGAAGACATAATGAGAGCTGGATAATTTAATTCACATCCTATAATTTTAGTAAAGCTGCAAACACAAGTATTTGAGTGGTTATTTGTTACAAGGAGATTATCTACAAGCATATAGTCACAAGGAGTTCTCATACATCCCCTCCTTTTCCAAGATATATGAGCAAATGTCTTGGTCTTTGGTGGTGTTACTCTCACACATACATGTTAGTTGTTACCGTACAACTCTCATGCTAACATCTACAGTTTGCCACTTGTTTCCATTTTTATAGGCCTGCACTCTGTGTTCTAATGGATAGAGTGTAGTCCAGTTGTGATTTAATTCTAGTGCAATGATTGGGTATGTGGTAAATATTGAAGCATTGCATATCATTAAGACAAAAGCTGTAGCTTAATTGTTGATGGGGATAGAAGTAAAACTGACTAAATGCAAGCAGGATTGGAATTCCCTTTCAAATTTAGTTGTGTTACCCCAAATTACCTTTTGAATTCTGGTGGGTAAGGTACCCCCTTCATCTTCCCTTATAATTGCTACTACCATAGGTTGCATCCATTGTTAGGCTTGGATACAAATAAGAGCTGTGGAAACATAATCTTGGGCTACACCAAGTGCATCTACAACCAGTTGGCCATCCCTTTTATTAATTCTTCCCCATGGAGGCAGTATATCAGGTAAGAGCCATTGATTAAATCCCAGCGCTGACATAGAGGACTGCAATGGATTTTGTAATGTGTGTAAATCACTCGTTGCTGAGCTTAATTTATTTGTGAGTATTCCAGCATCTATGATATTTAAGACTCCCAATCCTGTTCCTGTGATGTTGGTCACATGACTCCTTCTTTGTCTTGGAGAGGAGAAGTTTTGCCCTCGAGTAACCATGTTAAGTGTCCTGCATAGGATGTATTTAGGAATGGTGGCTACAGAGACAGTAATTTGCATCAGTCATTTTACTCATTGATTTACCCTGATGGATTAAATAACGCTTGTTGTTGGCCCGTGTTTCTGATCACAATTCAATTTCACAAAATTTGTGAAGATAGAATTTTCTTATTGATGGTTGGGGTGGATGTGATTGTACTAAGCCCAGTAAGGTTCATCTTAAATTCAAATCTTAGTCCTTAGATGTAGGTGTCCCAGCCATAACTTATGGAGAGACATTAATCAGCACAATAGTGTTGAGTGTCATGATGCTCTGGCCTTTATTTCTTCCATGAACTGTTCAGCTAATGGTTGGGCTAACTGGTAGCTGTCAAGCTTGTGCTAAATGTAGTGAAGGTTCCTGTGATACTACTCTGTCCACTTGAAGACAAGCGATAGAGTTTCCATTTCAGGAAAATGTCAATCAGAAAGCAATTTCAATGCATTCACAGCTTACTCAAAGTGTTATAATTTTGCCTGATGCTTTCCATGCTGCTTGCTCTTATGAAGCTGATCTCTTTATTTCTGTTATCTACTTCATTGTCAAAACCCGGAGAACAGACTGTGTCCTTTATTACACACATGCAGTGTCCACTGCAGCCTGGCTGTCCTTGCTGGGCGCCCAAGGTTTTGCTACAATTAATAACAGGATGGAAATTTTGTATAAGCTCCTTGTTGCTGTTCTGAGTTCTGAATGCGTGTGAGAAAATCTCCTGGATTTTTTCCTATATTAAAGTATTATTTTTTCACATTAATGACTCCAAAATAGCTGAACTTTGACTTGAACTTTTCAGTATGCTTTTCCCAGAGTATGCGTTTGCTGAGCCACTCTGTTGCAGGGGGTGGAACTCTGGCCCCGGACAGTGGCCAACCCAGTTGTCTTTTGCTACATGATCTTGAGGAGTGGATAAGTTTGTTGTCTGAATCTCTGTAGACCTCCGTAGCACATTATAGCTTGAATATATCCCTGCTGGAAGCATTTAAAAATGTCTAGTTTTAAAGACGCATCTCACTGAAAGGTATTTGTAATTGGTTAAGCAAACATTGCTTATTAAATGACAGCAGTCCTTTTATGGGTTGTGGGTATGTTGCTGTCGTGGTGGTAAAGGGATAGAGCTGATTCAGATTAGTAGCTTTGTAGCTTCTTTTGCAGTTCAACAGTGAAGGTACAGCTTTGGAACTGGACTTTGAAGAACTAGGTTCAGAAAAATAATCCTACCCCATTGTTTTTGGGGGCTAATCACTTCCAGCCTCTTGGTACCTGAATTTCTTCTCTGTAAAGCGGAGACTACAGACAAGATAGGCGTTGTCCTGGACTGCACCACTGTCTCTGAAACTTATGTGCCACTCCATTGTGGAGCCGGGAGCTACACAGACCCCACTTAGCTGGAGGAGTGAGGATTTATGGACATTTGCCAGACAATTTTCCAGGCAGATCTTGATAGCTGGTGGATGGGGTGATGTTTCATGAAAGTATTATTGATGCAGTCTCATTGTTCAATGTGTTGGCTGTCTCTTGGAACAGATACCTGCCCAGAGCTTCTTCCTGAAAATGTTCAATGGGCAGGAGAGCATGGCAGAAATGCAGGAGCATTTGAGAGTTGTAGATGTCCATAGAGTTTGTTCTCAGCACCCGGTTCCTAGACTGTCTGGATCCATCTTTAAGGCCATTGTAAGGGGTCCAGCTATCCTGCAGAACCACATCACCTTTTACTGTTTCACATTGAAAGACTGAGAAAAGCTGAGAAGAGAAAGATCCATGGCAGTACAAGCCATTGGTTGGGGTAAATGAAATAACTTGAATGTCAAATAGACATTAGACTAGAGGCTGTCACTTAGATAGCAACAAGTCCACTAGCATATGGCCTAAACTGCTACATATGAAGAGGGAAACCTGATATGTAGTGAGAGCTTCCCTTGTGTTTGACTACCTGGCAGTACTCTCAAAGCTGTAGATGGTTGTGCAAACAATGTGTAGAGCAGAGAGGACAAATTTGAGTTAGTGGAAAGAGAGATTTGCTGTTCCTGAGCTCTGGGTCAGGGCTCTTCTCCCACATTGGCTCAGAGATATTTTTTCTCAGTCTAAAATAAAGATTATACTATAAAAGCCAACAGATGCTTAACTGTCGTGTTATGAATGATGTTACTGTAATTAAATGCCTCAGCTTGTTGCCTTGAACAAGTAGCTTCTTTGAGAACTCAGCACTGGTGGAAAATGAATATTATGTTTTGGAGAGAGTAAAGAGGGAGACTTTTCCTTCCTTCATCCCAGTCCTGACTCAGCACGCCAATCTGCCCCATACCCCCAGCCACAGCTACTCCCTCATGTATGGATATGATGTGGGAAGCTTTCCTCAGCATCCATCCCCATACTTTCTCAAGAGCTTTGTGAAGTGGAGTGAATCCTGTAGTCTCCATTTAGAGGTGGATGAGCCAAGACAGAAAGGTTCAACGCCAAGACAGAAAGTTTCAACACCAAGACTCAAAACGCTGCACCTCTGTGTACTTGTGAGCCTTGTTTTTAGGTGACCTGCTGCCCTGTGAACTCACACCTCCCATCTGGGAATTCCTCGTGGGAGTGGGATCTTGAGGGTGGGATTTGTGGACATCCACCTGGGGAAGTGGAAAACGCTAAGGTGTTGAGTTGTGCCCTTGTGAGAAACCTCATTCCACTCAAACCCTAAAAAGCCCCAAATGGGAATGTAACTCCATAGGGGACTTCCAGGTCAGGCTTTTTCCTTACCTCTTGCATTTGCAAAGGGCATTTTGGCAGGTGACAAAACACTGCATGGGCACGTGCAGTGCATGGAGCCGTCCATCTTCTGCAGAGAAACCTTCAGCCAAGGCAAAGACTAGACAAGTACCAGCAGTGCCTGAGTGTCAGACATTGGTGCTAAAAGGTAGTTGAGAAACTCTCATTTTCTTGTGAGGAAGTAAATAGTCAGACTGAGGATTGCTTTTGTGTGCAGAACCGCCTCTTGATTTCCTTTTTCCCACCTTTTTTTTTTTTTTTTTTTTTTTTTTTTTTTTCTTTTTTTTTTTTCCTCACTCCTTTTTCTGTCACTGCTCAGTGAGGGCCTTATCCTTCCTCATGAAGGGCTGGCCCAAGTTCAGCATACACCAGTTCAGCCTGTTCAAGGGCTCCCACGGCCTGGACAAGGCGAATACACCTGCATTGTTGTCTTTCTAAACTTGCCTACTGGGCAGATTTGCTACACAGTGAATAAAAAGCCAGATAAGAGCTCTGGATATCAGGAATTTCATCCTCATTTGGAATAAATTGCATTTTGGGAGAAGTTCTCTCTTTTCAGAATTCATTACTCTTAATGGATGAGCTTCAGTCAACAATTTCTTCTTGCCCCTGTCCTTTGAAACCAAACAGCCTCAGTCCAAGGAGCTCAGTTGAGACACTCAGAGGTATTTAGACACCCAATGGCCAAGCTGAAGGATCAGCAATATTGTGCTTATGAAGCAGCTAGAGCTTTGAGTGAGGGGTGTTTAAGCGCTTGGGCAGGATCTTTAGGGATCAAGTGCAAACCCTCAGTCTGAGGAAGAGCCCCTCATCTGCAAGTCCTGCAGTGGACCAGCCCGATTTCCAGCCTCTCAAGTCTCCCTGAATGGCAGCCTGCCCTCTAGTGTCTCACCCACTCCCCGGTTTGGTGTCTGCAAACTTGCAAATTCAAGTCTCCTCATGTAGGTCATTAGAGGAGACATGAAGCCGTCCTGGGCCCAGGGCTGGTCCTTGAGGGACACCACCAGTGCCTGTCTGCCTGCTGGGCTTTGTACTGCTTGGCTGCACCTCCTCGAGCCCAGCAGCATAGCTAGTTTTCCACCCACTTTATATTTCTCTTATCCAGCCCATAATGCACCAATCTTTTGATAAGATTGCTGTAGGAGACTATGTCAAAGGCCTTACAGAAGTTAAGGTGTACACTTTGCACCACTTTCTCCTTGTCCACAGTCACCTTATAATCAAAAGAAGTTTTTTACTGGATCAGGCATGGTTTAACTTAAACACAATTTCAACTAGATTTGTACTGCCCTCCCTCTACTCTCCAGGGTGTGGTGTCAGTGTGGATCAAATTTATTCAGTTTATCTTCGTCCCCTGGAGCTGTCAAACCTTTAACACACGCTCATGCTGCTGCTGCAGCAAAAAAATTGAACCCAATCCTGAGCAATAAAGTCACAATTATTCCCTCCAAAAACTACATGCATTCTGGGAGAAAGGACAGATGATTTTCAAGATGGAATAATTATGTAGCAGAGCCTCACTGTATTTATGTGAAAGGTTACTACACCAGAAGTCCAAATATTAGCAAAATCACCCCAAGCAAACAACATGTCGCATTTGCATCTCTGTCTCCTGCTCTCATAATGATTGCTCGTCTTTATGTGCAGAGTTATATGGGTTTTTATTGCTAATGTCTTTCTCATTAATAGCCTGCTTGAGTTTTATGGTGTATCTTTTTGGCACAAAATCAATTGAGTGTTTGCAATTATGCTTCTGGATAGAAGATGCTGTTTGTTTTCTATTGCTCTTTAAATCTTGGACAAAGAGATCTATGAGGGAGCATCATGCATGGTGCTTGGCCAAAGATACCAGAAGATTATTTGCAAGATGGTTATGGCCAAGAAGACAATTTTCTCCTGAAGTTACAGGGCCTTCTCTCAGCTAGATGCAACATGCATGTATGACCAGCACTGCAGAAAGTACAGGGACTTTAGACAGGGTTTGCCCTGAAGCTCTGTAGGCTGGGAAATGCCTAGGCTCTGCAGGATCTCCATGTTCAGTTGGAAGAGGGCAGGAGTATTACGGGCAGTGATGTTAGTCCTGTTGGTCCATGGAAAGGTGGGACCTGCCTTAAGCAGAACTCTTCCTGTGCACTGGTAAGGCCTCGTATGGGCACACTTTGTGCAATGTTAGGCAACATGCCACATGAATCACTTTGCAGAGGCTGGAAAAATGTAGCAACATATGGAGCTGAGTTTGGGGAAAGAATTGAAAACAAACCTCATAACTTGAATGGTTTCCTCCCATGGCAACTGTTCATATGTGCTGTTGATGCTTGATTTGGGCCTCCCTGTTCACTGGGGAGATACCTGGAAATTGTCAGAGGAGTACTCACTCTCCAGAAGCCTTTCATCCCCTCTGTTTGCAGCTGCTTGGGATGAAGTGTGAATTCTGCACTGACCTATGGAAAATGCAGTTGGCTGCTTCCCCACCTGAGATGCGGGAACCCCTCAGACAGCATCTCCACAGCCTCTAAGCTGGATCACATCTAAACCCAGCATCTACTGAGAGTGACAAAGAAAGGACCTTGTAACCAGACTGGGAGAGTTTCTAGTGGACACATCATAGCCATGCCCACACCTGACTAAAGCACCATAATTCTAATGCAGCCCAAGCTGACATTGCAGCTCCCATGTGGAGAGTCATCTCTGCCACCAGCCACCACAAAACCTGCAAGCTGGATGAAAAAGCAAGTGGGTGGCAGTCCTTTCTTTAGGTGGCTGTGAGGATAATGCTCTGGAGGAATGGGTCGTGTCCCTGCTCCTGCTACATACTTCACATATGACACTGACTAGCTGGTCAAAAGGGACCTCAGCTCTCCAGCCATAAAAAGCAGAGAGGAGTGGTGCTCTCTGCCTTTAGCTATTTGCACTGTAACTTTTACAATGGGAATATTGCTGTGCCCATGGGGGTCCTAGTTTACCCCTGGGATAAAAGCTGTAAGTGGTTTAAACCAGCTGAGAATAAAACAACTTCAATAGAAAATAAACAACACAGGAGTTAGAACAGAATAAACTCAAAACAAGAACTCAGCAAAAGTCTGATGAACTAAAGTCACAGCACTGCTGACACTAAAGATACGTCCTGGTTAACCGTGGGATCATAGAATGGCTTGGGTCGGAAGGGACCTCAAAGATCATCTAGTTCCAACGCCCTGCCATGAACAGGGTTGCCAGCCACTAGATCAGACTGCCCAGGAACCCATCCAGCCTTGCGTTGAACGCATCCAGGGATGGGGTATCCACAACTTCTTAAGGTTAAGGTTGTCAAGCACTTCCCATTGGGATACCTCCTTCGACCGGGTTGCCACCCAAGCTCTGGTTGTGCTTGTCAGGCTCACCCATCTCCAGCCTACAGCTCTGGCAATTGTAGAGGCAGCCTCTGTGCTATAGGAAAACCATGGTTAAACACTTATTTTATTGGCTGATTTTTGCACCGTCTTTCAGGATGTTGGCATTGAACTGGGCTGCTTCCCTTCCAGTTAATGGGGCTATGGATGGTTCATTGCCCTCTCTCAAGGGCTGTTTGGTGTGTGGGTGCCCTTGGGAGTGATAAATTTCAGCATCAGTGACTCAATGCCCCCAGGACCTCCTTGGCTGCCTCCTCTGTAGGAAATTATTTATACAAGGTCAGCCAGCAAATCCACTCAGGATGTGGACATTCAGAGCCATGACACACAGTGACATCACTTACTGTTTTCCCGTCAGATGGGATTGGGAGAAACAGTTTTTGGGCCAGGGGCTGGAGAAGGAGGTGAGGAGGAGGGTCTCCACCTCAACATTGTCTGGGCAGTCCAAGGTGGCAGAGGTAGTTTTCAGGAACTCCTGTCATCTGGAAACCATCTTGTGGAGCATTTGCTTTGCGTGTCCAGGGGCAGGATTAGCACCCATTTGGGACAGAGCTTGCCGGCTTTTGAATTTCAGCCCATTTTTTTTTAATGAGATGCAGAGATTTTTGCTCAGGTGGTGTGACAGCCACAGTTTTGCTGTGCCAGGTCAAGGCTTCCCATGACTCTCATGGCTGGGTTAGTTCTCACCTCCCCCATAAGAGTCTGGGGAGACAGTCCCTGCCTTCTTCAGGAAGATGAGAGGATTAATTCCCTAAAAATCACGTCTATCCCAGACTGGCCTCTGTATAATTAATTGAGTACTATACTACTCATCAGAATATGGGATGTATTGTGCCCTCCGCCAGATAGACCTCTGCAGAAATCAGATGACAAACAGTTCAAGGGCACATTACTTCTCTCCATTTCTTATAAAGGGAGTTTAAGGTGATGAGAAGATGTCAACATCTGCACTCAAGGATCTGGCATTGGATGAACTGGATCCCACCACTGTACCTGAAAGGTTGGTGAAGTCTGAGTAAACTCCACTCCTGGTCCCACTCTGGACAAGAGTCCTTCATGCAAGAGGCCCTGCTGCAGGGAATTAGGTATTGATTTTGTTGGCTACTGCTGTATCCATGCATATTCTAACTCACTAGGGGCCCTGCTCCAGCAAAACTTGAGTGTTTGTTTAATGCCTAAATGGAAGGGGGATAATTATATACTTAAAGTTATTTAGTAAATGCTCTGTTGGAGCGAGGGGTGTACAAGAATTAGCTGCAAAGTTGGTTGTAGTAGATAGAAGCCAAGGTGGAATCTGGCCAGGGATTCTCTCGCTCATTTCTGTGTCCCAGAGCACTTCATGAAGCTGAATGGGCAAAATATGGCCAAGACTATTCTTTCCGTATTTTAAGTTTTCAACTAAAAATATCCATATTCCAGGCACTTTTT
This sequence comes from Alectura lathami, assembly GCA_013399715.1. NCBI lineage: Eukaryota > Metazoa > Chordata > Aves > Galliformes > Megapodiidae > Alectura > Alectura lathami. Next base: position 40,407 of record VXAV01003697.1, on the reverse strand, counting down.
CCTGTAATGCAGATAGGTCGCTCCTTCTGCGATCTGGGATATGTACAGGCATGGTATCTCTGTTCATGGTTGTTGCTTATTTTCCCTTGTTTTTGTCAATATAAATATCAGATTTTTTCCTCAGTCACTTCTAGTGTTTGAAAAGTGCATTTGTGCAGGAAGATGTTTCCCCATGGCATTTTGGGATAGGGCAGAGTTGACAACTGCCGTTCTGGTGTCCTGCTTATTTTCAAACATCTGCAATGGTTCCCTCCACTTTTTGCAGGGGTAGCTTAGCCACCCGTACAATAGCAGCTGAGCTGCCGTAAATTACAGCCTGAAATACTAAAGATTCCTGAAATCAAAACCATTTTACTGTAATACCCTATGTTGCAACAACTTGTGAAGCAGCTGCCAGAGTTTTACATTAGGACTCTGTTCCTGCTTTTCCCCCACCTCCCCAGTGCAGCTGCCTGTCTTGCACTATGTGTGTAAGGATTGCTTTTTTTGGTGCATGAAAAACTTCTCAAACACATCAAGGGGGACATGTCTGATGAACAGTGGGTTCATGCCTTCTGTTCCAGGCAGGACCACGTTGGCCTGAGGTGTCAGTGCTCTACTGGCGTAAAATGTATAGTTATTGCACCAGAGGCCTTCAATCTGCAAGTGCAAATGTGACATAAATGGGTCTAATGTGCATGGGACTTGTAATGGGTGACAGTTTAAGAGCTGCACTTTGAAAATATGGTCCTCTGTGTCCCATTCTCTTTCCTTGGCTTTCATTTACTTTCTCAAACATATGGGGGAGATTAAACACAGAGTGCTTACTACTCTCCAGCAACTGTGCTGCTCTCTCTCTCTCTCCCTCTTTTTTTTTTTTTTTTAGTGCTTAAAAGAAAGCAAGGGCAATCACAGAGCTCTGCTGTGGATCAGCAGCCATGTGCAGGAATGGCAAGGAGATGTCTGGACCTGTGCAATGCTGCAAATTGGATTGGATGTTTTATCATTACCTAAAGTCTTAAATCTGTGTATCTACAAAATAACTAGGGCAGACTGTGTAGTTTTGGATGGTGCTCTGCATATACAACTCTGCCTCCCTTTGTGTTCATGTTCAAGCAGCAGTGTAGGAAACACTGAATCAGAAGGGCCAGGTATATGAAATGTAAGGTTTCTTGAACATTGGAAGCTTTCTTTGCTCTCTGCTCTGTGTCTTGCAGCAGGCACATGAGAAGGTTGAGCTTTAATATGCATCTGGAGACACTTCACTTCAGGAAAGATAAATCATAGAATCATAGAATCATAGAAGGGCTTGGATTGGAAGGGACTTCAGAGATCATCTAGTTCCAACCCCCCTGCCGTGGACAGGGCTGCCAGCCACTAGCTCACTAGATCAAACTGCCCAGGAACCCATCCAGCCTTTATTCTGCCTTTGATTAGTTCTTATACAGTCCCAGTTCAAGAACACTGATTTCCAAATACACACTTGAGGCTCAGGTATCTCAAAGTCCAGAGAAAAACCCGAAGTTGATCATCACAGACTTCCAGTAGAGCATAAGCACATCCTTAAAGGCTTGACTGATTCCAGATCACCTCATTACTGAAGCTGTACAGTACAGCTTTCTCCTCTCTTGGTGAGTCACTCTGGTGGTGAATGACTGCATGCCAGAGCAGCATCTCACCTGCAGACCTGCTGGGACAAAGGCCAGCCCAAAGCACCAACCCTCTTCTCACGCAACAACACGTGCTCCTTTTCCCCCAGCAGCTTATTTGTCTGCTTTGTCAGTGTGAAGTGTATTTCTGTGAGCATTTTGCAGGTGTGAACAAGGCAAGAACAGTGTTTAATTGTTCTTCTCCTCATTACACATACATAAAGTTACTTTTCCCTTTTGAAGGAATAATTTCAAGCTGTCACTAGGTACATTTTCCTAGGAAGGGCAATTTGCTGAAAAGATTGAAGCCATATGGTGCCTTCCCAGTGATGCCAGAACAGGTGTTTTTCTGCTTGCCAGTCCTTACCCCTGCCTTCCTGACCAAAAAACTCACAGATAGTACCAGATCCTATTATTCACAATCAATGAGGCAAATTATTAAGAAGGTTGGAACTGCTTTTGTTTCCATGTATGCTTGTATAGAGAAGCTACCATCCTTCTCAGTACAGAGGGAAACCTGGATCTATCTGTGGAAATTTTTGTTTCAGGGGTTCTTCCGCCCCTGCTCCTGTCCCCATGGGCACCTTTCAACCACTGAGCCGGGCAGCGGGTCAGGCTGGAAGAATGATCTGGGTGTCCGCACACTGTAGCAGGGTACACAGACAAGTCAATGGGGTGGAGTTCTGGAGGTGTCTAGTCCAAGCTCCCCTTCAAAGCGGGACAACTTTAGCACGTTAGCTGTGACTTTGCCTGGCTGAGCCTTGAAAACCTCCAAAGATGGACGTGCCATGACTGCTCTGGGAAGTATTTGCCCATGCTGCATACCTGCCTGGTAAAACACAGTCCAACCTGATCCTCTCAAGCCGGTTTCTCTAGTAACCTCCCATCCAGGTAGCTACTGACCTATGTTAGATCATCCCTTAAACTCTTTTTGATCAAACTGATCAAACTCATCTCCCTCAGTGTTTCGTCGTAGGTATTTTTCTTTAGTTTTCTGAGGTAGTGGAGTTGCCCAGTAGTAGATGCTTTCTGGGTCATCTACACCCTTCTTCAGCTGGAGGGCCAAATAGCAGACCCAGTAAGCTAACACCAAGCAGACAAGGACAGTGACTTTTGTTGATGGTCCCTGGCTGGCCTTGCTACTCCAAATATAACTCAAAATACAAATTTTCCTATTTCCCTTTGATTATACATTGCTGGTTCTTAGTCAGATGGTGTTCTCCACAATAACTGCGTCCTTTTCAGCAGGGTCCTATTACTGCCCATTTGATAATGGAATCAGTCACAACATGGAAACTGCCTCTCAGTTGAACTGTGGCAACTGGTTGTGCATGCACTGCTTGGATCTTAAACATAAGTCCTAATAGAACTTGTTGCAGTGGTTTAAAATGTCTCTGTCTACCTAGTGTCTAAGCTTCTTCAGAATTTTAACAGAAATCAAGGGTAGAGTCTTTGTATTTAACATATTCTGAGATTTTCCAGGAAAGATAAAGTCTATCTGAAAGTAAAAGTAAGAACTAGACACTGTAAAATTTCTTGACTGTGATGTGATGTGATGTGATATCTGTTCTCTCTCATGCTCTAGCAAGAACCAAATTGATCCACTTTTGCTATAGGAACATGATGGAAAGCAGTTAGTTTGTATGTATTGAGAAAACTTTTGCTACTCGAACCAAACTTGTTGGCTATAATGTGATACAAAATTTGGCCAAATTTGTTGCGGTAAGTGTGTCTGCATCATGCTGCTTTAGAAATTACAAACAAATCTCTCTACTTCGTTGTTGTTGTTGTTCTGCTGTCTAAAACTAACATTACTAGTTGGATTTAAACAGTGGTTAACTTGCCTTTCTCCTCAGTAATCATCTCTCATATCCTAGGAGTACATAAACTCGCATTTGTACTATATGAAGGCCCATGCCAGACTCACATAAATAAATAAATGAGAGTGTGAGCTGCTTTTGTGATACTACTAATGACAGAGGCACTGTTGCTCTTAAAACACTTGTCACTTGAAAAAAACATCAAAACTGGGTCTTGCAATATGTTAGGTACTTACAGTAACTTCTCTTCGTAGCATATAGAATTTGTAGAAGTGTCTTATATTATTTATTTATGGACTTCTGTTCAACCTTGAAATGCCCATTTTGGTGAGTTAGTGATGAGATGTCATTACTTGTTCCACTTCCATTCAATATTTAGCCATCCCACTCATTTTTTCTTGATTCTATCATGCATGTGTTCACTTTGATTGGATAGAATATTCTTTGGTAAAGCCTGCAAAGAGGCACATACTTCTATTTATGCTCATAAACACATACAAAAAAAAAAAAAAAGAGTTGGGGTTGTTCAGCCTGGAGAAGAGCAGGCTCCGGGGGGACCTGATAGCAGCATTCCAGTACCTGAAGGGGCCTACAGGAGAGCTGGGGAGGGACTCTTCAGAAAGGCATGTAGCGATAAGACAAGGGGTAATGGCCACAAACTGAAAGAGGGGAGATTTAGGCTAGATATTAGGAAGAAATTATTTCCTGTGAGGGTGGTGAGACACTGGAACAGGTTGCCCAGAGAGGCTGTGGATGCCCCGTCCCTGGATGTGTTCAGTACCAGGCTGGCTGGGGCTCTGAGCAACCTGGTCTAGTGGGAGGTGTCCCTGCCCATGGCAGGGGGTTAGAACTAGATGATCTTTAAGGTCCCCTCCAACACAAACCATTCTATGATTCTATGATTCTCTTGGTCCAGTGTCATGTCACCTCTGGAACATATCAAACAGAATTAGACATTTATATTCATCCAACAAAACCAAATCCTGGAGCTTACTGCAATGTGAATTTACACTCCTAGAGCATATATGGGCAAATAAGTTTCTGAATCTTGAGATGAATTCCACCCCAAATGTTAGGTACCTCTAATTTTCTGTCTTTATCACAGCTGGTTAGCATTCAGGAGCAGCTACAAATGAGATCTTCTCATTGATCTTACTCAGGAAAGTGTCTGTCTGCAAGTAGAACTCAGTATGAGGTGGCATTACTGACATATCTATTCCACAGGACAGACGCTTGCAGTCATTCTCCGGTGGTGACTCACCATAGAACTCAGAATTGCCATATTTAAAATTATTTGTCTGTTCAAAGATGAAGATCTGGAACTAAACATATTGCAGTGAAAATATAAATTTCCTCTTATGATGTGTTGGAGGCTCTTGCATATGAAGATATGTACGAATAGTTATATGAAGATATATAGGATAGACACATACGATTAGACAAAACTAAGAGCTTTGTCCCTTGTAATTGGTCTCAGTGAAGAGAGATGGACAGTACCGTAGGTGACCGTGTTTGAGCAGGAGTGTTGGACTAGATTACATGCAGAGGTCCCTTTCAGCCTCAGCCATTCTGTGATTCTGTGGTTATACAGAACAGGACTCTGCCTGACTGCAGTGGACCAGTACGGCTGGGGTTCAAAATATGAATATTTTTTGGATCGGGAGATCAGGATTCATTCAAGTCTGGCTGAAGTGGGATGCAAGGCTTCTGTGAGTTGGTGTAGAAGGAGGAAGACTGTAAGCACTGTGCCTGTTTCTGTTTCTGTTTGAGAAATGAGATCCTACTGATTTCACTGAGATTTCCTTACCCCCAGAGCAGATAGGAATGCAAATGCTTCTTTAGATCTGGATCTGAGATAAGAAAGGATGACAGATGGAGCTCACCTATCTCCCGCTAATACTATTTTTATCTATCACTACTAAATTAGTTTCTACATTAAAGCTATTTTAGCATTTATTTTTGCTCTAATATTTTTTGCAGTTTATCACAAAATCTTGCTCTTTTGGGATAATCCAGTCTCTAAAAATGAGATTTAACACTGAAATCTAATGCAGAGCTTAGTTCAATCCATATCTGACTATTATGTGATACCAGAAAAGTTTTCTTCTGAAGTACGTGGGAACTGCTATGTTAAAAAAAAATACAACAACACAGAAAAACAGAGTAGTGAAATATATCGATCACTGCTCTGATCCAGGACAACAACACTATGAAAACTTCTGTTCAGCTCACTAAACTCCCTTATATATCATAATTATAACTTAATGTAAAATGTGACTTTTACGCAGGCCTCTAATCTGTTCATCACTTTGATTGGCAAAGCCTCAAATCATTTGTAGTTGGTTCACAGCACTTTGCGTGGGGTTGATGCTGGCCTAGGTGACCCCTTGGGGTAATGTAAAGGCTACGAGACAGACACCCAGGTGTCTCCAGTGGAACAAGCATCAGAGAGATGGGAGAAACAGAACAAGTTTTTAAATTAACTCTTACCGTCTGTTACAGGCAAACCTTCTAAATAACCAGACAGTGACATTAATATGCAAGTGAATGACCTATTCTTCAACGAGAAGGAGCTGAGAATAGAATTGATGTATGCTGTGTATTTACTCAGTTTTACTGGAATTCTTTTTTCATAATAACTTTTGTAACCTTAAAAACAGCCTCAGACAGCAACCAAAACCCATGCTTTACAGTCCTAGCACACTGCACATGATGCGGGATGCTGCAACATCTGCAGGCTGCCACTGAAGTGGGTGGAATGTTCCACCAGGACAGTGAAATGGGCTGCCCCAGGAGCCTGTAGAGCTGCCTCCACCTGGGGATTTTCACAAATAGGTCAGATCAAGATTAGCTGGGAGGCCTGTTAGTCAGGATTGCTTCTGTTTTGGTCTGGTGTCTCAAGGGTTCCCAAAGCCTCTCCGGGAGAGTGTTTCTGTGCTGCCTGCATGAGGGTATTTGAAATGTGATATTTCTTTGAATTGGGGTGTTCTGTGGTGAGGGAGCCCCCAGACTGATAACCCAATGAATGCCAGTGCAGTCTATTTCTGAGTCCTGTTGCGGTCTGAATGTTTAATGAATAATAACTGACTTAAACATTTTATTTCCTGTCATTTATGTCCATTGGACTTAAAGTTCTATGTAGCACACAGTTTATTGATTTTTTACAATGCCTACTTGCACTAGCACCACAGTGCACTTCTCTAATTCTTTTTTTTTTTTTTTTTGCCTCTTTCTTCTTCATCTTACATTTATGCAATCATAACACTACCTTGGTGATATTTGGCTTTTAAAATTAGGATCCAAGCATGCAATATTCAGTGGAGCTGTGAATAGGAGCACAAATGTGGAAAGATCCAGTAATTTCAGTGGGATGAGTTAAAATTAAACACACAGGGAACTGGTAGCAACTGTGTACTGAAAATGTACTGACCTCATGATCTGAGCTTTGCCTGTGGACTTTCCTGCCTCTGGGGGATGCAACAACTCCATGGACATCCCACCTGGATGTGAGCATCTCCAGGCATGTATGACAGGATGCAGCAGTGATGAGGAGAAATAGAGGAGGGAATGAAAATTCTGAAAATTAAAACACTCAGGCAACAAGGGGCAGTGACTTTCCTCTGCAAGCTGCACACACTTTCCCTGGCAAATATTCTGAAGGCTTTCTCTCTCACCTTTTCACACTGGTGATGTTTCTTCAAGTTGTATCCTTTGCGTTTGTTTCCTTTGATCTCTCTGTTTGTCCTTTTAAAATATGCATGTGCACTGAAGAACAGTAAATGAAATCCTTTTGCCTATGTGCCTTCTGTATGTGCTTCTCTTTGGGGTGATGTCATGTGCCCTGTTTAGGCTGGAGGTGGCTATTATTTCAGCCATCTATTCCCGTAAAAGAGCCTAGCTTTTTTTCTTACAACTCCTAGAAAACCAGTGAATCGTTTTCAGGGAGTTTTTCATCTAACACTTAACACTGAGGTTAAAAATAGTCGGTATCAGCATGTACATTGAAATATATAACAATATAAGAGAATTTTTGTGAAGGTTTTTCCTGTTGCAAACCCCTCTTACTAGATTACAGATACTATGGAACTTAATATACCTAATGTACACATTTTAAAACTTATTTAAGTAGTATAATAAAATATAATAACACTGGGAGTACCTGGGATTTGTATCAAAAACTCTCCAGCACATACAATTTTAGAAGTGGTCACAAGCCTTAGATTTATTGTAGGTGTTTATAGCTCTTTGTGAATTTCTGTGGAGGGAGGGAGAGATGGTTAGTCCTGTTTTGCTGACATTACAAAACATAAAACTTCCTTGGGGTTTTATAAAAGTTCAATTTCAGTGTTTAAATCATTCGTAAGTTGTGCTAGATGCAACACTGAGTATCTAGTTTTATTTCATTATTCTTTGGGACTCTCAGTTTGCACTGTTTGACGTTGCTGGAATTTCCAAAGCTGAAATTACAGAGTACAGAGAAATATGCACAGTGCAAAAGGGATGATGGATCTTACTCTGACTCATTTAAAATAATTTTCTTTGCCCTAAAATCTTAGAGTGATTAAAAAATGGTGATCTAGCTAATCCTCCTCAGGAAACAGAATCTGTGAGCTGCCCTGATTTACTCCTGTGAAAGTGCATGTATTTGCAAGAGCAAAAGGCTAGTCCCACCATCCAGGTTAAGTTCAGGCTGCTGTAGGAGGGAGTTTGTCATCGTGCAGCTCCAGAGATGTTCTGGAAGTCTCCCCAAGTACATGAATTTTCACCTGCTGAATTCTAGGACAAGGAAAATATTGAAATTATCCAGAGGGAAAACCACTGTCCTGGTATAATCGGAGAAATCACTGACTGCAGAAGAAGGAACGAACAGTCGGTGATACTAACAAGATTCTTGCTGGACTGGGACTGTCTCTTTCTCCTTCAGCTAGGACACTCTGCCTCACTTTGTCCTCTTTGACCCAGCTTTGTTTCAAGATCAGGTTTTTCCTTCCAGTTCATTTATTTAGAAAGAAAAGTTAGTGACAGGTCATCTTTTCATTTAGGAATGCTATGTAGCAGTCTGACTGCAACAGCATCTGTTCTGGTTCCCTCTTTGTGGGCACCAATCTCCCCAGTACAGTGAGAAACTGGTAGAGAGCTGTCTTTGATATGGTCGGTTTTTCACTGCTGCCCTGTGCTTGAGGAGTGCATCTGCTGCTGCAAAAGATTGGTGAAGGCAAAGCAGTCCTGGCTTCGTGCTAGGCTGGCTAGCCCAGAGCCCTGTACTGGTGGCAGGCTGCAATGTGAGCTGCTGGGATGGGATCTTGGGGCTCGCCTGTGCGGGATTTGCATCCCGGCTCCATCTCACCCATGGAGGAGCTGAATGACATCAGATGGTTTGTGTGAGTTAAAAAAATGTGTGTCAGTTTAATGGATGGCCAGTGGTTAAGTTTTCACATGTACCTGCAGGGAAAGATGTATTAAGTAGACGAAAACGGACTCTTTCTTTGGACGGCTGTGTACCCATCCACATCCCTTCTCTTCATGTATACATATTTCAAAACTGCTTTCTAACCAGCCCTGGCTCTGTAATTTTAGGTTCTACTGTCGTGAATGTATCTTGGTCTTCCAGAATGAGCGTTACCTGTTTAGTCCTCATTTTCCTTCCAAAACGCAGCTTGCTATTGAGCCTCTGCAGCAGGGTAAGCCTCGAGTAAGTAGAACAGCTGCAGCAGCCAGCCTGGAGAGTGGGGCTGGGACAGGAGCTGCTCCATCTACTGGAAATACCAAGGGAAAACTGCTGTGCTCGTGCTTAAACGGGGAGATGGCAACCGGGAGTATTTCTACATCCATCACATGGCAGGAAGCCCTGTTTGTTCTGTTTGTAATTGCTGCAGTGGAATGCAGAGAAGTAACCTTTATTTTGGATTAGGAGGCTCCACGTCAGCACAGGAGCCGTCTTTTCCCAAGCAAAGCACCTGTCAATGGCCTTTATCCATGGAGCCATTCTGTCAATGTCTGGAGCAGGCGAACATCACACCTGGCTAACATCACTCTGTCAAAAGCTTATTTTATTCAGGCTGCTATTTAGTTTTGTTAGCCCCAGATCTGGCCCTATGAAACTGCTAACTGTATTAAAGCATCCCGAAGCATTACCGATCCTACTCGTATGTGCAACTAGAATTTATTATTTCAAGCAAATACATTGCTGACTTGTCCATTCCTAGTGTCACACATGACGAGGATTTTGAAAGACAGCAACAGACTAGCTGGAATGACATGAGAGCTGCTTTCACAGCAGCACAGCTGACATAGCAGGAGTGACACAGCCAAAATTAAATCACCGCTCCGGGAATACTTGGTAGTGCAAGCCCAAATTGGAAGTACTCAGCAGGCCTGGTGACATCACGGGCACTTTTTTTTTTCCCTCCTGAAACACTCCAAAAATATGTGAGAATCTTATTTTGTAAAACGCGACGTTCTTCAAAGTGTTCTCCCATGATTCATTTGTTTTGGGTGTGGTAATAACCCTCTCAGTTCCATGTGTACTTACTCATTAATTTTCTCCCAGTGGAGAATTTCTCTCTTCCTTGTAATTATTTGGGGATGGAAAAAAAATTCCTGATATGTCACCTAATAGGACAACCCCTTACTGATTGAGGAAGAGGAAGACTGAGACTGCAGAGTTTTGGCACTGTGTGCTTGATCCGAGGCTTATTAGTATCCATGAGTTCATTAATTTAATTTTGATGTGGATCCAACCACCTATACTATCTTTTGAAAGTTTTCTGTGATTTCTGTGATACTTTCAGGTTTCTGACAAAAGTAAATTTTGGAAGCATATCTTTCTGCAACCTCTCAGAAGTTCCTCACATAAAAGGGAAATGGTCTCCTGATCAGGGGAGCAGACACTCTGCTCTGAGAGATTCTTTAGAGTTCTGGTTCAAACCTTCATTAAAGATCACTGCTACTGACTCTTTTCAAAAGTTGCTATCTCCTTCTGTGTGATGTGATGAGATGTGATCAATTTTTTTGATGCCTAATTGTGAAAGTGACGTGTTACTTTCTGACCTGTTGGTTGGTCTGGGGGTCTTCCATTGGAACAAGACGCTGGGGAAGACCTGCTGTTTGGATCCATGTGCTGCTCTGTGGGATTTAGCTGGATCACAGCGATCACAGTACTATTTCCTCTGTGTGATACTGATGAAGCTTTGGGCTAGTGTGATATGGTTTTGATTATCTGAAAATCCTTTCCTAATTTTTATAAGCACATTTGATGGCAAGCAGTATGGGTGGAGACCAGATCTTCTGTTTCAAGGAAAGTCTGATTTTCCAGTCCCAACTGGAAAGGAAAAACAATCCTTTCCCAGCAAGTGAAATTCCAGGAAGGCAAATAAATAGGACAAAATGTTTGGTCTTAATTTTCATCTTTTATAACTTTGGTAACTGAATTTTCTTTTGAAAGTCCATTTCAGGAGAAAGAAAACCAAAAGTGGTGTTCACAAAGGGCAAAATAGAATATGTGAACTTCACAATGTGCTATTCGTTTTCTTTCTAGGGCATATGAGATCAGAATCAACAGATTTCTGAAAATGCATGAATTATGACAAAATCAGGTCTTTTTTTTTTTTTTTTTTCCCCCAAAAACACTTTAATGAAAACTTGCCAATCAGCTGTTACTGCAAGTGCACCCTTGGCCAGAATGTCCAGGCAGATCTTCTGGAATGGGCTTGCCAAAAGCATGTGGTGAGCCTGAAGTTAAAACAAGCAAACAGTAGCAGACTTAGGTTAAGGCAAGATACTTTGGAAAAAATCCACCTGTTTTAAATGGAATCCAGTTGTTGTGAAGGCTGGATCCTTTCTTCCCACTGATCCTCCAGTTCCCTCTTGTAAGTCACTGAACAGATTTATATGGCTACAGTGGATTAGAGATTTTATAGCAACTTCATTTAGATTGAAAAATGGAGATAGAAAAGTTAAATAAGAGAATGAATAATTCAGTTTCTAGTAGGGTGTGCTGTGCCTCTTTATTGTGATGTTGAATGTGATGTACGATGCTCAGCCTGCATGACTCCATACATGGATTTTGGAGTTCAGTACATCAAAAGGCATGTCAGGAGCCAGCATGGGTCTTGGAGATGGGTAGCTGGGGATTTAAGTCACCTGAGTGAATGCAGTCAGTAATTTGTGCTGGATACAGTGTTTTGGGTGGCCTGAAATTGTGAGATGAAAGTGCTGCTTTTTTTTTTTTTTTCTT
>VXAV01003697.1:0-28683 GCA_013399715.1 Alectura lathami | reverse complement strand
GATAGAGGACTATCCACTGCCTCAAACAGTAACATAACCTTAGGAGTACATAATATCCAAAATGGTAGGTACCTTGAGTTACTTTAGAGTAAGAGTTTTCTTAATTTTCTTCATGTCTTTGCATGCATGTGTATGTGGCATGAATGGCAGCAGACTAGCTTTGGGGATCAATTTTGGAAATGATTATTTATTTGATAGCACCTGAAATTGATGAGTTTCTTGAAAGGAAATTATATGGAAAGGGAGAATGCAGTGCAGTGAAGGATTTGACAGTTCAGTGAGGAGAAAGAGCAAGGAAGAAAATGGGTTATGGAAATTGGAATATGTGGTTACTGAAGTTAACTGAAGTGTGGGTGGCTAGAAATAATTTTGCATGTGAAGTGTATGTACATCCTTTTTCTGGAAAGCATGTGAAAGAAGCGATTTTTTATTTCAAGGATAAAGGCTTCTCTTAGAAATGTTACTTGGGATCTATAGATCAACAAGAACTCAGAATTATTATTTGTGGAGGAATGTTTTTTTGGAAACAGCCAAGCGAAATACATTCCTGATCTCTCATCTTTGTGAGCTGTGACTGCAGCTTTTGTGTCTTGCACTGACATTTTCTCTTTCTGTATTGGACAAAAATGCAAACAGCTAAAGCCAGTTGGAATATTCCTTTAGAAATACTGCTTGAAAATAAATCACTTCATTGTCAAAGTAGAAATTGATGTCAAAAACTCCTGTTTTTATTGAAGAAGAAACAAAACAATGCAAAAGTGAAATAATGTTTCCTGTTTTGTTCATGACAACAGAAGGCCCAGGCATTTTTGTTTGCAAATTGGATTAAGAGCCAATGACATTTCTTATTCAGCAGATGAAACTTGAAACATTTTGGATGAAACTTGATTTTTTTTTTTTTTTTTAACACAAAACAAAATAACATTTTCTGGACTATTTGTGAGGCTGTCCTAATAATGTAAATTCTTATGCATCCCCTACAGAAATGGGCAGACATGACCATACAGACTGATCACCCAGCCAGAGCTGTGAGTTCAGAGTTTGCCTGCTGAATGCACAAATTCTTCTACTAAGAGATTTGCTCTGGATGCCACAAAACATAGTGCAAAAATGCTCAGCTGTGTCTTTTACATTTGGGACATGTTGAAGTTGCTTTTGAATCTCAGTGGGCTGTAGGAAAGGAGACCTTTATGTGCAGAGCTCTCAGGTATGCAGCACAGGTCTGCTTAGGCCAGATAATATTAATCGCATGTGAGGAAATTGAGACTCTTTGCCCATTTAAAGATCATCCATCATTTTCAGAATTAAGCAGCTCTCACATGAAAGTTAAGGAAGGTAAAGAGACTCAGCATAAAGTATGTGATTGCCAGGTAATGAAAGGTGCTGGGGCTCATTACCTAATTACAAGAGGTCTATCTACCTGCCTGACAGATCTGCAGCTTCCAAAGTTCTGAGAGAGATTGCCTAGCCCAGGAAGCTGCATGCCATTCCCCTCCATTATTCACAAAGAGCTCACATGCATTGTGGTTAACCAGACCAGAGATGCGGAACTGGCAGAGCTGGGGGCAGGAAGGTGTCCCAGCTTAGTGGTGTCCCCGTTCCCACTTGTGGGTGCAGGCTGCCCTTTGCTGCCTCTCACAGGGCAGACCCTGATGAGGCTGAGAGCTACATCCAGCTCCAAGCTTGGGCCCATGTGCCTGAGGCAGTACCTACAGGGTTTGGAACTTCATTTCTCTGACTATGGACTAATTGTCTCTCGGTACACAGACACTGATTAACCTCTTTACACTTCACTTGACTAATTCTATATCTTTGCAATAACTGATTGCAGAATGGCCATTTAATGCACTTGGTCAGACTGAGGCAGTTGCATAGGTTGTAGGCAGCTTTAAGCTGTTTCTCACCTGCATCTGCCCTGCGTGTGAAGGTGCAGGGACATCTTTCCCCAGAGTACTGTCAGCACTCTGGGACTGTCCTTCCCCTGTGCTGCTCTGCAGGAGCAGAGCAGCTCACCTGCTCCAGGTGTGGAGGTGGAGGTCAAGGTGGAGATCGCGGTCTCTTTCCGTGGCCCAGTGCCTTCAACATTCCTGCTGGAAAACAAGAACTCTGCATTGCCCCTTACAACCAGGCCAGTGTCCACGGGGTGCTGATAGCACATAGTGTCTTTGCTGTCACTTAGTAAATGTTGCTGTGGGAATGAGTGCAGGGAATCTGCTTCATCTGCCTGCAAAAAAAATGGTGTGCTATGTGCTGTACCTTGGGAAATGGCAACACTGAGAGGAGACTAAATCAAAAGGTTTTTCTTGTTGCTGTCATCTACAGTGAGGAGCTTTTTCTACTTTTTGATGCATGTTTTTTGACACTGTTTTAGCAGATATGATCAAACTCTATTTGCCTGAGGTTGAAAGATGTGGTGCTGCAGGTAATAGGGTGTAAATCTGTAAAGCGATTGTCTTTGTTTTACGGAGCTGGGGCAGCACTGGAAAGGACGAGTGGCCCATTTGAAAGCTTTTTTTTTTTTTTTAATCACAACTCAGCAAAAGAGAATTTGAATTTAGGAAAAATGCACATTACACTTCATCATGTTTGGACATTAAAGGTTTTGAACAGTGCTTAAGCCTTCCAATAACTCTAAAAGGTCGTATTGCTTCCAGTTTGGGACAAAACTGACATACCTGAACAAATAAACTAAGAACAAACGAGGGTGACTAAAAGTAGAGAGGAATCAAGGCCTTCAACAGCTGCATAGAGTCCTGACTGAGTTATTACAGCTTTGAACACCTCCTCTTCTGGAGCTCACTGTCCACAGCAGGGTAAGCCCTCCTAGCCCATTGCAATGTGCAGACCATGGATTTCTGCAAACACACTAAATTCTTTTCTATTCTGGGAGCCACAGTGCACACTTTTGGCTAGTATTTTTGCTTGTACAGCAACCGTGCAGCTGATCTCTTCACAGTGTCCCAGGAAGCTGAGCTGGAACCATTGCTTGGACCTGTGAGCATTAATGAACTCTGAGAGAGGCACTGAAATTTGTGATACTTGAATACTGGGATGCTTGAATACCTGGATGACAATTACATTCCACTTTCCATATCAATGCTTTTACATATACTGTCAAGTTCTATCTACAAAATGATGAAAGCATCTTAATGGCTCAACCTGTAATACATCTGGGTGCATACAGTGGCCTCTGTGTTTAAAGGTACCAGTTGTGCCCTAGCTGTCTCAATGTCCCATGTCAGGAGATACCAAACAACCTGACTGGAGTCATAAATCGTAACCTAAAACACACAAAGGTATTATGCTCATTGTTGTTACAAAGGTGCCAATGAGGAATTTTACTTTGTGCCTTTTATTTGCTTGGCTTTGTATGTATTTGAAAGCCTGTGTTTCTGCTTCATGATGAAAAGAGGAAAGGATGTGGAGGGAAGCAAGGAGTCAGTGTGAGTCAGGAATTACTGAAGAGCCAAATGCCTATGGACTGTCCAGCATCCAGATTTGCACCATCTGACTGCAGACTCATGGACTGCACCAAAGAGTGGGAACACTGTAACACCCCACAGAGAGAGATGGGAGGTGCTAAGTCCTGAACCCTCTGGATGTGACTCTGCTTTCCACCTGCCACCCCAGGAAGAAGGACCTGCTCTCTGCCAGTCCAGGCCTGATGATCCCAGCACTTCTAAGGGGGAGCCTCTTCTGCAAGGCTATTCTTGTCTTTCCCTTTCAAAGTAAAGAGCTTTGCCCCATATTCCTATTTGTCCTAGCAACTGGCTAGGAATTTTTATGTTCTTGCAAAATATAAAAATCACCACTGGCCCTTGTAAGGGGAAAGCAGTCAGATACAGACTGCCCTGTCTGTTGTGCAGAGCACTTGGTTAATAACCAAGGGTTTTAAATGATTTTGGTTTGTAAAATAGTAAATAATTAAGTATGTTTCGCTTCCGCCCCTGGATGGATTATTAATACGATCAGAGTCACAACTGTGACACCTCACCCAAGAGCTGGCTACATTTTATCAATCTCAGAAACCCAGGGTGTATGATGCAGAACTCATTAGTTACAGTAGAGGCAGTAAAATAATTTAAATATTTTTTCTCTATTTTGAAAAAAACATTATTTATCTCACATGTAGAGTGAAGGCTTTGGAAAAGCTATCCATGTAACAATAACCTAATCATTCTGTTCTTTTCTTCCCAGTTTAGTTTCCCACCCTGTTTCCCAGTGGTGCTGAAAATGGGCTGATTTTGACCAGTACTGGTATGATGTTCTTGTTGCTGCTGAAGCTCCAGAGAATGATACCAGTACCTGATCCTACTTCCCTACACACCATACCTCCAGTAGGTCTAATCCCAAGGTTTTTCTTTATTTTCCTGACTGATGCTATAGTCACCAGTACATCTGACATGTTCAAACAATGTGATGGATACACAGGTATATATTAGCATTTTCTTTTTATGGGTATCAACAAGTGAAATGACATCCTTGGGCAATGCAGTGGTAGCAGGGGCAGGTAAGAATTCAGGAGTTCTTGAATCATTGCACTGTAGTTAATCCTTCAAATCACAAACCCATCCTTGCAATCCAAACTAGACCACATCTCACAGGCAGGTGGCCGTGAGTCTCATCTGTGGGTTGGAAATGAACTGTGCTTGTTCATTGTGAGCTACAGGATTATCATCATCTTGAGACTGATATGGTTGCATTTGACATGGCCACACAGCAATACTGGACGCCAAGTCTTCTTCTGATCTGCTTTTGCTGACAGGTATTCTAACTTCATCTCTGGATATCTCAGACCCAGTTTGTGGCAGTTTCCAGCCCTGTAATCCTGTCAAGGTATTATAATATCACTGTAACAGGCAGCTTTCTGCTGGCACTTAGCAGTGGAGCACATGCCAGAGATTCATGTGAATCATAGGGAAATGGTTCCCACTACTGAGTACATTAAGTTAAAGGAGAAAGCTATTTCCATAGTAACCACATATGGTAGGTCAGATGGTGACTTTCCAGATTTACCACCAGTGGTTTTGATCCTGAATTATTTATACAGTGAGTTTAGCCTCTCTGGTTTGCTTGGCTGGTTGCCTGTGAATCTCCACGTTAACATGTGGGAGAAAACGGAAGTTTTACATGAAGTGCCAGAAATGCTTAGGCTTGGTGTCTTTATTCATAGATGAAACATTACTATTCTCATGGCAAGGATCAGTGCAAATAACAGTGGAAACACTTGAGCTCTTTAATCTATGTTTTACTATGGACAATGCAGTATACATTAATTTGAACTTGTTATAAGTGGAGCTGGTGGCAATTGCTGTGCCTGCATTGCCAAACGTTTCCACTGTAAGACCTGTTTTCCTCACTTGAAACTCCCTGAAGCTTAAAATGCTTCGGCTGAAGTTCATTAGTTCTCCTGCTTCTTTGGACTGTGATTTTGAGAAGAAAATTTCAGCCAATTGCAGGCTGAATTTTGGGGAAGAGGATTGCTTTGCTCATGTGAGAGTTTTCTTAAAACTGTTTTGGTGAGAAACTTGAGTACTTCTAGTATTGGGAGCAAGCACCTAAAATCACACTGATGATATGTCTTCATTTGTTCCCAAGATATATAGTCAAATGTGGTGAAAGTATAGTGTCTTGATTAATTTCAGAACATATTTACATTATCTGCTGCTTTCCCAACCCTCTGAATTCATTAGATCTCTGCTGAGCCTAATCTTTGAGTTCTTGGACAGACCTAGGGGAATGAGGGGAACTTTGTGGACACCTCTTGTAGATTCTGGTGTAAAATAGTCCTGAAACACATCTGCTGTCAGTGATTATCTCTAGCTGGTGGAGTAAGAGACAGCTCAGTGTGGAAAAGAAGGGCTTCCTGCTAGTGGGTGGGTTTGGTCAGAGTCCCTGACCCCCCCATGCTAAGGCATCTCCACAGCTCCTCATTAAGGCACTTTGTGTTATGATGGCTGGGAGGTGTTATTTTGAAAAGTAAGGATTACTTGCAAGCAGTTCTATCACAAGGCATGTAACGCAGGCAGGGCTCAGCATGGCCTCAGACCCCAGGGCTGAGAAGTCTTTTAGGAGCTTTTGGCCCTGTTAAACATGTTAGTCTTTCTTTTATATTTTGTCCTATTAGACAGCGCTCCTGGCCTCAGTGCGCAGCTTTGGCACACCAGTCAACTCCTTTCCCTGGGAGATTTTTGCCTAAGGCATACCGAGCCAGACCAGCTGCTCTCTCATACACACAAAGGAGAAGTCTTCCACTGTGAGGAGCAGAGGCTGCTGGCTTACACTGGTTCACTCACCATTGTGGGCAAAAATGGTGCAAACACAATGGAGATCCCACAGAGACAGGCGGTGGAGGCTGAGGGATGGATCAATGCTTCCAGACAGCAATGCCATGGGCTGGGAAGGTCCTGCTAGGGCTGGTACCCAGCAATGAGGATGCAAAGCTGTCCTGGTTCGCTAGCAGCCCACAGTGTAATTCCAACATACAGAGCTGACAGTGGTCTGGGAAATGTGCCTGCAGGGTTGAAGGGTCTGTGGCTATGAGGTAGGGGCTAAGGCAGCTGGCATGTGGTGCTGTGCATCATGGGCAGGTGAGTGGTGAGGTGGCAGCAGAGCCATCAGAGTGACAGGAAGTATGTAATTGTGGTCAGGAGGTGAGCATGAAGACATACAGCTCACATGAACTTGGACTCACATGGACATAGAGCTGCCAAAAAATCAGCAATACTGATGTCATGCAATTGTGCCTCTCTTTTTAACTGGGGCTTGTAAGAGTGTTTGATAGCAATGTTATATGTGGTTACCAGCAGGGTCTGTGAGCTGCACTCCACCCCTAACCACAGAGCCAAAGGGATCGGGGCCTCATGACAATCTTTTAGATTTTTTTTTTTTTGCTTAAAAAAATTTGCTTAAATTTGCTTAAAATCCAAATTCTTTAGATGGGGAAACTGCTCAAGGCGCACCAGCATCTCTGTCCACGATGATGATTGGCAACAGATTCGCTTATGCAAAGATCTGGCACCCATCTCCCTAACGCTTAGCTTCTGTGTTTTGTTTCCATCCCTACTCTGATTTCTCTTGTCTTCATGATTTCTTTCCTGTTGCTTTGTCATATTCTAGGAGTCAGGGCAGAGAAGGATGGAAGAGGTTCACTGAAGCTGCTGTGTGTTACTGATCTGGGGATCTTAAACCCTTCTGCATGCTTAGCCATGACTTTTCTCTCAGTGCAGAACATGTTGCCTTCCCCTCTTCCCTGGGTCCCACATGATGGAAAACCAGATTTGCACGTGGATGAGGGCATTATTGAGGAGGCTGAAGCTGGCCTCCCTGTTTTAACCAGCTCTTCCTGTCATTTCTACTCTTGATAAATAGTTATGGAAGTCAGGAAGCCCTTGGCACTGAGGGACCTCTAAGAATTTTGTTTCAGTGTCTTCACATTTAATATTGTTTTGAATTCTCAGATCTTAGATCAGGGAGCCCATCATTAGGCCAGTGTGATGTTTTAGGGTGATTACGTGACTTTAAAGATTGAAGCTCACTTACTAGGGTGTTAAATGCACCAGAAGCAGGTGCTCACCTGCTCAGTGATGTCAAACAGGTCTTCTCCAGTGCCTAAAATACAGGAAGAGGTGTTAATTTGATTAATCCTGACAGTTTTGTTCCACGGCAGAAAACTTCTTTTTCAAAGAAATGTGAGCTCACATCATTGTTTCCAGATGACATGGATAGGGAGCTCCCATCCCACCACCTCCCTTATTTTCTGCCCAGTTTCTGTTCTGTGTTTTTGATTGTGGAGGGAAATGCAACATTTTTCTCTTCCTACCTAGAGCTGAGCAGATTTTTGTGTCGAAGCACAGTCCTGGTGTGTCCCAGTTTCAGTAGGACAGGCAACTGATACCTGAACAAATTGAAACAAGAACATATAATCTTAGTGCCACAGGTTTTCCTACTGTGGCCCAACAACATCACTGCCCCACAGCCCTGCAAAGACACTGCTATCATTACCCAGCAAAGTAAGGAGCAGCTCCTAGCAAGGCACACAGCAAAGTTATCAGTAACTTCTTTCTACTCACAGCTCTGCCAGCCTTTAACTTGTCCACTGGGACTGGTTGAATATTTGTTGAAATGTTGCACGTGTGATGATGGGATGGCACCATGCTCAGCCTTTGTCTAAAAGAGGAAATATCCCTGCAGCCATCTGTTGTGGACAGACAGCACCTTGCTCTGGAGAAAGGCTTGCTGCTCTCTCTGGGCTGACTGCTGTGGAAGCCTATCCGCTTCAGGCCATAAAAGTCTCAATTTAACAGCAGAGAAATCAGTAGGAGTTTTCCATTTATTTCAGTGGAAATAAAAGCAGTCCTGTAATTCCTAACAATATTATGTAGTCATAAAAAAAAAAAAAAACAACCAAAAAAAAAAAAAACCAGAATAATGAAGAAATAACTAGAAAACAAAACAAAACAAAACAAAACATGGAAAAAATACGTGTGGCAAACAGTTTTGCCAGCAATTTGTTTTCCAAACAAACGTCACCATTTTGCCACTCTGGCCGTGATGTGAAAAAAATTAACTCCCTTTCCTACCGCCCAAATCCTTTTATATCTCTAAACACCAGCATGCCTTGTTTTGTAGCATGTAAGAAGTGTTCACCGGAGCTGCTGAATTACTGATGAGAATGTGTCAGAGAAGAAGAAATTAATCCCACTCTTCCGTGTTTTAGCATCTTTCTTCAGTGATGGATAGAATGGGTCAGGACTGCGTGACCATACTCCTACTGCAGGTGCCTGAGGTTCAATGTGACGAATGCAGATGGACAGTGTTCCTTCAGATGCTGGCTCTGTTCCATAATCTCAGATGTTAGATCAGTCTCTTTGTCTAATTTCTCATATTGCCAATGCTCTTTTCCAAAATTTTCTTCACCAAGACCAGGGCCTAGGTGGGTTATTCAGTGGGTAAGAGATGCAGAATAGAAGAATTTGGGTTGAGTGGAATCTCTGGACATCACCTGGCCGTGGCCCTTGCTCAAATCGGAGTCAGCTTTGAAATCAGAGCATGTGGCTCAGGGACTTGTCTCATATATCTCCAGTGCTGGAGATTCCCCACCCTCTCCAGGTACTTTCTTCAGTGCTGAGCCGTGCTCATGGTGAAATCTTTTTCCGTGTACTTTTTTGACTATTACTTGCAACTCTTCACCACCCAGCTCTGAGAAAAGAAGGACTTCACATTCTCTATGCCCTCGCATTAGATAGTTGTAGACACCAGCAAGGTCTCCCATAAGCTGTTTCTTCCTCAGGCTGAACAAGCCCAGATCATTCAGCTTTTCCTCCTGCAACATGTGCTCCAGTTCCTGACCACCTTTATGGCCACCTGTGAGACTCACTGTGGTCTGTCAATGTTTGCATTGGGTTTGTGAGCCTGAAACTGGACACAGTTTTCCAGAAGTGGCTGCACTATTGGGAAATAGAGAAAGTTCCCACCTCCCCAACCCATTGGCTCCACTCCTGCCTTCTTACCTTCAATGCTCGCAGACACAGAGTTTGGATTTTTTGTGATGTGAGCCAGGAGCTCAACTCAATGTTCCTTCCAGCTTGGGATATTCTATGATTCCCTGGCTCAGTATGAGGCTGGCATTTGTGCACTGCTGTCCCAGGTTCACTTGGGATGCACCAGGATCCCAGAAATGCAAAGCTGTCTCCCAGTCTGTACTGCTGCGTGAACACCCAAATTAAAGGAAAGGTGTGGAATATCCCAGTACATAGCTGACTGGGGCCCCAGGAAGTGTGATTTCCCTTAGAGCGTGGGGTGCTAATGTTTGACTTCTACCACAGCAACAGATTAATCTGTGTCGCTCTGTGGTGTAACCTGATTCTAAAAGGCAAAACAAAAACACAGAAATCCCATCGTCTGCAAAATGTGTAGTTCTGAATCAGTCTCACGCAAATTCTACAGCTGTCTTCGGGCTTCTTCCTTTTGCCACTAGAGGGACCCAAATGCAAATAAAAGCTCTAATTTATCAGCTGGGGAAAAGCGTGTGTGGAGGGGCAAGGGTATCAGAACTGCGTGAAAGACAGTATTTTCTGCCTCTTAATATTTATGTTAAGGCCTGGATTCACCGTTCTTTGAGTTTGAGGTGGAGATACTCAGAGACTTCAAGCTAAGGCCTGGAGTGCATATTTCAGAGCAATTTTACAAGGCTTAAACATCTCAGACATTAATAGCTAAAATAGCTGCAAGCCAAAGACAAGCTTTGACCATTAGCCAGAGAGTTGCCTTTTGTCAGTAGTGAATATTTGAGTTTCCATGTCCATTTTACTGGTGACCTCTCTGCTCCCTGAACACACACTGCTCTTTTCTGCCAGATGACAGCAGAGCACAATTTCTGTTTCAGGGGAAGGATGGAAAAAATGCTGCTCCTCACTGAGTGTTTGAAACCTGTTAGAAACAAAAGGGCAGAGGGATGGGGGCCTGGATTTCCTATCCAGGTCCTTTGGAAAGAAAAGCAGAAGAAAAAGCGCTGAAGGGAAAAAGATGGTAGTTGATGGTTTTGGGGTTTTATCATGGAAAAACACAAGATTATCCCTTCCTCTCCCCACCCAAACTTTCTCCACAAAAACATTGACTGCTTTAACTTCAAACCACTGCTGATTAGCTCCAAGTCAGCTAAATAAATGTCCTGCCTGGAAAACCAAGTCTGAAGCAGGTACTTGGGGAAGATGAGACAAAATCTGTCAAAATCTGTATTAAAAGCTGAAATAACTAAACACAGAAGTGTTGCTTAACCTTGTGCATGCATTGACTCTACTGAAACAGCCTTGGACGTCTTCTAACTACAGAAGTGTTTAAAAGAGGAACAAAGCTTTACCACCATCCGGGCTGCAAAAACAGTTTGGCTGCAGAAATCTCTGACTGTTCTGGTCCAGCCGAACTGCTCAGAGTTTTCCCTCAGCATATTATCCTGCACCAAAACAGTTATTTTTGCTGGAGGCTGGGACCAAAGCATTCTGGAGTGAATGGGTTTAGTGACCATGCATCTAAGTGAGCATGATGGGAGGGGAGAAGGCAGCTGGGTTTTAAGCATTGAATATTGTCACTAATGGTTTGTTGTGACCCTCTTGATTTGCTTTTCTGAATTGCCAGGATCATATACTTCCCTTTCTCACTCTTATGTTGCTGGCAGGTTTCATCCCACCCTACACCGAGAAACTTGCAACCCAAAAACTTGTCTTCCACTCACCATTTATCAACATTAAAAGGGAAGGGCATCAAGGTCAGCCAGAAATATCTCTTCTGGCCCCTGCTCTTCCTGTCAGCCATGTTATTAAGACCAAACCTCTTTACTATCTGCCTGAGCAGGACAGAGAAGTTAAACCAGTTGAGGTCCATAATGGAAGAGAAAGATGCTGACCCTAGGACTCAGAGAGGAAGAGTGAGGGAGGCCCAAGCACATTTTACCCGTATCAGGCATGGGTCCAACATGCCTATCTTCACCTGCCATGTTGTCCTCACCCACGGGCAAACTCAGATTGAAGCCAAGCGTGGGAGCTCTGTGGGAAGGAGGATGGGCAGGAGGATGAAGCTGAGGACATAACTCCTGCTCCTCTACTCTGAGAGCCTGCATGGAGGAAAGTCTGGTGGGGTGGTGATTTAGTCAACTCCTTCAATTTAGAAGTAGATTCCACCAACAAAAAAAAAAAAAAGACATTTTTGGTTTGGACAGCTTTCCTAAATTCCTGTAGCAAAGAAAAGTCTTTTAGGCTGTTATCAGCATAATAATGATTGCTGTTGCCGATAGAGAAATGCTGTAAGAACAGCACAACTTGTTGATGTGATTAAGCTGGCCGACTTCTAACCAGACGGACTGCTCCTTCTTTTGTTTTCTTGCAGGTCTTTGTGTTTCTCCCTTGTCTTATTGTTACCTTTCCTACACATTTCTCTCATAACCTGCCGTTGACAGTTTTCTATTAGGCATAATTTCCTGACCATCTTGTGTATGACTTAGACATGCTGTAAATTTGGAGATTTATATAGAGTTGCATGAACTGTGCTCTTGAGACACTTGAAAGAAAAAATGTTGAAATGAACAATCTTGGCAGGGAAAGTACAACTGTATAGCTGTACAATCAATCCATGAGAGGTAGTTAAAGTTAGTCAGTGGGAGTTGATTAAGATGAAACAGGCCCTCGGCTTTGTCACTATTTGAGATGGAGCCATCAGTAAGTGCTGTGATGTGGACTTGAGTGGATGCTAGACAAGAATCCACCCTGATTGGTACCACGTTTCTACTCGAAGCTCACTGGTATCTGGAAGCCAGGTGGGCTTGCAGAATCGCAAATAGCAAAGAACAAAACATCACAACTGAAAAAGTATCTGGAGGTTCTGGTTGATGGCAAGCTGAATGTGAGTCAGCAATGTGCCCTGGCAGCCAAAAGGGCCAGCCATACCCTGGGGTGCATCAGGCCCAGCACTGCCAGCTGGTCAAGGAAAGGGATTGTCCTACTCTGCTCTGTGCTGGTGTGGCCTCACCTCAAGCAATGGGTGCAGGTTTGGGCACCACATTATAAGGACATAAAACTTTTAGAGAGCATCCAAAGGAGGACAACAAAAATGGTGAAGGGTCTGGAGGGCAAGACGTGTGAGGAGCACCTGAGGTCCCTTGGTTAGTTCAGTCCAGAGAAAAGAAGGCTGAGGGGAGGTCTCAAGGCAGCCTACAGCTTCATCACAGGGGAGCGGAGGGGCAGGCGCTGATCTCTGCTCTCTGGGGACAGCAACAGGACCTGAGGGAATGGCATGGAGCTGTGTCAGGGGAGGGTCGGGCTGGGAGTTAGGAAAAGGTTCTGCACCAGAGGGTGGTGGGCATAGATCAGGCTCCCCAGTGTGGTGGTCATGACCCCAAGCTGCTGGAGTTCAAGGAGCATTTGGACACCCCTCTCAGACTTAGGATTTGGCAGGGGAGTTGGAACTAGATGATCTTTAAGGTCCCTTCCAACCCAAGCCATGCTATGATTTTGGGTAGTCCTGTGTGGAGCCAGGAACCGGACTTGATCCTTGAGGGTCCATTCCAACTCAGGATATTCTACGATTCTAAAATACCTTTGAATGACACAAACTCTCCTTTTGAGACATGCCTACCTTTAAACTCTCCTGTCTCTGTTCATTTTTCATTTATGAAAGTTTACTGGATTGCAGAAGGGTATGAACTTGGCCATCAGAGATGTGCAGGTAGCCTGACTTCTCAACAGTCAGAACAAGCAAGTCATTAGATTTTATTTTATTTTATTTTATTTTATTTTATTTTATTTTATTTTATTTTATTTTATTTTTTATTTTTGTGTTTGGGCTCATTATCTTGATGATTCAGACCTGGAGAGCCATTCAGTACTGGCATCAGTCTGCTACAGTTTGGTACTTATACTTGTCCCAGCTAGAGTGCAAGGACTGGTGTTTCCTGATCTTACAGTTAAATACTTCTCTTGCTGCTGGACCGTCTCTGGTCTTGTTCAAAAGAACCTCTCTGCTACTGTCTTTGCTAACCCAGGAAGGAGAGAGAGCACGGAACAATGGTGCTGGCAACTGTCTTTGTCTGTAGAGACTCTTTAGATATAGCACAGATGAAAGCAGCCTCCTAAAGGAGAAAGAATCCATTTTTAAAGAAGAAAAATACTTATTCTCAATATGCAAAAGCCATGATCATACAGAAACCTTCATTCCACACAGCCAAGCTGGCACTTGTGAGAGTGCAGCAGCATAGAGCAGCGTAGACCCAGGTCAGTATAAGGAAGGAGTCTACACCACAGAAATGTGAATAATCTGTGTGATGCATGTGTTATAGTGAAAGCTCAGAACTTAATGAGATTTTCATAATTTAAATTTACAATAAAACCAGTCAGTTTGACAGTTATGGCCAAGTGCAGTGACAGAGCAAGCCTGAAGTCCTCAAGATCATCTGTTACATAATTAAAAACATGTTTTCTCATATTAGGATAGACATGCATAATCATTTAAACTCACACTAATAAAACTGTAGTTCTCTGGGCTGGTTGACAAAGGATCCATAATAAAGGAGGACTAATCCATCCTGGCATAGGGATAGTGAGCAGAAAGAGATTATACCCTATCATAAATTATTTCTTTCACAGGATCCTTGCTACATGCAATGCATGGGTTGAAAAATGTTAAATGAGATGGTGTGGGAGTAAGTCTATTGTCTGTAGGGTCCCAGTCTCATTAGCTGAAGAATTTGGAAAGTGTGGAGGGAGCAAGTCAAGGGATTTCAGAAAGAGAAAGTGTGGCCTAATGTTTAATGCAGTCATACCACCCCGAAGAGCTGGATTCTTGCCCAGGTGCTGGGCTGCTATGTGATGCTGAACCAAGATTCTCATGGAGGGAGGAAGTGGCCCTGCTGTTGGTGTAAGAGTTTGCTCGTTGCTTGCCAGGAGATGGGATACTGGGGCTAGAGTCTTTCTGCTGCTTGGGAAAACTTAAAATTGCTTTTCCCCAATCCCAGGGCAATAGGCTGCATAAGGGTAGAAGACAATGCTGAGGCAATTTTTTGATGTTATCTGTGTTGTCAGGGGAGTAAGCCTGTTCAAGTCAGTGCCAAGAATCCAGAGAGTATGCATTTTGCCGATCCTGAATTAGGGAAGGCTTTGAGTCTAAAACATTGGGGCACTGTTCAGATAGGGTGAGCATTTCCTGCTGCCTAAATCTGTACAGATGATATCTTAGTGTATAGGCTTTCTGCTTTGCCTTCTGGGGTGTCTGATTCTCTCCAGTGATGTCTGGGCCCCATCTCTGGTGATCTGAGTCACTCAGCTGGGGACAGCTTCCTAATCCCTACGAGTTGTGGCACTCAGAGTCACTAGGGCCTTTTCCAGCTCCAGGTAAAAAAAAAATATTCGGCATCTACCTCTTGTCATGTCAGCAGTTTCTCATCACTACCCCTGCCTCCAGGCTAGTGCTGCGTAACTTGGGACCCCAGGACTCTTCTTTTGCTGTACCATTTAAGCACAATATGTAACTCTTCTTTAACTCTCACAACTGACACAGAGCACTTCAAGCTATGATCATGTGCAGGTGAAGAAGACATGAATCAAGGTGCTAGAAAACTGAGGAACCACAGCATATTCCCCACCATGGTGCAGCAGAGCTGGGAACTGAAGTCAGGTTCCCTGATTTTCCTTAGAAAGAGCATCCTTCCTTTCCAAAAACAGTCTGTGACCTGTGACCATGCAGCACTTGCAATGGGCTCAGAACTGAGGTGCTACTTCACCCATGTGTCATTTCCCACCTGACATAGCAGGACGTGTGTGTTTGAAAGCTGGCCACTTGTTGCATCTGAAAAGCACTCTTTGCTCTGAATTCTGCTTCATTCATCTGAGTAAATAGAAAGTGAGTTCCTCAGACTGGGTATTAATTAGGCTAAATAAATGCAAACCAGAAGGGAAACAAAAAAAGAACTGCTGGTGAACATCATCCACTAGTCTGTGGTTGTATAATACGCTTGGAGAGCACTGCTCTTTTAAACGAGTTAATGAAAGACACCAAAACACCCTTCGTGGCTGTGGTTGTGTACTGAGCAGTTAGTAAACCCCTGCTAAGATTTATTGGGTAAAATCCATGGGAGTGGTGGAAAGGGGGGAAAGAAAGAGCAATCTGTACTTCTGGTGCCAGGGCTTTAATGCCTTTGTATTAGCTCTAGGAGTTTTCTGGCTGCCACTTATAAAATTCTTTGGATATTCCCTGAAGTTTCTCCCGCCTCAGCCCAGCATCATGGGACTTGTGCTTACCCATTTTCACATGTCCTCCTTCTGCTTTATCTTCACACTTTCTCTCTTCTGACTTCGCCTCTTCTCCATGATAGAACAGGTCTCCTTAAACAGAAAGGGCCACGTAATTTTTAAATTTTTCTTAGCACTATGACCCTGCTTGTCCACCAGAGTTCAGGTGTCACCTCATTTTGGCTTTCAGAGGATGTTCCTTCCCCAAGAACCAGTACACTCCCTGCAAACTGATAAACTTTACGTTAACTTAGGCACCTACTGTCCAGTGAGCTGAATTGCTCCACTGATTTTGTTGTCAACAACTTTCTCCTTGTGCCTATGCACAGCTCCTGAGAGGTACCTCATACTTCAGGGTAATGCTCTGGGCCTATTATCCACTATTGGACCTATGCCACATCTACTAGCACTTTGCAGATATCTCAAATGCTCCAGGATACCTCCCTTATCACAAGATCCCTGTATGTAGGTGGCTGAATTGAGGTCTAGATCTTGGTTGATAATAGTGATATTTGAGACCCTGCATCTGCATTCAGCTGTCTTCATCGGTCTGCATTCAGCTGTCTTCATCATCCTACATTCAGCTGTCTTATTCTTCAGCATAACTTTATGGCTCCTGGCTGGGCATCTGAATAGATTCCTCAGGATTCCAAAACCATAAGTCTTTAATGGAGACTGAGACTCCTGGCATAGTGAATACATGCAGGCACCTAAGCTTGTGTCTTATTCTTCAGCTGAATCCCTCCCAAGGCTCTTGATGTATTATGAAGCTCATGAAGTTCAGGGCTACTACAAGTGTATACCGTCAGAACCCCAAGGGAACTAATAGCCCATACTGAACTTCACCAGCCTCCTCTGGAGTGTCGTCCCAGTCCTGCCCATGGCCTAGGATTTCCATTTCAGCCTCACTTGGTGCCATCAGTCCCTGCCATACCAATCCGGTAGGATTGCTGGTCTCCAGCTCTGCCACAGTCCTATTCTGCTTGACATGAGTTTCGGTAAGAACATCCCTGTTCCTAAGGTTCTGTCTGGCCATCGCAGGGCTGTGTCTGACCCTGGAACATCTCACTAGGCCTGATCCTGACCCCTATCTGTGGTCTGATCATAGAATCACAGAATCATAGAATCATACATTTTGGAAAAGACCTCTAAGATATCTAGTCCAACTGTTAACCTAACACCACCATGCCTGCTAAATCACGTCCCTAAGTGCCACATCTACATGTTTCTTGAACACCTCCAGGGAAGGAGACTCCACCACCTCCCTGGGCAGCCTGTTCCAACGCCTGACCACTCTCTCAGAGAAGAAATTTTTCCTAACATTCAACCTGAACCTCCCTTGGTGCAGCTTGAGGCCATTACCTCTTGTCCTATCACTAGTTACCTGGGAGAAGAGGCCGACCCCCACCCCGCTCCAGCCTCCTTTCAGGTAGCTGTAGATAAGGTCTCCCCTGAGCCTCCTCTTCTCCAGACTGCACAGCCCCTGTTCCCTCAGCCACTCCTCATAAGACTTGTGCTCCAGGCCCTTCACCAACTTCGTTGCCCTTCTTTGGACATGCTCCAGGGCCTTGTTGTCTTTCTTGTACTGAAGGGCCCAAAACATCACTCGAGATGCGGCCTCACCCGTGCTGAGTACAGGTGGATGATCGCTTCCCTGTTCCTGTTGGCCACACTATTGCTAATGCAAGCCAGGATGCCATTGGCCTTCCTGGCCACCTGGGCAAATTGTTGGCTCATTTTCAGCTGTCTGCCAATTAACACCATAGAATCATAGAATCATAGAATGGCTTGGGTTGGAAGGGACCTCAGAGATCATCTAGTTCCAAGCCCCCTGCTGTGGACAGGGCTGCCAGCCACCAGCTCACTAGATCAAACTGCCCAGGAACCCATCCAGCCTGGCCTTGAACACAGCCAGGGATGGGGCATCCACAACTTCTCTGGGCAGCCTGTTCCAGCACCTCACCACTCCCTCAGGGAAGAATTTCTTCCTAATGTCCAACCTAAATCTCTCCTCTTTCAGTTTTAGCCCATTCCCCCTTGTCCTACCATTATCCACCATTATCCACCTGTGTAAAAAGTCAGTCCCCCTCCTGCCTGTAAGCTCCTTTTAAGTATAACACCCTCAGGTCCTTTTCCTCTGCAGAGCTTTCCAGACACTGTGCCTGAAACCTGTAGCGTTGCATGGTGTTATTGTGACCAAAGTGCAGGACCCGACACTTGTTCTTGTTGAACTCCATGCAGTTAGCCTCAGCCTATCTATCCAACCTATCTATCTATCTGTCTGTCTGTCTATCTATCTGTGTCTGTCTGTCTGTCTGTCTGTCTGTCTATCTATCTATCTATCTATCTATCTATCTATCTATCAATCTCAGCCCCTTTGTAGAGCCTTCCTACCCTCAGGGAGATCAACTCTTCCTCCCAACATGTGTCATCTCCAAATTTACTGAGTGCTCACTCAATGCCTTCACAGAGATCATCAATAAAGATGTTAAACAGGAGATGTCACTGTCTCGTCTCAGACCCATGTAAGTCCATGGTGCCTGGGGCTGGAGTCTAATCCCAGCTGCTCCCCACAACCTACCCTGCTTTGCATTTATACTTTGCTAAATAATTCTTGTGTGCTTTCTCTGTGGTTGGTTTAAGCAGTGTCAGGGTCCATGTGGCAATGAAAATAGACTACAGTAAAAATGGCTACATTGGAAATAGTGACCTCAAGACAAGTACCATGATTAGCTTTAATCACAAATCATACTCAGTGTGACCATACAGAAGCTACAATGGAGATAAATTGAGCAACTTTTGAAAAAAATAAAAAGAAAAAAGAAGACATTTCAAAAACAGCAGATGATATATTATTACTCTTTTTCCATGTACCTCATTAAACAGATTTTTCTGTTTATGAATTTGGTTTCAATTATTTTTCTAATACTGGGAATCGGTCCTGACCCAATCCTTATATTCCAACATTTCCACAATTTCAGCAGTGTTATGAATCTAAGTCTGATTTCTAGTTTTCAAAAAGATGTCATCTTTCCAGGTTAGAGAGTCAATATCTCAGACCCATACTGTCCTTAATCTTGAAGTCTTCCAAATTTTGATCTAGCTCTGAATATGACTATTTTACAGCATAAGCCCATCTTTCATTTTATTTTAATTTTAAATTTTATTGTATTTTTTTTTTTTCCTTCAAATTTTATACAGCCTCATGGGGTGTAATGACTCATATTTTACTGTAGGGAAAACAGACATTGCTAGCTGTGGATTGGATTCCTTCTGCACCTGAAAAGCTCTGGTCCTCTGACTGTGTGGGTGAGACTCAGTCAAGGTGAAGAGCAGGCCTTAGTTTCAGGACTTGTGAGATGCTCTTGAGTACTCAAGACATCTGGACGGATCTGGAATAAACAGTCCTAGAAGAAACTCATGCTGTTCTGCAGTAGTGCCTGAAGGGCATGTGGAATGTTCTATAGCATCTCTACATGCGTGAAACCATGCCCTAGATTATCACCAACTGTAGTCAATATATCCAGTGCACAGCCATAAGGGGCGCAGGGAGATGTTTTGCTTTGGAGCAGAATCTCTCCATTTGTGCTTGATGAAGCGGATTAGTAGGTCCCATGTTGGGCCAGTCTGGTGTGATGCTGCATAGCGAATGTCCAAGGAGATAGCCCAGCTGTGGAGGGGAGCCTGTGGGAGTTCCAGGCTTGGCGTGTGAGACTTAACAGACTTGTAATTCATTGCTGGCTGGTATGAATATGAAGATATTACTTGAATCTGGGTTGTTGCAGCTACTTGGGAGACAGTAATTTGAATACAGTAAAAAAATCAAGTGATATTCAGATGAAATTGATAAGCCATTGAATTGTCTCTTCCTGCGTCTTGAATGAATGAAGATTAAAAATAATTTTTTAATGGGAAACATACTCATGCATTGTGCACAGTTCTGAAAATTGTCAGGCTGGAGGCCAAGCAAAATAAGTTTTAGGATTTTCTCAGCTTCGTAATTGTGCTATTACATTGTACCATAGAAACTGGGCTGTGGCATTAATTAATCTCTCTGGCATTCGAAGGAAGAGGAAGTACTTCTTTAATTAACAGCTATAATTTCATTCATGGAGTATTAGCAGAATTAGCTTTTTGCCTACCAAATTCTATTCTGTGTTTCTGATCATACAATTTAACATTGGCACTAAGGAGCTCTTCTATTTGTGAAACACTGATAAGTATCAAGCAGAGAAAAGGAAAAAAAAATGACTTACAGGAGGTAGAGAAGAACTGCAATGTTTTTAAACTAAGAGGAGTTATCAACTATTTACATACTCTAAGGGAACTATCTCTATCCTTTCTGAAAATCTACTGAGAAAATAATCTCTGACCCCTGCAACAAATATTTGGAAAACACCCAAAATGCCCCTCTCCTATGAAGGCTACTGGCATTATATGCTCTCCTTGCCACTGGGTTCAGCTTCTTGCGGGTCATTCTCAGGATCGCAAATCTGTAAGGCAGGAGAACTAAACCTGGTAAGGGCTTCCATTAAATCAATGAAAGGAAGACTGTTTCCCTAAGTGTCACTGCTGAATTGGTGCAAATTCCTATCAGCAAATATCACTTTCCTCTATGAGCATGAGTCAGTCTATTCATCTATTATTATTATTATAATTGTCTTGTTGATGTCATAAAACTTATGTTTGCAGTTTTACTTTGGTCAGTGGGGGGAAAAGATAGAAGACTAAAGAATTTTATCTTTCTGGCTATCTACAAGAGTAAGCTCATGTGGATATTTGTCTTTTAGGAAATTGGAGAATTTTGACAAAGACTTTTGTGAACATTTCACACCATTTAACTGGTAGCAGGAGGGTTAAAACACCTTGAACTAGTCTGGGTAGGTCTCATCTGCCTAGCAGGAGAGCTGTGGGAGAACTCGGATTTTCCTCCACTGTTGCCTTAACTGATGGCTCATCCTTCTGAAGCTGGCCAGGAAAAGTCCTTCCACCAGAGGCAATGGATGGAGATTCACCCTCACAGTTGATGCAGTGATGTTGATGGATTTGGTGTGGAGCCTGTTTTAATTCCTGAAAGATATTGGTAGTAAACTGAGGTTACTGTATTATTTTGTGAGTGCTGCAAGTTATGCTGAAGAAAGAAAAAGCAATTGTCTCTTCCAGCCTTGAGCAGAAAATAACCAGGAACATCAACGTAAAATCATTGGAACTTCTAGGCTAATCCTGTCACCAGACTGGTTTCCTGTCTGTATTATGAAAGCTGTTGATTTTTTTGTATTTCTTGCTCTTCTTCATTGTGATAAATTGTCTACTAAAACGCAAAAAAAACCCAAAACAACAACACCTAAATGAATTACACTGATCTCCCTTTGCAGCACACTGGCTTGGGATAGTAGAGAAGGGTACTGCTTAGTTGTAGAGCATCTGCTCTTTTTTGCAGAGTGCTCAGTCACAGCTGAATAGCTTCCAGAAAATATGAACTATAATCCATGCAACAGAACAATCCTAGGAAAAAACACATCATCCTTGTTGTTGTTTCTCATTCAAATGTACTGTAGAGATGAACCAGAGCTTGAGGCTTGTTTACCATTTGGTGTCCCTATTCCTCTCTAGCGGTGGTCCAGACAAGTAATTTAGCAAGCACTTCAATGTTGTGTTGACAAGGCAAGCATTTGAACTTACTGTGCAGATGAGCAAAAAGCAGTCCTTGCTTCTGATGAGTCATTACCAGATTAAAACTTCTTCATTCTGACCCTGTCTATGATGTGTGAGTGCTTTTGAGGTGTTGCAGAGCTGTGTTCTCCATCACTCTTAAATAATGAAGATACCCCAAGGCATTTTGCAGGAAACATCTCTTCACAACTCAATTCAAGAAGCATGTTGTATTTCACTGCATGTTACTTTGCTGTGTAGTGCCTGTTTAGTTTAGTGAAGAAATGGGTACTGGTGTGCAGGACCGTAAATGGAAAAAAAGGCATTTTTGAATTCCAGGAACTTTGTATGTGGTGTCAAAATCTGGATTTCAGTCACTGAAAACCATTCTGCTTCTCAGTCAGACTGAGAAACCAAGAGTTCCTAGTGACATCTCTGGGAGTTGCTGAGCTTTACTGTTTAGGTATATTGAATTGAATTAGGAATCTCTTTCCAGCTGACCTTTTCTGAAAAAAATGCTGACGATGTCTCTTCACAGCTTAACATCACCACAGAAGAACAAGCCAAATTCCTACAGTACTTCCCATGTCTTATCCTAACTATTTTTTTCCCTTATTTTCTGTTTGTGGTTAAACAGCTGCCAGGCTTTACCGAAGAAGCAACCACCAGTTAATGCAGGGTTATGTGATATATATTTAAGTGCCTGGGGGGTCTATTTTACTGTAAAGTACATTGAAATGCAAGATATCATGAATATCACTGAATGTAAAATAGTTGTTCCTCAAGACAATAAACAAGCAACAGCTGGTGTAGTTTTAAAATGAGCATAGGGAATATCTAGGCCTTAAGGTTTGAAGGCAAATGTGAGTAAAAAGCCTGCATGGTTTCATAATATTAATTCTTACAAACAGTAACATCAACACCATATTTATTTTGATTAAATGCATGCTGAAATTGAAACAGTAAGCTTCTGACTTGAAAAAGGGAAAAATATTTTCACCACAAGGATGGTTGGGCATGAGAGCAGGTTGTCCAGAGAAGTTGTGCCATCTCCATCCTGAAGGTCTTTTTCAAGACCTGAGTACCGAGCAGCCCAGTTTGGTCTCGTGGCTGTCCCTGCTTTGGGCAGGAGGTTGGCCTAGAGACCTGCCAAGGTCCCTTCCAACACAATTTCTCCCACAAGTCTACAATTCTATGTACTTTGATGTTGCATTAAGTCTTCAGTCAAACAGGTCTATTTGTGTTGGTGCTGTCAAATGGTGTTCACCTAGGCTAGATCAGGCAGGTTATGTGGCCCGGAGTGTGAGACACGGATTGGTAGGTATGTCTAATGGCATGCACAGTATCCTTACTCCTTATAACAGAGGTTATTTCCCACAGCTCTCTGCACACCAATTCACCAGGTTTAAGACTACTGGGTGCATGGTGGAGGGATGGTGGAGTAGGGCATTGGGGGTTACATTGCACATTTTGATTGGGAACTTTTCCTGCTTGTTGATGTCAGGGAGGAAGATTATGAAAAATATGGAGTTGTGTAGCCACAAAGTTCTTTTTATTGCCCTTGCACAGAAATAGAGCCATTAGAATTAGTGGATCTGAATGTCTAAATGCAGCACTGCATTAAAGGGCTTCCTGGAGAAATGGGTGCCCGGACTGTTGCCTTTGGCAAAGCCTAAGTTGAAATTGATCTTGCATTAACAGATAGAGTTGAAAGGATGGGACAGTGTTTCAGAAGACTTTCAAAGCAAGGTGAGAAAATTTGTGTTTGATGAGGAAGTAAGGGGGGAATATGCCTGGAGAGTTGTAATAGAACAGTCAGAAGAAGAAAAGTGATGATCTTACCAGTTATATTTTGAAGGGATTCACAGAAATAATCAAATGTAACTGAATATAGCAGAAAAAATCCTGCTAGCTTCTTTTTAATTTATGCAGATGTGTTTTTGGTGCTAGTCCTAGGAGAAGAACCCCAATGTTATCTAAGGATATGCATCAGGCCTCTGTAAAAACCTTGAGTGGAGTCAACATGCCCTGTCAGAAATAAGCCACCACATCAACAGGCAGAGATACGTCTGGCAAACACTACACTTTATTAGCTGAGATGGCTTTTTTGTTCACTTGGTTTTTCCGAAACCTCTTTTTAGTAGACCATAGAATTAATTATCACCCTCAGATGTTTCCATTTTTCTGTTTCCCCATGCTCCAGCCAATTCCTAGGACATCATCTTACATAGTATTTGCAGTTGTCAGTTGAAACCCTTCAATATCTTAATTCTGAAGCCAACATGGTGGTGTGCAGTCTGCTGAGAAGACCTCCGTGTGCTGTATATTCTGCTTGGTCTCATGTTGTGTGTCATGCTGAGGGAAGAAGTTAACATGAGAACACTGCAGAGGGCATAGTTGCTGTGATTCCCTGTCCTATATAGCCCCATTTTTTTTCTGGTGAAGCCTCATATCCTCCCTGTTCACTTACTGGCTGCACAACACTGTTCACTGTCATCTAATTCATTAGAAGTTGGCACAGCTGGCAAAATGTTTTCATTTTCCCCCTGGTCAATGTATGGACTATCTGAACAACACAGTATTTCCCATAGTTACAGGTAAACTTGGATGGTATTACAATGGCAGTTTTCGACATGTGATATTGACAGCTTTGTTGTTTATGAGCAAAATATGTGAAAATAGTAATTTTAACAGGATCTATTATTTCTTGTCTTTGAAAATTAATTGGTTCCCCTGTGCAACCAGTCAAAAATGTTTTAGAGAAGTGCTACATTTCTTGATTAGATTACTTGACAGAGAAGAAAATAAAGCATGGAGAAATCCCAAGGCCCCTTGGAGAACCAGGAATAAGACTCAGTTCTCTTGTATCTGAGACCTAACCAAATGTGCTGCTGATGCAGTCTCCAAGCCTCCTGGTTGCAGCCAGCACCCAAGTAGTTCCTCTGCAGCATCAGTGAGTTCACCTGCACGCATCTCACCAATTGATATAAGAAAGCCTATTCAAAGCAGATATCTTACATTTCAGACACTTCAAATTGCTCTCCAATAACTACTTTTATGTTTCATTTTCCCATCTCAGTGCTGAGACAGGTTGTGTGAAAATTGGGTGAAATTGTACAGTTCCCCTTAAGAGACACAGTTGGTTATGGCAGTGGATTTGCTTCAGATTCTGTTCTAATATTCATTTATTTGTAGCAGTTTTCAGTGCTAGTGGCTTGCTAGTGCTGTGTATAACCTACAGAGTAGGGAGTTTCAGATGACACTGGAAGGGTGCTGGGGTCTGATTTGTGTTTCTATGGTCTACAGCCAGGAGGACACATCAGTCAGCAACTTTGTGGAGTGGACTGAGGGGGAGAGACCTTTGCGTAGAGATGCTGCCAATCAGGAGAGCTTCGGACAAGATCAATACAAAAGGATCATGTGTAATATCTTCACGTGGTGCTCGCTGTCTTGGCCCTGGCATTCCCCAAATAGCAGCACACAGCATGTGAATGCAAGGGCTGAGGACTGTGGTTGCCTGAACTGGTCCTGCCATCGCCAGCATAAGAGGGTTCCCCTCTGACACGCTCGTGCTGCTTTCACCTCTGTCAGGAGCATTTCCATGGATTCACATGGGCCTGATCCCAGGATATCTGCACTGTGGTGGAAACACAAAGCTAGAATGTTACTATAAGGACATGCATTTTTAAAAATCATTTACTGGGTGATCCAAAGCCCAAAGTGTCTCAATGGAACTAGTTAAGTAGTTACATTCTTTGCATTCTTTGGGATTCCTCAGTGCTGCTTCTAAGTGCCCACTGACAATAAATACAGGATTGATTTTTATATTTGTTTGTGTAGGGTATGCTTAGCCTGAAAAATATATTCTAATATAAGGCTATCCCTTTTTTTTTTTTTTTTTTTTCCAGCTAGCCTGCTTTGAACTCACTACTGATCTTGGACACAAGAAATGCACAGAGTTCTTAGATTTCATTCCAGATTCTTGTCATTTACCTTTACCAACTTTAGAAGTTCCTGCTAAAAATGAAGTTCACCAAATCAAAAACATGTCTGTATACATTAAAATCCCTCAAGCACAATGTTGACTGCCTGACTGACTATGAGAACAGCACTGGTCATTGTGGTTAACTGGACAGATTCTTCTTCACTGATACTTTTCCAGACGGGTATTAGCACAATGTGTTACTGGAACACACAAACACTGAGCAACAGATGCCGCGGGGTTGCTCGATTTTTCTCTTCCCTAATGTGCCCTGATGTGTTCAGAGTGGGATCTGGTAATTTAATTTGTGAAGCCTTTTAGATGACTCCAAAATCTCAAAAGCGGTGGACAGAGGCAAATGACATTTTGCAATATATTTATTGAATGATAATGCAAACCAGAGAAATCTATAATGAAGGGAGGAAATCATATGCCCTGTCTGGGAAGGTACTGAACTGAATTTTAAACCAGAGAACCGGACATTGTTGAGACTGAGAAGGGAAGGAGGAGGAGTTGTCCTGACTTTCCCCTTAAGAAATAAATTACTGGTGAGACCACACAATATTCTTCTAGTTTTCTGCCCTTCTGATCTTCCTTTACAAGTAGACATGCTCACATTTCGATGCATTTTTGGAAGTATTGCCCTTGATGAAGGTTTACTTAAGAGTCTTTTATTTTTTTTTGCCCTGAAGGACAATTTGTTCTTGCAGCTGTATTCCCTGCCAGAAAGTCCTACCCTCTGATTGCTTCAAGTATGTGGAGAGTAATAGGACACGGAGACAGTGAAGCTGTTTCTACTCTGTGTTAGGCAGCAGTTTCCTTTCATGTACCACCATCGCTGCTGAGTGGCATGGAATGAGAAAAGACTTGGTCTGTGTAATGAAGTCAATAGCTCCTCATCTGTAGAATAAGAGGGATTTCAGCCAAGAGAGTAGAATTGCTTGCTTTCTCTTCATTTCTCATTTTAGTTTCTACTCTGTATTCCTCAGCATGTTCATTATCCTTTTCTTTCCAGTCACTGGGGGATAAAGTAGTCCAAGATCCTGCTTACTGCTACTTCAGCACTTACACAATTTCTGATCAACCTATACTTTCCATGTAACCTATACTCCTCCTGAATTTGTCATGAAGATTTCCATGGCAATTATGTTCCCCAGACCAGATTCTGTT
This sequence comes from Alectura lathami, assembly GCA_013399715.1. Classification (NCBI taxonomy): domain Eukaryota; kingdom Metazoa; phylum Chordata; class Aves; order Galliformes; family Megapodiidae; genus Alectura; species Alectura lathami. The sequence continues at coordinate 2,103 of VXAV01003697.1, read as the reverse complement.
TTGTTATTTCAGTATAAAACCACAGCAGTCCCATTGAAACCCTACTGTTTTTAACTCCATCCACATCTATGAGATTTCTGATTCCCTGGAAGTAGTCTGGATTTGCAGTGGAATAATTAGTAGATTGGATATGACTGTAAGGAAATTTATTATGAAGATCTGCTGCACTAAATAACCTCACTGACGGTAACTCTTTTGCATTACAGGCAAAATGAATTTGTATTCTGATACTGATTTTTGAAGACACAGACTTGGGAAGATGGTATCAAATAGATCTCAGGGTAGATTTCACTTACAGTTCTTTGATTGTAACAGGCTGAGTAAAACTGTGACTTCTGGATTTCATGTCGTAAACACAATTGTGTAGAACATTTGCCCTTGAACAGAATATGACCTTCTAGGAGTAAGAGGAAATGGAGGTTACATGCAACCATAGACAAGGGCATTCAGAGAGATTTTGTCACTGTCATTTCTCAAAAGACCAAATAAATAAACCTACCTAAAATGTCCAGCAAAATTTTCCTCCAGAGGAATGGAAATTATCTGCTGATTAATTGTATAAAAGAGTTATCCATTCATTTTTCATATAAATGTTCTCCACTAAAGTCAGATTCAGACTAGTTTGAGTAGGCACATTTTAAGAATAAGACATGTTTTAAAAAATTATTAATTTCTCAACAATCTTAGGAAATCCTTCAACAACAGAATCAAGAACTCTTATTCTAATTATTGTATGTGGTATTGTTAAGTGTATTGTTAAATATATTAGTCTGTGGTAACCTTACATCTGCTTTAATTTTTAGTCTCTTTCAGGACCAAGGGCGTACTTAGGGATCTGCATCCTTTGCATGTAATTTTGGGTAGTTGAATCACTGGAGTCATGGTCAGCTGTGCTTGCAAAAGTCAGCGTGAAGCACTTCTGGTGAAAGTGATGAGCTGACAGCCCACTTTGAACTCAGCCCTGTGGTAGCAGGGAGGTTTCCGTGTTCCTTGACCTTATTCTGGAGGTATTGTCCCTAGCTTTGACTCTGCCTCTGCCTCCGTGCTGTGTTTCTCCTGTTTCTTAGTCTAAGGTACATTTGTAACTTTGGGAGCAAAGCCTTGCCATGTGGATTCTGAACATCTAAGGTGTAAACACTCTGTGCTTTATCAGGTATGTGCTTTAACCAATGTTGACCTATGTGGCGCCCATCTAAAAGAAGTGTCGGAAGGATGATCTGGGGAACTGCCAGCCTGACCTCGGATGCGGGGAAAGTTATGGAGCAGATCATCTTGAGTGTGATCATATGGCATGTGAGGGACAACCAGGGGATCAGTCCTAGCCAGCATGTGTTGATGAAAGCCAGTTGCTGCTTGACCAACCTCATCTCCTTCTTTGACTTGGAGACCTGCCTGGAGGATGAGGGAAAGGCTGTGGATGTAGTCTACCTAGACTTCAGTAAAGCGTTTGACTCTGTATCCCACAGCATTCTCCTGGAGAAGCTGGCAGCCCATGGCTTGGACAGGTGTGCTCTTCGATGGGTAAAAAACTGGTTGGATGGTCGGGCCCAGAGAGTGGTGGTGAATGGAATCAAATCCAGCTGGAAATTGGTCATAAGTGGTGTTCTGCAGGGGTCAGTACTGGCATTAGTCCTGATTAATATATATATTGATATCTTTATTGCAGGTAGAGTTAAGCTTGGCGAGGGCTGTAAAAAACAACAAGAAGGGTTTCTTTAGCTACATAGGGCAGAAGAGGCAGGTGAAGGAGAGTGTTCCCCCTCTAACAAATGGAAAGGGAGAACTGGCCTCCTCCAACGTAGAGAAGGCTGAGGTACTTAATGAGTTCCTTGTCTCGGTCTTAACTGCTGGTCAGGCTGCCTGGGTCTCTCGTGTCCCTGAAAATCCAAGTGGGGATGGGGGGAGCAAAATCCTTCCCTGCATAAGAGCGGAGCAAGTCCGAGACCACCTTATGGGACTGCACGTTTACAAGTCAATGGGGCCAGACAGGCTGCATCCCAGGGTCTTGAAGGAGTTGGATGATGTGGTTGCCAAGACACTCACCATCATATTTGAAAAGTCGTGGTTGTCAGGTGAGGTCCCCGGTGACTGGAAAAAGGGAAA
>VXAV01003696.1:28820-43442 GCA_013399715.1 Alectura lathami | reverse complement strand
GAAAAAAAAAAAAAAAAAAAAGAAAAAATTAAAATAGTTAACGGAGAGAAAGTAACGGATGCCATGTGATGCAAATCATCCGTCATTACAAAGGTTCAAATAGCAGCACCAGGTTATCACCAAATGCCCGAACACCAAAGCACTAGCTGCATCCTGCTCCAAAAAGGAGTGTGACAGAGTTTTCTGCCAGCCCCAACACCTGTACAGAAGAAATTTGATTAAATCGGCATAGTCAGCAGTCCCAGAGTCACTCTGAGAAACACACCTTGCTAGACCAGAAAACACCAAGCTAGATGAACCTTTGAACTTCTCATGCTTGCCAAACAAAATTCCGCCACAGGAAGGCCACAGGGCATGAGGTACCGCAACACCAGTCTCGGGAAGAGCTGGTTACAAACTTTGCTTACTACAGCATGCCAAATCCTGCTCAACCATGCTGTCCCTAGACCTGCAACAGCACCTAGATATCACAACAAATAATGTGCAAGGGCATGCTTCAGAGCGTACTACAACAAAAAAGCAAATCAGGTCTTTCGACTGGCATTTACCCTACAGTGATGCATCAGCTAGGAAACTCTGCCTGCCTCTCTGTCAACTCGGATTCAAGGCTGAGTTATTAGAAGTGCTAAATTGTAAAATATGAATCCTGAAGCTATCTAGTTGCATGTAACCAGAGATAACATAACAGATAACAGTCAGCCTGTAATTCCTGAGATGGCTGTGTTTGGATGCTGAAATGCCTGCAAGGGATCTGGTATGAGGCTGTCTGGCATTACAGCTATTGAGTTTTTTCATTATTCTGGTTCCCTGCATCACATAGTACAGCCACAGCCAAGAACTGAGTCAGGAAGGCTGGTTATCCTCATGTGACTGTTTTTAATACATTATTTTAAACACCAATACTGCTGATCATCCCCACCCCATACAGCGACACTTATGGCTATCACTTCCCATAACCCATCCCGTGCAACACCCACAGCTGTCTGCACAGGGAGAAGGCTGCTGCGAGGTAAGGGAGAAGCAGCACCTCTGTGAAGGTTGCTCACGAAGCCCAGCAGCAGCAAGTTGTTTTTCATTGGCTTAATTTCAATAGTTCCTCGATTCTGTGGGCTTGGAGCGCAGCGTACAGCAGCGCTTCACGCTCCACCCTTGCTAATGTGAAATAGATGCATCTCCATGTGCCTTATGTCAACGAAAATCCTCAGATTTAATCCATCTTCACTGTAATCCAATTGTCCAAAAGAAACATTCAAAAACGGCTCCAGGGGAGGAGAGCTTGCCAGGAGGCTGTCAGATTGCTGCCAGCTGAACAGCGAGAGAAAAGCCATGCCCCACGTCTCTGCACGCTGAGCACAAACACCAGGCACAGCCCCCACGTGCGGGAACACTGAGGTTGGTGCTCATTTAAAAGCACAGGCAGCAAGACTGCTGTTGACATCACTCAAAAAATGCACCAGGAGGGGAAAAATAAAAATGCTGTAGAGTTGTTCTTCACTTTCTCTGCTCTTCCACCAGGGGACACGGTTCAGGGCTGCTCCACACCCTCCCAGCCAAGGCTTGAACTCGCAGTGTCCACAGGCAGGTATAAGACAAGGGTGTGTGCAACCATCATGGCACAAAGAGGGCAAAGCATCCTTCAAGACTGGGCATCACAAACTGGTGTGCAAAGGGGTGAAACAAGCACTGGAGTCAGCGTAAGGGGAACAGCAGGACTAGGTGATGAAACAACACCCCTTTTTCTCAAAACAAACAAACAANAAAAAAAAAAAAAAAAAAAAAAAAAAAACAAAAAAAAAACATGGTTCAGATTAGCTCAAGCACTTTCTAACCACATATTGACACCTCCACAGGCCACAAGAGATCCCTTCTGTTTTATTTCTTTTTCTGTGTCCTACGTAAGGCTGGGAAATCTCCGAGGACTTTAGACATAGCATCTCACGCTGCAGGTCACTTCCACACGCTTACATGATTGACGGTCCCTCAGACAGGACTCAATATCCACCCCTGTCCTACACTACAGCTTCTCACGGCATCCCAAGCAAGGTCAGCAGCTTCTCCCACACGGTTGTTCCTTCCCTGCGTCCATATAGGCTCAGTCACCCTCCATCTTTCAGCCATGTAACACGAAGAACTGAAGCTCTGGCAAAGCTAACAGCAAGAAAAGCGCTGTAAATAAAACAGACAATTTAAATAGCTTTAGCTCCTAGCTTGTCCACTAACGGGAGATTTTTCTGAGAAGGGAACAGGTCTCAGCTCCAGTTTGTCTCCTATTGCTTACATTGATGTCTCCAAGCTGTATTAACATTCCTCCCACTGCGGTCTCGAGTTTCACTACTAACAACCCAACTCTAATCTATGTTTGTGAGGTGTTTTGATCGTTAAAAGTGCTGTGAAGATCCAAAACCCTTTTACGTTTCAAAGAAAACGCAAGGTAATTAGGACAGGCCACAAAGGATGTGCTTTTGACGGTAGCTCCTTGAATCAGCTCCACCGAAACGCTCAGCCATGCTCACTGATATTTGTCACGTTATTTGTCACACAAAACAGAAAACTGGCTCTCTATTAATTCCCTGAAGAACGTGGCTAAAATAATCACACTAACCCTAAACCACCCAACTGCCTGGGAAACAAACACGTCAACTCTACACATTCCTCTAGTCTGCCTCACGTGCAAACCACCTGAACTCACCCTTCCCCATCGCACCCAGGTCACTACCATGCCTCACGCTCAGCTTCCAATGCTGTGCTCCAAGTATCAGTGCAGCAGGCAGGACTCTGCCTGTGCTGGAGCATCCATCTCCTTGTTTTTCCTGGCTTCCGATCAATACGGTACTGGTACAGAAGCAGGAACAGAAGCAAGCGGTGCCAGAAGGGCATTTTTCAATGACAGAAAAATTGTTCCACAAAGAAGAAACAGCTTCAGACAGCAGCATCTGCCTCAAGAACGTGACATTTTTCCATCTAAGTTTCATCTGTTTTCTAACGTGAGCCATTACATACCCCCTTGTTGCGCACTGCACAAAGCTATAGCATAAAGGAATCAGAACTTCTTGAGCACAAGTCAAAGTGACACTTTTTATGTGACTAACAGTCATCCACATCAACATTTTCTGCAAATTCATTTTCATTTGAAATGCAGAGTAATTTTTTGATAAGTAACAATAAATTTTTTTGATAAGTACATAAGTAATTTTTCTTCTAAGATGCAAGCACAGAATTCAAGCCCCTAGCAGTGAGAACGGCAAGAAGGCATCAGCCCCCCCTTCTGCTGCTGGAAAGCTGCAGATATTTGCAAAGCACAGCCTTAAGAACCAGACGCACGAGCAGGATTTCTAGAAGTGACTCTGCTACGCGACGCTAGAGACACTTCCAGGAGGGAGGAGGAAAACCAGCTCTTCCTCCTGCCAAGATTTATGCAAGGCTGTTTAGACACTATAAAAACAGTTGTCGCCAGTCAAAAATTTTACCCATTTGAGCCAGACAAATTCAGGGATGACCACTTTGCTGCCTCTCTGCCATTGCAGAGAGAACTGAGATTTAGCACACTGGGAGGAAGAAAACTCAGTAAAGGTAGTTAGAAAGCTACGAAGGTTTCCTTGGTATGTGCTGTGTTCTGCACAGAGCTGTGCTGAGCTGTTGCTGATCACAAGATTCTGTACCTGAATTATGTGCAGCTGAAAATAGATGTTTACTTGGGGCAGGCTACAACTGCAGAGACTTCAGCTGTGCAGCTATATTTAGAGTAACAAAATGTTAATTAAGATCATCTCATTCCCAAGATCTGCAATGAAGCTAGCACAAAAACCACGCGCTGCGCTCAGGAACTGCCTTCCAGCTGCAACACCTTGCTGTCCAGCAGTTAACAGACAGAAAAAAAAAAAAAAACCACACACACACACACAAAAACCCCAAAGAAACTTGTGTATTTGGAGACCTTAAAGTTAGTAGTAGGAAGCTACGTATCACTTTCACATTCAAGACATTCCTGACTTGCACTGTGATGGTCTTGTGAAACCAACTCATTTCCAAGCAAAAGGAAGCATCGCACACACTGAAGGACAATTAATTGTTGCAAACAGACTAACGCCAATTAAACACAAATCCACCTCCCGCACAGAATGAGATGTTCCACAGTTCAATAACAGCACTTGCATTTACTTTGGATTATACTGACTAGGGCAGTCACACTCATTTTTCCATCCCCAAAAGAGTCACTTGAGTGAAGACATGGACAAAGACCACCCAAGATTTCTACTGCCAAGGAAGTGCCAGCTGATTTGGGCTAGCGAGAGGCAACAGTGACATCTAGCGTTCATCTGGAACCACGATACCGATCGCCAAAACCATTCCTGTAACCCTATGAAACATGAACTATCTTTTGCAGAGGTGAGATGCCTCAGTGACTGTCACACTGCAGGAGAATTCTTTTGTCACTAAGCATCCACAGAAGATCTATTCTAAAACACCTGTACAAGTTAACTCCATAATTTCTGTTCATTACTAAGAAACTCACCTGGAAATGAACTCTCTCAAAGTAGTTCTAAGAGTCTGTTTTTACTGAGCAAGATGCCAGCAGAAGCTCTAGCGTACTTGAGTTGTATTAAAGGATCTAATTCCCCACGTTTGAATATTCAAAGACTGAGATTCCCACTTGTTAAGTATCTTCAGATATGCACAGATTAGAAGTTTCCCAGCAGTGTTACACTTCTCATCTACCTTTTCAGTTCTAAAGAATCAAGCACTCAGTAAAAAATAATATACCTGAAACGCAGCAGGGCTGTAACACAATTTCTCTAGACATAGTCCGAGTATTTTTTTTTCTCAGCAAATAAAATAATGTGACTTGAAATCAGCTTAGAAAAACGTTTTCAGTCAAAATGAGCAAACAAAACCTGAGTACTTGCTGACCCTGCTAAATTTGGATAGCATTTTTATTGCAATCTATTTCTCAAAATCCAGCCCCACTGCTGCACTGTGCCTGTAAAACAAACAGTGTGTTACAGCCAGTCTTCAGCCAGGAAGTTTATTGTATTTTTGAGCAGTCTTTGAATCATGCTTCCTAAACACCAACATGCAGGTAGACACAAAAGCAGCATGTTTAGAAAATTACCTGGGATTACAGTTAGCTGAAAGTAATGAAGCTTGTTTGGGTCAGGAAAATTCACTTTACACGTACCTGTGAAACACAAGAACAACTTACATCAGACAACTGTACTTCCACTGTTGGGAAAACAAACATGTTTCACATCCCCCAAACTCACACCCGGACTAACCCCTACGTTCCAGTCAAGTGATTTCCCACACTTTCTCTCCAAGTGCCTCTTTTCCTACAGTTACACATTACCTGCAGTTATCAAAATTAGTTGCTTTGAGCTGAGAGAAGGAAGTTGATTTCCTTTCAGGAAACCATGTTGTCTCAGACTTTAAAGTGCCAAAGGAACAGGGCTTCTACACAGATGCTACATGTTGAGAACACAGCGCACAGGACCGGCATCCTTTCCTCAGAGGTGCTTTAGCGGTAACACTTCTCCCTACCAAGGCTTCACCATCAGCCAGGAATTGCTGGAATTTGATGAACTGACCGCTCCAGGCAGCGTGATTCCAGAGCAGCTGCTACAACCCTTCAAAAATTAGCAGATGGCTAGAAATCAGACAGATACTGCAGGCACATGCTGCGTTCAAGACTGCCTCAGAATGTGTATGTGCAACAACCACACACCTCTGCTTTACTCAAGTTCTACGTCAGCAATCGCACCCGTTAGGAGGGAAGGGTAGGGAGCACCGTTACAGAGCAAACCCTACGATTTTATTCTCAGATTAGATGAAGGACAGCAATGAGAATGAAGAAGTGAAAGAAAATATCCCTCTGCAAGGCTGCGTGGAGGCTGTTATGAAACTAGTCAGTAGTTTCAGTTCAACAGATGCAAATCCACAGCAAAACAGCCCTTTGTTTGCGTTTGATGACACAAAGTTGCCTTCTCATGTACAAAGCTGGCCTGTTAGGATTATGGCAGAGACAAGCTGTCAAGTTGGCACTAGGAGCTGCATATATCCATGGATAAATGATTATCCTTTAGCTTCTGCATCCATCTAGCTGGCTCGACCTCTTTCCTTGACCGAGAAGCTACATAGCATCAAAGATACAGACCTTGTTTGCCTGTAAAAATAACTACAGCTGCACACAAACCCTAGTGATGCATTCAGTGTGACAGCCGCAAAACCTGATGTACGTTTCTCACAGTTCATTTTCCTACAGGAGAATCAGCAATAGAAGTTGAACAAAACCTAAAGCTACTGTGAAAAATCTCTGTGATTGCCTTTAAGAAAGAAGAGCATACAGAAAGGAAGTGATAAATAATGCTTCTTCACACCATTCCTTTTGCTGCTTCTGTTCTGTATTTTTTCCCCCTCCGTTCTTCCCATCAGGCAGTCTGCACACTGAAAAGCCAGATGTTTGAGATCTGACAGCTGATCTGGCTTTAGAGGCATAAGCAAACAGAGGAGGCTCAGCAGAAGCAGCACTCGGAGGTCTAACCTGGAGGGAATAAAATGGCCAAAGCCTCCCTCAGATGGAGGAGACTAGAAGTCATGTGATAGGCTCCGGAAGTGCCTCCAAACTTACTGCGTGGTAACTTCTGAGCAGGGATGGCGGAGCCATGCTGTTCTGGTCAGCACCTGAGGGGAAAGAGAGCTGAGCAACGACTCAGCTTTGCTGTCAACACCCACAGAGCTGCAGAGGCTTTGCTCCCCCCTTTATAAAAGGGCTTTGTGTTTTGCTGAAGCTAAGAACCACAGAACAGGTGTTTGGCCTTTAACTCTCTCTCCTCAGTTTTAGAAGCAATGAACCATTCACCCTGTGCTCTTCAAAGCCTACTTTAAAGCGCCCATGAATGTTTTTAGCTTTTAGCCTAACAGACACTGCAGGTAAGATTCCATGGCTAAAAGCACATTACCCCACTTTTTTTTTTTTTTTTAATAGGAACGTGGCTGATTTTTTATTATTATTACTTTCATGAGTATATTTACTATTTAAGAAGCACACCAGGTTACAGCTTGCATGTGAGATGAAAAAGCACTAGGCTGACAATACATTTCCTGGGAGCTGAGTTATTTGCTCTGCCCCTATATCAGCATTTCCTGGTTTTAAAATAAGGAGGAGAAACGGGAGGGAGGTAAGATGTGTACTCTTCAGCTCCAGCTGGCTTTTGGGTGTTTTGTGAGAAGGAAGCTCCCACTCCACCAGCAGTCAGGTTCTGTAACGTAACCACATGATCAATGCTGCTTCCAGAGGACACCAGCAAGGGTCCACGTCTCCATGACACCTGAAGAGTGGGCAACGCAAACCTGCTCAGGCCCAGGCTGGCAGAGTTTTGCACAGCTTGCCCTGGAGTTAAGGTATCATTTGCATTTGTACTTCAGTCAAAACGACCAGGTCAATGGTCCTTCTCCCCTTAAAAAGGCATACCATTAAATGCTGTACTTACAGGGTAAATTAGCTTCAAGTTCTGCAACCTCTGTTGGGAGAAAAAAAAACATGCTGTTACTTATGCAAGCGTAAAGCCATTCTTGAAGCCCAAACTGCCAGCTCAAAGTGAAACCATTCTGTAAATCACATTCCACTTAAAACATAATTAAGTCGCACTGAAGATTTACCCTGAAATCTCTTTTTGAGCCACACAATTCATTGCTAAAAATGCTCATCTACCCTGCAGACAAAGCACGTGTAACCCGCTGCCATCAGAGGGCTCAGCTCTGCCAGGAGCGAGCGCCAGGCTTCTGAGACCCAGCACTGGCACTGCAAGAGCTGGCATCCTCCAAACTTGTCGGGCACTAAAATACAGAAGGCCAAAACCCCACAGCCTGCAAGCCAGAGGAGCAGACCAACCTCAAGAAGCAGCGTGTCAGCCCAGTGATGAAAACAGGCCCAAGAGGCTCAGCAGCAGCACTCTCCAGCCTCTCCCTGCTCATGTTCTCCACCACCTTTAGCTGCAGATGCCCTCAGGTTACACATGGCTCTCTTTGGGGAAGCCTCCAAGCATGGCTCCGCAGCCTGCACACTTGGAAGCAACAACTGAGGCCCTGCTTCAAAGGCGCTGTCCCACTAGACATCATCCTGCCTGCAGAAACCAGCATGAAGAGCACCAAAACCCAAAAACCATCACTCCAGGCACCCGGCACAGCAACCTGCACTGGGCAGGGATAAAAACAACTGCACCCACTAACAACTGTCCCCAAAACTTCAGCACCATTGAACAAACTCGGAGCAGGTTGGACTTTTTGCTCCTCTGCCCATTGGAAATTTCCCCTGGGAGCATTCAGCTGTAGCTCCTAGGAGGAAAAGCTGATTCCCACAGCTCTCTCTGACATGCTGCCCTCTTTGGAGGCCCACTGTTTCCCCCCCCTACGTTCTTTATTGAATTCTCACTTTCAGTTACTTTTACCTTTCCCATCAGTACAAATCATAAGCAGGAAGCCAACTCCTTTTACTTCCACAGTTCTAGGAAACCCAATCAAGTGTATTTTTGCATTTCCTGGAGGCTTTTTTTTTTTTTTTATCTCACTTGGTTTCTCACTTCACTTTCTCTTCTGCACAGACACCAACTCTTTATCTGGGCTAATGACAATGTGTAAGAGATCTGAACACAAACTCTTGGAAATACACATCCAAAGAAATTTATAATTCAGCTTAAGGCATGGGAAAAAAAAACTGTTATTTTTTGGCACCAAATCCAAACAGACCTCACAATTAAAAGCTCACTAACTCCCCAGAACTCTTCTTGTGCCCATGCTTACCAAACCCCTCCAGCAAGCACGATGCTTCATGTACTGTCCAAAGCATCTGGAAAGCAGGACTGAGGGATGCTGAAGGCTTGGAGCCACGTGAAACACTTCTCAAGCCCAGGTGACAACCAACTCTTGTAGGCTGCAGCTATACAAACCACCACCAGAATATTCCCCCATCCCATTTCTGTTGCAACTCACCTGACTGGGAAGTGGAAGGCACTACCAACATTCCCTGTAGGGTGGCGGTTAGGACCAGGCCCTTGTTTTATGACTGCTTTCCCTATTGCTTTCTTTTCTTGCATGCTGCTCAGCTGAACGAATCCAGCCTGCCCTTTGCTTCAATTCTGAGAAAGGGAGAACCCTGAGGACAGAGCGTGCCCAAACCCAGCCAGGCTGGGGTGGCTCTGCCCTGCTAAATGAAAGAACTAATTTAATGTCACAAACGTGATGACCTCCTTTTTTCAGCAGGTGACAGTAACTACAGCTCAACAGAAGAGAAAACCGTATTTGAGACCTCACAGAGCATCTCAGTTCCTCTTGCAGTCAAGAGGGCTGATGGCCAACCAGAAGCAAACCCAGCAGCACCGCAGGGCCTGCGCCATGCTGAGGAGGTCTGAAATGCCGTGCTGGAGGTGCAGACAGGTGCCAGAGCTTCTCCAGAAAAAGAGTTTGGTGCAGGCAGCCCAGACCCTGACTAGCTCCCAGCCAGCCCATCTGGTGTCCCTGAAATCCCATCCAGCTTGGTGCAGGAGTACACCCAAATCCTGTAAATCTGGAACACCCTGCTCTCACTCAGTGAGCAATGAACTCAGCTGGACCTGGGCTGGCTCTCACCCCTGGCACGGACAAGCTGCAGCTTGGATGACGGAGAATCCCAATGCACTGCATGTGTTACCCCAACACCAGCATGGAATGGTTTAAACGGTCCCAGAACAGGGCAGAGAGGCAGGGCTTGAGCTTACACCTACCACACTCTTTGGATGTGTTGAATGCAAACTGGTGATGTCTCAAGCAGCTCTCAGAACTTGATAAAGCCAAGCTACATGGGAGCAACCAGAGCTATTTATAAAACAATTTCACAAACAATAATTCTCCCTAGCCATGACAATTCTTAGGACAGAAATAGGAGCACACACTCCTGACATGTGTACAGGCATATGGTTTATGATAGGCCCACGTGAATGTTATATTCAGTAACACAGACTACAATCAAGTTGTTCTGCTCTCTCCCCTTCCCCCAGCCCAGCAAGGCAGGACACAGAGTGGTTTGTTTACCAGCCTTGCCATGGTGTCAAGCCATACGCTTCCCACTGCACTGCAAGCGCACAGAAGGAAAGTGCTCTTTCCTCAGCTGAAAGGAACATTCTCATCCACAGCAATACTCATTCCTCCCTGGTTTTGCCCCAAAAACGCCCTCTCTTCTGTTTAACGTGCATCTTTAACACCACTGGAGATGAGGATGAACGTGCTGACACGCTAACAAAAGCCTAAAAGACAACAAAAAGGGAAGTCCTAAAAGAAATCTCAGGAACAGCTTTTTTCAAATCAACTTGAACCCTTCTGGTGCCTTTCTGGTCCTACAACACCTACAGCAGGTACACCGCAGGCATTTTATTGCGGATTGCTAGCTGCCCCTTTAATAAATACATGTCACTCATTTACCAAGGAGCTTCCCACTGTCTTCTCCCAAAACATGGGCTCTCTCTTTGGGGGGCTAAAAAGCAAAAGGAAATGCTATGGTAAGCTGTGCAGAAGCCAATGCAGCGTTTTCGAAACAATGTCTCACAATTTCAAGAGTGCTAATACAGTCTTCTTTTTTTCTCAGTTCCCAAAAGTACAATTTTATTCTCCACCTCTCAATTTTCCTCACCGGCTATTATGACAAGGGATATCACTGTACCTGAAGCCTTGAAAAAAGCCAATATATGGATTCTCCTGATTTTTATTTACAGTGCTTTTTGAGATCATTTTCTCACTTCCTTTCTTTCAGGCTTGGACAAATGCACACCTGAAACACGTTCAAGTTACCTCAACCTGGTTGTAAACCCAGAGATGTTGCAGACAACTGAGGAATAAACCACACTAACTCATTTCCTTAGAAATTGAGATGTTCATTAGACAACATCAATCTTACATAATGCTTTGGCTCGTCCACAGCTCCTTTCAAGTTTTTCAGAAGGGATCTGCCTTCAAGCCCAGCACTGCAAGGCCCTGAGGGTCCTGCAGGAGCGGACATGTGGCCACCGCTCTTAACCTGATGAAGCTCTCCCTTAAAGATTAATTTAAAGCTCTTTTAACATAAAAAATTCTGCGTCCATGCTCTCAACTTCAAGACACAGCAGCACAGAACAAGCAGAAAGCAGCTAAAGCAAGTGTACTGCTTGCTCTATTTCACTCAGCCCACTAGGCCTTCAAGAATTAAGGTCCCGCTCCCCAGCTGAGCCTGCACTGAAAATCCAGTGAAAACGGAGATGCAAGAATGAGCCATTCTGAACTTTTTAAAAGTAAAACTCTGCAGATAGCTCATGCACTTCTGACTTCACTAAGCATATTTTGAACGCTCACTTGCAGTGTTCTCCTCTGTCAGACAGTGCAAGCAACTAAAATCACACCTGCATCATCGCTCTTTTTTCCCCTATTTTAAGGCCGTATCAGTTAGGAGACCAGCAGCTGGCCTACACTCAGCGTTCAGGAGCCTGTAAGCACTGTCTGCGCTCATCACTGGCTGGGGTCACGGCCACCCACCCCACAGCCAAAACGGCACCAATCTGCAGGCCAGTGCGCAGACACAACACACCCCAGCGCTGCGGGCAGCTGCCTGCTGTTCTCATGCTGGCTCAAGGCCAGAAAGGATCCAGGTACGCTATGGAAGCTGACAGTGAACCTGTTCAGATCTCAGCACGGCTGCTGGGGCGGACAAGGACAGCACCTGCCAGGCCTTTTCTCATCTGTCCCCCTCCATCAGAATTTCTTTTCCATTTTGTAGGAGATTATTTTCTGCAGTTCACAGCTGCCAGGAGATTGAACTTAGCCTTCCTCCCATTCTGCAACTGTCATTTCTGTGTCTGATACTTCGCAGCCTAGGGATGCTGCTTTGGCTGGTGGACCTCCAGCAGCCGGAGTAAATTTTAGAAACTTCTGTACTCCAACGATCTCCATCCAGTTTAAAGCGCACCTTAAATATCCCCGGCAAGGCTTTTTCAGTCTAGCCACTACATTTTCCCCTCACTTCCAGCACAGCTGCACCAAAGCGATCCGCTTCTGCTGTCAGTCCCCATTTCATTCTCAACACCGCTCCAACCAGACTGCTCCTACAACTCCTTTTGGAGGGCCACGTGAGACAGCTTTCACACACAACTGGACCATGGAAGGATGCTGGCAGCAGCCTGCCCTTAGCATTTGTCAGCCTGGCACTCGGCTCGTTCAATACTCAGCCTGTGCTGGCTGTGTAACGGTAACAACAATCACAGCGTCAGAACTGATTTCCTATAGCTCGCACTCCTTCGTTCCTCTGCAGGGTTTTAGTCGTAAAAGTGAAAAACACAGTTGTTCTTCCTAAGGGGACAGTAGAATTTTTTAGGGCACTTCAGACTACACCAGAAGCTGTACTTGAAGCATCTTTGTATTACGCTGCTATTTTCCCCAAAGTCTACACTCGCAGGTTAATGAAAAACTCGGAAGATACGCGTTTAGCAATTTGGCTCTGGAGTTTATCCTGGCTGGAGAGCTTATTCCTCTTGTCTGATGCCCTTCCCCCTTCAGAACTGCAGCTGAGGATTTCCAAACTGGAAGTCTCACGCAAGCTCTCTGTGAGTGTTACCACATCGGGCTTCCAAGTGAATCCAAACTCTTTGTCCTTAGAGAAATGCAATGAGAGAAAACTGTGAACACAGCGCTCCTACAGCCTACTTGAGCCACCTCCTGGGACTGGTGATGAGGTGTTACAAAAATTAGGGTTTGTTTTTGTTTTGTTTTTTTCTCCTTTCTTTACTCCTTATCCCCTAGCCCAGTGACTGAGAAAAACCTTTCAGTAGGTTGTTTGTTTGTTTTTAAAATTTCAAAGTTTATTGGCTCTTATCTCAACCACTGATGACAAGAACACTCATGTTGCTTTTAGGATTTATGTTCCTTTCACAGGCAGTTATGTTTTTTCTAAAAAATAATAATAATAACAATAAACAACAAACAAAAAAAAAAAAAACAGCAACCTTCCTGCCAGTCAAATCTGATATTCTCCTTCTATATATTTAGCCATATTTCTCTGTCAACTTTTTACCATAATGATTTAATCGATGACACTGTACAGCTCCCAACAATGGATTCATTTTTCAACAGAGGAAGGGGAAGGCTTTTTCAGTTGCGCATTATTCAATGAAAGTAAGTGTCCTGCAGGCAAGGGGCTGCTGGAGATGCGATGTATGCCAACATATACTGCACTGTATAAATCATAAGGTAAGTCACAAGCAATTTTCAAAACACTTCTGGAAATCATTTTATACAAGATTTAATGTTGCCAACAGGCCTGCAACTGTAGAACACAACATTTAAATGCAAGCTCCTTCACCTTTAACAAGCAGCTTGTCTCGAACAGACACCCTCCGCGTGGAATCAGAAGCTGGGTTGGATGCACGGGGCCCTCTGACACCATCATCCCGCTTCAGCTTGCTTGCCAGTGTTAGCATTACTGCTGCCTTCAGTCTGGAACGCAAACGGGAACAAAGTTGACTACCACTACTCAAAGCGCACGGGGAAGTACAAAAGCAGGCTACGGTTGGGTCAGTTAGGTGCAGCTGGGCGTAACGTCACTCCTTCCACAGAATTACAGACAACCTGCCCCGGCCAGCCTCATCCACGGCTCCCGTGACGACATCCAGAGCTGCTGCTTGGCCAAAGAAGAGAGGAAGGGGAGGGGAGGGGTTCCTGGAACTGCTCTGCAGCACTGGGAAGCGAGCGTTAAGTCAGCCAGCAGGACACAGGGAAGGGATTCAGGCTGCGGCGATCTACGCTACTGCGCGGCAGCGACACAAGGTAAACGGGGAAAGTTACACGTGATTTGGAAACTGAAATGAAGAGAGGTTT
Source organism: Alectura lathami (assembly GCA_013399715.1). Classification (NCBI taxonomy): domain Eukaryota; kingdom Metazoa; phylum Chordata; class Aves; order Galliformes; family Megapodiidae; genus Alectura; species Alectura lathami. The sequence continues at coordinate 29,579 of VXAV01003696.1, read as the reverse complement.
TTGCTACATCAGTCCTCCACATCAGAAGATGACTGTGATGATAAAAATCACAATAAAAGCTGGATGGAATGACAAAGTCTTAAAACTAAAACACTCAGCCCGCTGTGGCTTGATACATTTTGACAGGACTTCTGCCTGAAGGCGATTCAGTTTGGCCAAAACCAAAGTTACGCTGACAAGATCGATACCCTTTAGGCCCCACCACCACTAGAACAGCAGCAGAAATGTTTTCCCTTCAGTTACACAAGTTAGTTGAGGGGAAAAAAAAAAAAAAAAAAACGTGTAAGAAGCCTGGACACAGCCTTTACAAGAGGTAGTTTGACCAGAAGGGCAGATGGACATGGTGGGGCAGAGTTACCAGGCCATGAAACCGGTGCTCGTGCCGCATCAGCTGAGACACCGTGTAAATGGTCAAGCCACCAGGAGCAAAACATAACAGATAACTGACTAACGAGGTGCAAAAGAGACGGAAAATGTGTGTCTTGCAACGGTAGGTGACAGGAGAACAGTCTGGTAAGATACGCAAGGCAGCCAGGCTCTCTGAGGCTGCCAGGTATGTGTGTTAGGTTCCAGACCCAGATTAAGGAAAAAAAATAAATAAAATTCGGGGCATATGTAAATCCTGGCTGCCCAACTGTAATAGGTTCAGCTGCTTGTTGCTCTTTCACTGCCTTTGAGAAATAAAGAATGAGCAGGCAAAACAGCCTATTTTTCTGTGGAGAAAGTCAACAGCTGGTTCTAAGGAAAACACACACACAC
>VXAV01003696.1:11792-22843 GCA_013399715.1 Alectura lathami | reverse complement strand
AAAAAAAAAAGAAAGAAAATAACAAAACACAAAACCTTCTGGCAGAACCTCTTCTGTCACAACAGCCTTTCAACCACCCTTTCTTGTAACTGCAGCAGATGAATCAGCAGATTGCTCACAGTTGTGCAGAAGTCACTAGGGTAAGTCAAGCCCTGGCAGCCAGCAGCTGTGGGATTCCTGCTGCGTGGTGAGCCCCACAGATTATTTCCCAAGCTGGAGGAAGTCTTGCCCCTGCATCACCGACAGTGCCAGGAGCCCCTCAGCAATGTGATGGGGTTCTGATGGGAGGAGTTGGGGCAGAAGGAGTTTATAAGGTGATCCAATGATGAAACTCAGCTGTCGTCTTTCTCAGTTTGCAGACAAATCTCACCTGCACATTTTGGGTCTCCTTGCTGTGGTTAGGGTAACTGCTCACCCTGGTGACACCACACGTGGCCTTCACGTCTGCACGTATCCTCCAGCTCCCCTCCCCTGGTGACTGGTCCCCAAAGAAAAATCTCCATGACCTGAGGCAATACAATCTGAAAGAGGTTCAGCTCTGCTTATCCATCCTTTCTCTCCTCTCCCTGCAGGGTACCTTCCTTCCCCAGTGCTCCTCGCTTGTCCTGACCTCGTGGTGGATGATTAAATCATTGAGGGATCTTCTGAGAGCTCCTGGGATGGTCAGACCCAGAGCCTTTCCCACCCAGGACCGGGACACGAGCATCGCTTTAGGCTGTGGTCTCCCCAGGCTTGGTGCCACCCAATGCAGACACCTGTCTTGGACCAGTAGGCTCCTGTCACCCAGCATAGTGACATCCCCAGCCACCACAGAGTCCATCTGTCCCCAACGGTGAGCCCTTGGGAGGGGGGTCAGGGTGCACCACTGGGTGGTATCAGCACATGGGCTGAGGTTATGCTGGTTTCAAATGCCCAAAATTCACATTGGTGTCCCCCATAAGTGATTTGGAAGGAAAACATGATGGCAGCTTGTCAGTTTATGGTATTTATTTAGTTTTTCATGTTAAATAGCATGTAAAAATAAATTATCTATACAAGTAAATATACTTAATATAATGTGCAATAAATAGTGGGTACAAATATAGATTTGCTTAAAAACAACCAATGTTTTGAAAACCAGCAAAACAAAGTTATCCAATAAATACGTTCAACCCCGTTGAGTGGTACCTTTCAGGAAGAGCATTTCTTTATATCTTCCTAAGACATTTATAAATACATGATACAAAAAAAAAAAAAAAATAATAATAATTTAAGACTGTTACAAAATTTCTCTCTGAGCTTGCATAAATAAGACAAATGCTTAAATAAGAAAATACAGCCCAGTGAAGGGATGTGAGAGTGCCCAGTGCTCGCAGCCGGGAGCGGTGTGGTGGAGCTAGGCACAGTCCTCGCGCTTGGCCGCGCACCGCAGGTCATCCAGCACTTGGAAGATGTGGATGATGGCCGAGGCCTCCAGGCAGCCAGCAGTCTCCTGCAATGGGAAAATGAGAGGAGGTGAGCACAGGGAGGGGGCACAAACAGGACCCAGATGCTCCCGGGTCCTTGCCCTGTCCCTGCTGGTCACGGGACGTGGTGTTGTCTGGTGGTTGTTGCATTTGCTGTCCTAGCCCCATGGGACTGGGAAGTCAGGCTGTCTTGGATGGGCAAAGCGCTGGCTGTGGTTGGAGGCACTGACTTACCTTCTTCTTGGCTGTCTCCAGCTTCTGCAGCCAGTGTCTCAGTTTCCCAGAGGGCTGATGTGAAGGAGCCTCAACAGCCACCTGCAAGGAGAGCGTGAGGGTAAGGACCAGCAACGCCCATGGTGCTACCACCAATGTCACTAAGTTGGGGCTGGGGGACCAGGGGAACACTCACGCAGTCTCGCAGGTCCTCCCGGGCTTGGGTGAGGAAGGCCAGGGGCTGTTGGCACATCTCAGCCAGCCTGTGGTCTGTGGGGTGTGCGAGCACGGCGATGGTGAGGTCCAGCTCAGCCTCCACCAGGATGATTCGATCCGGCACCTGTGGGCAGGAGCATGGTGGTCACGGGCCCAGAGCCACCTCGGGGTGCGGATGGACGGGGTTCCGCTTGGAGGAGGGATTCCTCCTTCCATAGCGTCGCCCTTACCGATAGCTCGGCCGTGGTCCACTTCCGATGGAAGAGCCTGGTGTTGCATTTTCGATATGTTAACAGCATGATGTCCTCCTGGAGGTGAAACAGGAGAGAGTGGGGACAGGTTGAAAAGCAGCCTTGGATTTTGGGCTATGTTGCACAACCCCCTTCACCCTGAAGGGGTCTGAAATTCAGCCCAGCCATGCAGCCCTGATCAGTACAGGTGGGATGCTGGCATCCTACAAGGGCAGGTGAGGGCTGCTGCTCCCAGTGCTGGGGACTGCTGTCCCCAAAATACGCTGGAAAACACTCATCTCGTCCCAAAAACACCCCAGAAAACATCCATCTTATCCCAAAACACCCCAGAAAACATCCATCCTGACCCCAAAACACCCCAGAAAGCATCCGTCTTGCTGCTGAGGGCCTGGAACTCGTCGACCCCTCTGCCTTACCCCTCACCAGCCAATGCCGCCAGCCCAGGGCTAGTTGCCCTCAGTACTCACAAACTGCTCCTGCATCCTCCGCACTGCCTTCAATTCAGAAGGTGCAGGGGACCGGTACTTGGAGAGGCTGCAGCTCTTCCTCAGGTTGTGCTGGGGGAAGGCACCCACCAGAAGGGTCCCCAGGGCCCCCACCAACATCGCTGTGAACTCATAGCGGACCATCTTCGAGGTATGACCAGAAGAGCTGGAGGTAAGGATGACCCGTGGCCTGATGCACAAAGCTCCTTGAGATCCTTAGGTCCCTTCTGCCGCTGTGCCCCATCTCCCTGGCTTTTAAGTAGCCTGGCAGGATTGCGCTTTCAGCTTGGCAGGAAAACCCACGGCACGGCAGCTTCGCAACGGGAAAGCGAAAGCGGCAGAGAGGAAACCCCGAGGCCACAGGTGCGGCTGCAGGTGAGGGCGCTGCGGGAACATCACCACCAGGACGGGGCTCGGGACACGGTGGGACACCGCAGTGTTTCCTGCAGGTTTTTCCTCCCTGTCCAGCATTCCTGGGAAACGCAAATACGTCTTCACGGCGCTGCCTTGACAGCTGCAAGAACGCACCCACCGCACAGAAAACCTGCCTTTTCCGCAGGGTAACCTGAGCCGTGAAACACAACTGCACTTTGAATTTCGTGCATCCATCAGTCATTAAATACAGCCAAATATACCCGTGTGTACGTAGGGAGCAGCTGTGCCGTAGTGGAGCACTGAATAAGGCAGACACAGCAGCCATAAACACAGTCCCCTGTTTACGGCCATGAAAATGCACCAGAATCTGCTCTTTCCTCAAGGTAACCTGAGCTGTGAGACCACATCTGCATTTTGTTTCGTGCACTAATTGGTCATTAAACATAGAAAAATACAGCCGTGTGTACATAAAAAGGAGGGGCAGCTGGAGCAGGCTGCCAGGACTGCGTCCAGTTTTGGGTATCACTGAGCATGGAGACTCCAAGCTGCCTGTACCAGGGCATGTGTCACCACAGCAAGACTTCTCCGGTGCTCAGATACACCACAGCTTGTGGCCATTGCCTCCTGTCTGTCAGCAGGCACCACGGAGCCTGTGGGAGCAGACAGCCAGGACGAGGAAGGGAGTGGCTCAGGCAGCAGCAGTGCTCACTTTGCTCAGAGCAGATGGAGTTACAGCTTGGAGGAGAGCCAGGACAGCGCGGTGGACACAGGGTTCCTGCTCACAGCAAGTCACGGACAGCGCTGCAGGACCAGGTCCCTCCAGGATCCCACACCAGCAGGCTGCAGGAACTCATTAGGAGTCAGTAATTAAAAACCTGAGTCCCAGCCAGGGTTCATCAGCTTGTGCACTCCCACAGTGAGAAAGTGCTCCTTCCTTTCTCTCCAGTTAAACAAACACATTTAGAAAAATCAATTTTATTCAACGCAACTTGCTCAGTTCTGGTACAACGATGAAATACAAAGCCCAGGCAGCATAAATAACTTCCTGTTAGCTACCCAAGCAAGGCACAGAACATCCATAGTAGAAAAATCCCAAGGGGTGTAAAAGATGGGCACTGCATCCCTGGCGCAGCCAGAGCACCATGCCCTCCTGTGGAGACCCACACACCAGGTCACCCTTTCCTCCAGTCCAGCTCCTGCTGTCTCAGCCACACCATAAACCAGGGGGTGTACCCCAAAACCTGCAGCGCCCAACGCTGCCAGCTGTGCTTGGAGCAATGACTGCAGGAAGGAATGGCCACAGGGATGCTCTAGGATGGCTCATCAGGTGCCAGAGCAGTGTCATGTTGCCATGGGACCTGGCTCCTTTGGTTCCTCTTCCCTGTCTCTGCGACGTTTATTGCCCGTGCGTCATTTCTGGTTGGAAAAGCAAGATCAGACTTCATTTCTTCACACAGGCGAGCAGGAAATCCCAAGGTGCCAAAGGAAAAGTTAAAGCAGAGCAGAGAAGCCAGGACTATGAGCACAACCCGCAGGGATGCATGCACTCAGGGCTCTGGCAGGGGCATCCGAGCTCACACAGCGATGCAGCGCCTTATTTGCTTTGGCCAACAAGGAAAGGAGCAGCTGTACAGCCTCACCATGTTAAGAAGTTACTTGCATTCAACATCTATTGACCGTGCTGTTGATACAGAGTGACACAAAAATGTTTACAGCTCCTAGTCCAGCAGTGCTACCAAATGGAAGAAAAGCACCGTGGAGGTTCACTCAGCCTTTCTAGAGCAAGAAATCCCAGACGCATTAGGAGATCCCCAGGTGTGGAAAGGAAAGTGAAATGGGCAGGGCTGTGCCAGTCAGGCACCTGTGCCAGGTGAGGTCATCACCCCATGACTCACCAGGCAGCTCGCATAAGAGAGTCTTGGCCACTAGCCATGCTGCAGGGGCAAGGAGGTATGGATGGGCTGGGAGCTCCCCCACCCCTTTTGGGGCTGGTCATATGAAGTCTTGGGGACAAAAAAAAAAAAAGTGAGAAAAGAACAGAGCAGTGCCCCACGAACACCAGGCAGCTGCTGCTCAGCAGCAGTGACTGCAGCCATCCCACCTGCAGGTGCCATTACAAGCACCCAGCCCGCTGCAGTGATACAATCCCAGTGTTACATCACAGGCACTCACTTGCATCATCCCTCTGACACCACAGCAAGAAGGGCTGCTAGTGGTAAAGTTCATCAGCAGGCTTTTTAAGATGTTTAAGATGTTGTCAATGTAAACCCACCTTTGTCTGAAAGCCCTTGTGCCAACGCTGTAGGGACTTGGGGTCTCCAGCCCCACCGGGATTTTGATGCAGCACTGGGATGTGTATGACCAGGTTATGGCCTCACCTGGGGCACCCCATGGAGCTGGGCTGGACAGATCCTCTCAACATCGCTTGGGGAAAAGCCCCAAGTGGCTCTGCACAGCCCCCGGGGAGAGGGCTGGTGGCACAAAATCCTCTTTCATGGGAGAGGGGATCCTGACCCCTCCCAAGCCACACCTCTAGGGCAGCTTTCCTGTCTGAGACCTGGATTACAGGAACAGGAAACATTCCCACAGAGGCTCAAAGCCTCCAGAAAGCAAACAGGAGATGATCAGCACAGATTTAGATCCGGCTTTAGATCACTTTGCCTCTGTGTGCCACTCTCTGAAAAAGACGCTATCTTGAGTGCACAGATAAAACCCAAGGCTTGGACAAAGGGGTGGGCAAACACTTCCCTGCAGGAGCAAGCCCAGGGAGGCGCACACTGCAGCAGCTCCATGCTGTGGCTGAGCAGTTCCACAGGGATGAGAGCAGCCAGCCTAACCCTGGTCAGCCCAGCCCCTATTACAAAGCCTCTGTTGCAAAAGCCACAAGCAACTTAATTTGTCAACTATTTTATTATGCAACAAATTCAGCTTTTACAGGATTGGATGTGGGACAAGAATCACAACCACACTGTGCCCTCCAGCGGGGCAGTGCTGGGCAGACAGGGCTCTGTCTGCTGTGCGCCCAGCATTAAACCCATGTGTCTGCTTCCAAGGATTAAGGATTTAATCACCAAAATCACCCCAAATATTCCTAGTGAAGAAGAGCAGGGTGGTAGGAGCCCCCCTTTTCCCAGCACCAGGCCAGGAGAAGGCTTGGCCTTATGCTTCCTTGTGCCCCAGAATGCAGACGTGCCTCACCCAGAACTGCAGCGGGGTGTCATGCGAGGAGACCCCCATTGTCTCCAGCAGCCTGCAAGAAGAGGAGGAAAGAAGAGTCCCCCCATCCATCTGGCTCTCACCAGGCGTGGGAAGACACCCACAACCAGGGGTGCATCCAAAGCACCTCCAAAGCTTGGATTGCAAATGTGGTGGGAAGGAGGGATGCACTGCTTTGAATGACCCCCCACAACCCCATTCTTCATCCACTGTGGAAGAGAGGGTCTTCCATGCCCTGTTCTACGTTACCTCTTCTCCATCTCTGGGAGGAGGGTTTTGGCAGCCTCGGGGTCATTCTTCAGGAAGGATTGGTACGGAGAGACAGATTCTATGTAGCCAACCACCCCAGCAACTGTCATGGGGATTTTGTCATAGATGTTGGTGATCCTAGAAAGGAAACAGGGCAAGTAGCACTGACACTTAAATACAGGCAGCTGAGCAAGGAGGAGACCAGCTGGTCACTGGGGCAGTGGCAGAACAGCTACACTGATGCCACCTCTGCACACCCGTGGTCATGCACCAAGGAGTTCCTGCTCACCTCCTCTTGTCTGGAAATGGCAGGGCCTCAAATATCTGCTTGTAGTCCTCCAGGACATGTTTTACTCTGCTGTGTGAGTACTTGAACAGGACATCCCAGGTCTGTAGAGACAGCAGATAAACACAAGCACTTGAAGCTCTCACTTTCCACCTAACTCAGGCTTGCTTGGCCCAAGATCTGAGGCATACAGGCTTTTGTTTTAAAAGAGTCCTTGCATTTAAAATTCATTAACATCTTGTCCAGCATCAAGAATTTAAGCAGTGGTTTTTTTTGTTTGTTTGTTTTTATAGATGTAAGGACCTGTCTTCCCTCCCTATGCTGCTCTCATGATAGAAAGTCTCTTTAACAAGTTATAAACACACTCTTGGACAAGCAACATTACTAAAACCAACTCTTTCCTGCCCAAAAGAAGCTCCCTGCTCCCCACAGCGGCTGGCCCTGTTGGCCCCAGCATCCCTCTGCTCCTCATCCTGTTGCTTCTTTCCACGCTTCCACCTGCCCTGGTGCAGGGAAGCCCTGGGGCTCAGTACCCTCCCCTCACCTCCTGGAAGATTTGGGTCAGCTTCTCGGAGCAGTCCCCATAGTGCAGGCTCATGTCGGTGGTGTAGGTGCTGAGGACCACGCAGCCGCCTGGCCGCAGCACACGTGTCACTTCACTCATGAACCGCTCGATGTCGAACCAGTGCGCAGCTGTGAAGGAGGTCAGCATGTCAACCGAGGCGTCCTCAAAGGGCAGCTCCTCTGCTGGGCACACGCTGGGGACAAGGAACAAAACGTAATGTGTTATGCTAGAAGTTAGAAACCAAGGCATGAAGCCAGCAGGCATTTTTTGGCACGCAGGGACCCGGGTTTTGCCTGCAGCACTCACAGGTAGGAGACATTGGGAGGAGATGGCGTGGCCTTGGCTTCCTGGATCTGTGCCTGGCTGATGTCGGTGCCCACTACCTTCTTGAAGTGCTCTGCCAGGAAGCTTGTGCCCTGTCCCGACCCACAGCCGACATCCACGGCCAGCTCGGCAGGACAGGGACTCTGCAGGGACAAGGGGACACATCTCAGCACGTGGCCACCTGAGTTGTGCACTTTTAGCCCCATTCGCCACTGGGCGCAGGGTGACCTGCAGGAAGGCTCTTGAGCTCCCACGCTGAGCCCTGTTGATTGTTCCTACCCATGGCACGCCCCAAGCAAAGGGATAAGAACAGGAATGCAGCACAGCCGTGCCCTGCTCACCTTCTCCTGCACATAGGCGAGGATGGTTTCCTTCAGCTCCTTGCCGGGGGCAAAGCGGTACTTCTGGTAGACGGCCGCATGCCTCGTGCCTTCGAACATCTGCGCAGCCATGCCAGGGCGGGTGCAGGGCTCCATCCTGCTGGCCCCTTCTGCAGGACAACACGCACTCAGCCTGCGGGCACAGGCAGGACTTTGCCCAGGCCACTTGCTGGGTGTCCCCGTGCCACGGAGCCACGCTCAGCCGCGCCTGTGACCACATCCTGTTTGTGGCAGCCCTTGTGTGCCAAGGAGGTGGGTAGTAAGGCACAGCCCACGAGCTGCTGGCACGCCAGGCACTGAAGGGTTACAGCTTACTGTGCAGGAAAAGCTGCTGCTGCTCCCTGTTCCTGGTGCTTTTGGCAGGAAGCATCAACCCCAGCTGCTTTAGGGGAAGTGCCTGCAGGCGCTTCCCATGTGCCCAAGCCACCCCAGCACCCCGAGGTACTCACACGACCCGTGGCTCCCAGCACCGCCCAGTTCAACACTCCTGCAGCTCGGGCAGCTGTCAGGACAAAAGGACAGCACCGTTCACTCTACGGCCAGCAGGGCCAGCCTGGGCTTGGGGCACGATCCAGCCCCTCTAGGCCCACTGCACCCAAACCCCACGAGCGAGGCCGTGCTTCCCAGGAAAGCATTTCCCAGCCTCCCCACGCAGCTGGGGTGAAGGAGCGGGAGGCGGCTTGGCAGCACCGTGTTCCGGGTTTCAGGGCAGACTGCTCCCTCTAGAGCAGCTGCCGCCAGGCTGCAGGCACCGCGGCACCACACGGCTGTGGATGCAGTGTCCCAGGGAGTCCTGTGTGGGTTCCCTGCAGCCTTAGCACAGCTGCTGGAGCCCAGCCCATGGAGCCTGAAAGCTCCTCCTTCGTATAGGCACCGTGGTAATTAAACACAGGATAGTTTCAGAACACCCACAAACCAAGGGGGTACTCAGCAGCCCCATACACCCACCCCAGGAAGCTGATGTGCATCCCAGCAGATGCAATACAGACACCACAAGCCAGCAGGACCCCCCCCCCCAAACTGTACTTACAGCCTGGCTGTGCCAAAACCCCCACCTGCCACCCAGCAAAGGCTGCACATGGGGCCTTTATAACCCCAGTGCTGGGGTTCGGAGCAAAGCCCTGCACCTGTTCTGAGGCAGCCTGTTACCGTGCTGCAGGGCACTCACTGGGGTAATGCTTATTGCACACAGCTGGAGCCAGCAGAGCCCTGTGCCCTGGAGCAATCCCCTTCAGCTGGTTACTTTGCAGAGCACTGGTGAATCTGTGGCACTTAGCCCAGCTCTCAAGCCCATGCTAATTTAAAGGGCTATGGCACATCGTAGAACTTAAAGGGGAGGGCCACCTTAAGAGGTTTGCTGAATCAAAGCGTGGCTTGAGGTTTCTGGGCTCGCGTCCTGAGCATTTCACTAGGGCCATCCACAGCTGTGTTGTGCTAGGGATGCAGCTCTGCACCAGCAGAGAACACTGCAAGCACCACAGCCCCCGTGTTCCCCTAACACACAGCATCTGCCAACAGTTCGGCCTCTTCGGGGTTTAGATGCCCTACGATGCCCTAATTTTGGCTGTACCTTTGCTGCAGTGGCCCTGGCCTTGGCTGCTCCTATAAGCAAGGTTCCAAACATCACCTATGGCCAGGAGATCGACTCCTGCCCTAAAAGAGGTTGCTGCAGGCACCGAATCCCATCCCGGCCGTGCAGGACCCCAGAGCCCAGCGCCAAGTGGAGCTCTGTGAACCTTGACTGCCCCAGTTTTGGAGGATCCCAACACTAAAAATGTCTTGCTTGGAACTGTAACAGCAACTGATCACCTGGAAGGGTGAAAAATAGCCTGGAAAAGGGTCTGAGAAAGGAGGCATTAGGTGTTTCAGCAGAAAGAACAAAAAAAAAAAAAAAAAAAAAAAAAAAAAAGTCTGGGAAAAGAACAGAATTTTGTCTGAGAGAACCAGATACATCGTCACCTATTGTCAGCCTCGGGTGAAAACCAGAATTCAGCAGCATCTTCTGGCTGCTCAGAGTGGAGGTATTCTGTGCCCTCTTACCTCTCTGCAATACGAAAATGGCTTGTTTACTGCCCAAACTGCAGCTTCTGTCTCTGTTTGAGATGGGACCACGTGGAATGGGCAGAACAGGGCCTGAAGCCCCATCCACGGGTGCATCACCACGGTGGTTTGCGGCGCTGCACAGAAGGCAGCAATGTTCCACGTACTTTTTGGAGACAGTGGTTTGTTTTTAAGACCCCAGAAAGGCTTCAGCTCTTGGGAGACTTCCCCTGCTTGTGCGTGCTCTGAAAGGAACGAGACTGATCGTCGCAGCGAGGGCTAAAGGGATGTGGGAACGCTTGGTGCTTCTGCAAGGCTCCTGCTGAACCCACGGGGCTCCGGCTTGGAACGAATGAGATCGTTCCTGGCAGTGGCGTGCGTGCGGGGTCAAAGCTGCGAAGGGAGATGGCCACAAATCAGTGTCAGAGCTGGCGGAGCTGCTGATGGCCTGAGGCGTGTGACAGCTGGGATCCCCCAAAAGTGGCGCTAATGTGCAAAGTGAGCGCCGATGAGGCGGAAGCCCTGTGGATTCAAGGGGAGGGTCACCTCCTGCTGCTGGCTTCTGAGCACTGAAAAAACGGAAAGGGGAAAAAACCCACGGGAGCGCTGGGGCTGGGCAGCAGTGCGCAGCGAGCGGAACAAAGCCATCGGCCTGCATGTGACCAGCTCCCAGCGCTGGCACCCGGACCCCAGCTACTCCCCTCCTGCCCCTCGCGCGGCCCCGATCCCTGTGGGAAATAACAGCCCGGGGGTGCCGTGAGGTCCCCAGGCCGAGCGCGTCCCGTAGGGGAGCGGCACTGACGCGGCCGCGCCGTGCGGAGCCGCAGCTTTGCTCCCCAGCGCTCTCGAGCACCCGAGTGGCCATAATTCCCCGGAAGGGGATGGTGGTGAGTCAGCGTCACCCCGGAACGAAGAAGAGGGGGAGAGCCATGAGCGCTCCCTGCCTTCCCTTGCCCTCGCCGTGCGTGCTGGCGCTGCGCGGGGCCCCGGCGGGCGAGCGCGATGC
>VXAV01003696.1:0-11684 GCA_013399715.1 Alectura lathami | reverse complement strand
GGCGGCAGCCCCCGAGAAGGAGCCGCTGCTCAGGTGAGTGCCGCCGTGCCCATCTCGTCCCCCTGCTCCGCTTCCCCCGTCCCCATCCCGTCCCCACTCCTCTTGCCCCCGTTCCCGTCGTGTCCCTGCGCCACTTGCGCCGGGGCGATGCTCCAGGCGCAGCCCCGCTTCACCCGCAGCCCTCTCCCACCCTGCACGGCACATCGCCCTTTTTCCCAGCCGTGATTTTGCAGCCGCCGCTCTGTGCCTTGCTCTGGAGCTTCCAAGGCTCCGGAGGGATTTGGTCCTGGCCTCCAGGACCTCATGCCTGCCTTATGCGGGTCTCACACCCCACGGCACGACGGGTGCCGGAGCGCTGCTCTCGATTTTCCAACAACCAAATTATGTTTTGGAGAGCAAATATCTGTATCTCTCACCATAGAAACCTCCCAGCTTTTGTCTTCCCACTGCAAGGGCTTGGGGTTTCCGTAGGGGAGGCTGGGGTAGGAGCAACAGGAGGGTTTGACTGGGCAAGGAGAAAGGGGCTGATGGGCTCGAGGTGCCTGGGGAGGGCGAGCTCGGGGTCTGCAGCACGGGGCAGCGCATTGAGCCTTCATCTGAAAGCAGCGCGAGGTTGAAAAGATTAAAGATCTCCAAGTTGGCCTGCAGGGAAGCAGGGCTCGCATCGCGCCGGGAGCTCTGCGTGCAGGGTCTGCAGCATCCCCAAAATCCTGATACAACACCGCAGGGACCGAGGCATTTCTGGGACGCGCCACGGGTGACCTATTTAGTTAGCGGGGAACGGCGGCGGGGATTGAAGCGCCCTGCTTTGGTGCTGTTAAAGCAGTTCCCTAAATAATAACCAGATAATCCCGAGCATGGGGCTGGCAGCACAGGAGATTGGCATTAACCTACTGAGAGCCCGGCGCACGTGTGAGGAGGTGCGGGCACTGCCGTGCACCTTCCTGTAGCAACGTGCCTTCGAGCACGGATCCGCAAATGCCGGCTGTAAGCAGGAAAGCGGTGCAGATGCTGGGCATCCGAGAGGCACCTGCTGCTGCACAGCTCTGGCGGCATAATTAGTCTAATGGCCTCATTGCCAGCTTGTCCCTGGATGGGAAGCTTTGGGGTTTTATATTGCAAAGTGGGGATCTTGCAGGAGCACAGTGGGTTTTTTTCTTGCAGTGTTATTTAAAATGAATGATGAAAAAAAAAGGGCTCTGAATCCTGAAATGTGTTAACCTGGGCTGGAAGCAGCCCGGAGCAGAAGCCTGTTGATGAAGTGTGGATGCTCACCATTATCTGGATAAAGGCCGAATTGCAACTGGTCCAGGTCCTCTCCGGTCCCATGGAGACTGCTGCAGGTGGCATGGCAGGCTGCCCGCCCCATGCTCCTTTTTCCCCTTATTTCCTCATTCTGAGTGATGCTTAGCAGCACGGGGGGATCCTGCCGTCAGCAGGGCCCTGTGCCACACTTCCCGTGTTTGCCTGGGTTTGCTGGCCCCTGGGCGCTGCTGGAGCCCCTTCCTTTGGGAACCGCCTTGTGAGATACAAGGGAGCAGCTCACAAAGCCAGGGTGTGTTGGTGTTATTGCCACATGCTCTTACAGCAAGTGGGGTGGGTCGGTGAGTGGGAGGAAGCAGGAGGGCGGCAATGAGCTCACACTGAGCGATGCCCTGTGGGTTGGGATGCTTCTGCTCTGTAGGAAAGCCCTGAAATCCCACAGAAACCCTCTTGGCACGGGGCCTCTGGTGTCCCAGTGAGTTTCCCCCACAGCACTTGCCCGGGCAGCCTGGATTTGGAGACGTGTTGGAAGGGCTGCGCCGTGCCATCTGCACCCTCCAACCTCCCTCGTTTCCTTGGCTTTAATGAGAGATGGGAAGAGATTATCTTCCCCTTGTTACCTGTTGCTCAGGTTTTTGGTTTGCTGGAAGTCTTGTTAGGCTGCCTGCAGGAATGCTGGTGGGAGTCATTCTTTGAGGTTTTATCCACATGCTGGAGCTCCCTGTAATGCCTTGATGTCAGGGATAACGCACCCGCAGCGTTACCAGCGTTGGATGGACGGAGTTCTTGCGAAAGGGATGGGGCTTGGACAGCAAATGGAATAAGCAGGGGTTTGTTCTGACAGGATGGCTGTGATACCATCGCGTAAGGCATACAATATTTCCAAGCTTTTCTTAAATGCCTGGATATCTTCGTTAGAAGCAAGGAGACGTGGTGAAAATACTCTGCTAAAAGTTTTCCCTGCAGAATGAAACAACGCCAGACAAACCCACTGACATCCCACTCACAACACCCAGCCATAAGCAGAGGGCTCGGAAAAGCTCCATGCCTTGGTGGGAGGAGGTGCCCGGGAGGTGATGCTCTGTTTGCTGCCCACTGAGCAGACAAACCCAGGCTCTCCCTAGGGGTGTTCCTCCGGGTGCTCTCTTCTGGGTGTTCCCCCCTGGGTGTTCCCATTCAGTGCAGCCCCTGCTTGAGCAGGATCAGGAGCAGGGTGCCCAGGACAGGTCCCACTGGGTTTTCAGCCTCTCCGCGGATGGAGACCCCACAGCCTCTCTGGGCAACACCGTGTGTTTTCCCCTCTCTGCAGCAACAACAACCCGTACGCCTCCTTCGGGGCCACGCTGGCACGGGACGAGGAGCAGAACCTGTGGAGCACCCCGCATGATGTGACCCACACGGAGGCAGATGACGACCGGGTGCTGTTCAACATGATCGTGGGCAGGAGCCAGCTGGACAAGGACTCTGAGGTGAGGAGGCCACGATGCCTTCTGGGATTGCCAGCTCTGTTCCCTTGCTCCCCAGCGTGGAGTTCTGTCCGGTATTTCCCCATTTTGGGGCTTCAGTGACGAGGATGCCCACAGCATCCCAGGTGCTGCCGCTCAGCGAGGCGTTGCATTAAATACTTCTCTCGTGGGCTGTATGGCAGTTATTGAGGAACTGGCATACCACAGAAGGGAAGAATCATTGTGGTTACACAAACCCTATTTTGCAGCCCCGATTTCCTTCACTAAAGTGCTCTGTGCAAAGGAGATTCCAGTGGCCTGATTAGGACCATGCTGTAGCAAGTACAGACCCATTTCCCCCTCTCTGATAGCCTTTCAGACTCCAAAACATTCCCAGAAAAGGCAGGAGGCTTCCCATTTTGTATCAGCATGATCCCATTTCCTTCACACCCAGCCCTGTTGCCGTCTGTGTTACAGCTGGGGAAGCTGAGGCATGCTGGGCGAGCCAAGCACATCGCTTAGGGGTGCTCCCGGCGCTCCTCTGTCCCAAGCAGACACCATTGTGCAAAACCGAGAGCTGAGGACATGCGTGTGCCTCCAGCTGTGCCCTTGCTGGGTGGCAGAGGGAGGAATTTGGCCTGGAAAGCCAACATTCCTGCCCTCAGCCCCAAATCTCTCCCTCCTCCAGCGAGCGCTGGAAAACTAGGCCAGCTTGCGTTGCCGCTGCTCCTAATGAGGGAGGCAGAAAAGTCTAATTGCAAAACGGTGCCGGCCTGCCAAAGCCGTAATCTGCTTTGGGAGCTGCTGTGAGCAGGCTGGCCTCGGGGTGCAGGCAGATGCCACGGGGCAGGGCACGGTCAACAGCAAACGTTATAAAACCATCGCTCCTTGTTTGTAAATCTTGGTTCAAATAGGACTGAAAGGAGAACTGCCCCTGTGTTCCTGCTCCTGGGTTTAACAGAGACCTCAGCACGCTGTGCACTCACTGCATCCTCCCCACCTTTACCTTGGGGATCTCCTAGCGCAGGATGCTGAAAAGACACGCGGAGTCTCCCCACGTGTCTGCGTGACACCACATGCTTCAAATATATAAAAGTTTCTTTTCCTGCAGGATGGCTCCTGCCCTGCGGCATCGTCAAACCTGTTGGGGCGTAAAGCAAAACCCCAAAGCTGGAGGTGAGATGAGGACCTCCTGCAGTGCCTGCTCCCAGCCTTTGCTGGGGTCTGCGCTGGAGCCTCTTTCTTGCCACTGTTTAATGGCTGTGCCCGCCGGCTCAGAGGTGCCCCTCTGGAAGAAGGGGAAGTTTGTCCCATTGCAGCAGCAGCAAGGGCTGACAGAGCACGGGGCTTGGCACAGAGCCCCAGTCCCTGCCCTGGGGTGCGGAGCATCCTCAGCTCCTGACTCCTCCATAGGTCACATGCTGGGGAATCGCTGACACCATCCCCAAGGTCCTTGGTTCCTGCGGGGCCGGACGGGCTTTGCTCTTCTGCTGCTGCGTAGTTAAAGGGAGAACACCAGGTGGTTTCTGAGGCTGACGGAGCACGGGGCATTATCCACTGGGGAGCCCAGCCTGGACCCGCCCCGCCTCACCCGGATAATCCCTGCCACCTCTCGCTGCTTTTCCAGCTCCTCCCAGCACAGCAAGGTGACAAACAACAGGAGATGGGCAATGTGCTGCTCCCACGCTGCCTGCCCACCCCTGTGAAGCATCACCTGCTGCACCAAAGCTGCTCCTTCGCATGCTCCCCGAATTTTTCCTGGACAAGACGGTGTTAGAGGTCCTCTGGGAGTGGATTCACCTCCGTGGAGCAACTCAGTCAGCAGGATGTGTGAGAAAGCCGTACCCTAGATTCCTTCAAAACAAAAATAGAGAGGAAATCACGCTGCCCTTAATCCCAGGAGCAGCAGGAGCAGCTCCTTGCATGCTGGCCACTCGGATTAGCAACTTTGAGGGAGGGTGGGACTGGGCTCTCTCCCACCCACCGCAACCCCCCTGCTCCTGCCTCCTCCCTTTCCATAGTCAAGGGCTGAAATCTCGTTCGGCTTCCTTCTGCTGGCAGCCTTAGCCTGCCTTCGTGGGTATTCATCATTGCCAGAATGCAGGGAGAAGGATGCCATGGGGACGGCACAGAGGAGCACCCATTCGTTCTGCAGGAGCACATCTGTGTCGCCCGCTGCTCAGCAGTGGGATGAATCTCGGCTGTCAGCACGAGGGCACGATCTGAGGGATGCCACAACCTGCTGCACGGCCGCTTCTGTCGATGCTTCCCTCTGAGCTTGTACGTGGAGTAAACTGATGGAGGAGAAATGCTCCTGGCTGTGTTTCAGCACACCTGTGTTTCCACAGGAATGCCTGCTTTATGAAGAGGCATCTACTTGTGGCACAGGTGCAGCCTTAATGAGTAACCTCAAACCCTGCCCCTTCAGGCAGCGTCCCATTACGCAGACACAAAGGCTGAGGTCGAGCCTGGGCGTTTGAGCTGTCCAACTTGAAGCATTAATTTCGTGGCCTGGCAGTGACACGAGACAGTGACTATTTCAAAGGGCTCAGCCCTCAAACATCCACGTGCACCCCTCTTCCTTGCTACGTAGAAAATGGTACCCCAGCCTTTTTTAAAAAACTCTTCTGTTGTTCCCTAGCGTTTTTGCAGACATGCCTACTCCAGGTAGGTGCCAGACAGGGTGCTGAGCAGTTTGGAGAAGGCACTGTGCGCGTGACACAGCGGCGGCTTTGGATTTTCTGTAGGCTGTCACCAGCCATTAGAAAAGGTGCCATGCCAGTTCAGCTGCAGGGCTGTGCAGATGAGGTGTTGCCGTGGTCTGTGAACGTGAAGATGAACACGTGGCCATGCTTTCTCAAGCTGTAGGGGTCAGATAAGGTGTTCCCACAGCTTTTGGTACTGGCTGGGCTGTCTGGGTCTGGGGAAAAGAGCTGTGGACCAAAGGAGCAGAGCAGAGATTGCGGCGTCCATTTGGAGGTCCGTGCTCTCCAGCCTAGGGCAGCACTATGATTTCCGGCACAGAGCAGGTTTCTGTCCCCCATCCCAGCAAGGAGGCCGCTTTGTCCATCAGCAGCAGCTTGGCTGAACGCTGTAATCCCATTTCGAGCCACTGGAAGCCTGCTTAGTCCATGCTAAGAAGATCCAGGGGTGCTCTACCAAATGTCAAGCTGGAATGTTCTGTATTGCTCAGCGTAACTTCTTCCCGGCAACAGAGGCCTGACCATGGCCTTCGCAGCGATCCTGCAGCACCAACATCATCGGTTTAGCTCTGGCCCTGTTTCTAGAAGTTGAAATTCCTAGAGAAGCGGCAGAGGCCTCCCCACGTGCAAATAACTCTGTTATCCTTTTGCTTTGCAGGAGTGGCAAAAGCTCAACTATGATATTTACACCTTACGGCAAACACGGAAAGAAGTGAGAAGCAGGTGGAAGCACATTTTGGAGGATTTAGGTAAGCTAAAGGACAAAACGATGTCTTTTCTGGTACTGAGGTCCCGTGACCAAAAAGCTCAGGAACAACGACCAGCAGGAGGGCCCGAGAGAGCCCTTCAAGCCCACAACAGCTTGGGTGCACAAACATCCATCTCAGGTTTCCTTCTGCAAGAACACCCGGGAGCTCAGCCTTGTCTTCATCAGCAAGCAGGGAGAGAAGAATATTCCTCCCAGACGTGAACACAGATACATCTAGTTTTCTTTCCTAGCTGACAGGAGCCAAACCACCCACTCTGTTTGCTCCGAAGTGAATCTGAAATGTTCTTTCACCAACTGAAATTGCTCAACAGCAGCCCTCCTACTCCAGGTGGCTGACGAGAGGAGGGCTCGCTGGGCTTGGGGCTGCTCCAGGGCATTGTCACCGGGAGCAGCTCAGCCACTCCTGCCTTACCTGCTGATCTGGCACCGGGGTGGGAGGAGCTCTGGGAATTCCTAACCAGGCATCACCTTTGCCAAGGTGCGCAGACTGAACGTGGGAGCCATCACTTGGCACTCGTGCACCTGCCTCTCCCAGACACCCGCTCCCTCACGTCCGCAATGGTGCAAGAGCTGCTCTGCAGAGGGTGGGGAGGCTCCAGGCCGGGGATCTTAAGACTTGCCAGCAACATGCAGCTGTAATTGCTGGGGTGCCCAGGAAGCCCCAGCAGCTCTTGCACTGTTTCCATCAGGAGCATGCTAGAGCTGAATCAGCACCGAGAGTGTTTGTGT
Organism: Alectura lathami; assembly: GCA_013399715.1. NCBI lineage: Eukaryota > Metazoa > Chordata > Aves > Galliformes > Megapodiidae > Alectura > Alectura lathami. The sequence goes on along the minus strand of VXAV01003696.1, from coordinate 4,776 downwards.
CTCATCTCTGGGAAACTAGCAACTTGCTCTGAATTTTTTTTTGCGGTATTTTTTCCCTAATCAGCAAGCCCAAGTGCAGACATGGAGCCTGCTGCGGGGAAACTGGTTGTTTTAATCGGTAGGGAAAGCAGCAGCCCAGGGCAGAGCTGGGATAAGGAACTCCACAAGGGCATGGGTGCTCAGGGATGCCCACTGCTCTCAATGTTTGGCTCCTTTCTCTAACACATCTGCCCAGGTTTCCAGAAGGAAGCAGACTCCCTCCTGTCAGTGACCAAACTCAGCATCATCAGCGACTCTCAGAACATGAGCAAAGCCCGGGACATCCTCCTGAAGCTCTCCGAGGAGACAAACATCTTCCCGACCAGCTGGGAGCTCTCTGAGCGTTACCTCTTCGTGGTGGTGAGTAGCTCCGGGCGTGCATCCCTCCTTCCTGCCCTGGCTCTGCAAGTGAGCTCACGCACAGGGAGCAGGGAGGTGACCTGCACCAGGGGATGCTCAAGGACCTGGTGGCAGCTGGGGCATCAACACCAGATGCTGCACTTGGAGGCGTCTGGGTTGTGGCACCCTCGGTTTGTCCCCAAAGGCCCCATGCAGTTGTCCTTGTCGTGGCACCATCAGTTTGTCCCCAAATGTCCCATGCGATCGGGTGCTCTTGCAGCCTGTTAATGAAGTGGGAGATGATTAGACCTAATTCCTGGTTTAACCCAAGAGGGGAGACCCCGACCCGCGGCCCAAAGCAGCCTGCAGTGATGGTACGACCCCTTTGCTTTGGCAGGACCGGCTGATAGCTCTGGATGCTGCAGACGAGTTCTTCAAGCTGGCGAGCATGCTGTACCCGAAGAGAGCCGGTGTGGAAAGAGCGGATGAGAAGCTTGTCCCTGCTGCGATGCCCTGAGGACCGTGGGGGCAGCAGGTTTCCTTCCTCTGGGACCAGGCTCCTGTGGCAAGGGGCTGTAGCACAAGTAGTGCTGTTCCTTGTTTTCCAGCTCAGAACTGGGCCAGGGATGCCCCATGGGGAGGGCACAAGAAGGGGCTCCCAGCAGGCGGGAGCGAGAACTGCCATAGCATAGCCCTGCTGGGAGGTCACCAGCTGTGCAGAGTACGCAGTAGGCATGGGGGAACTGCTGCACCCGTAGCTGCAAACGTCGAGATGTCCGTAGTGGCAGCGCTGTGGGGACATCCTCACTGCCACCTTCCACAGGACCAGCGCTTCCCTCAGCCCTCCCAGCCAGGAAGGAAAAAATACCTCGGTCACCTGCAACTTCGTGACGTTTCCCCACGCGTCTGTCCCCTTCCTTGTCCCCAGCGGGCTGACCTGGCAGGTCCAGCAGATGGGCAGGATCCACGCGTGGCCGGGACGGGACTCAACCAGCAGCCTGGCTCCGCTGGGTGCCGGGTCCGCAGCAATGGGCCTCCGGAGGAGTTTGTGTTTGGGGTGCTCAGCCCAATGCTGTGAACGAAGGCGGAATTTCGGAAGGCCCCACGGCTGGACCTGCTGAGGAATGTTCTGCTGTAATGCCCTCAGATCGCTCACACCAACGTCTTCATTCATTTCTGAAAGTTTGGGTCTTGACTGCAATTTAAAAAAGCACCATGAAGTTGGTGGCCCACGTATGTGGTCACTGCTGTTAATGAAGGTTTTTAATGAACACCCTTTATATATTTATTTTTTTTGCCTGATAATGAGCAATAATTTTAAAACACTGGGTTTGATCATTTAAAAACAGGTGGAAGTTCATCACTGGTAGACACATGCTGCTAACGGACCAGTTGGAAATGCTGGTTACCTCCCAAAATAGCAAAATAGAGCTTTTATTTGTTTATACCTACAGAGTTTGAAATATATATATATATTTATGAAATGTTTCTGTTTGTCTGTCTTCTGGGGAAATATTTTTTGCCAGCTCTGGACATCAGTGGAACCTGAATTTAATAAAACATACAACACCAAGGCTTCTTACTCTCTGTGATCCTATTCAGGCAACAACATTTATCTCAAGTGCTGATAGCGAAAGGGCTGAGGTATCTGCAGGGTGTGGGCTCCTGCTGCCTGTTCTCCCCACCCTTACACAGCTTGCCTGCTGACTTGTGAGAGAAAGGTCATTCTCCAGCTTAAGACCAAAGCCTACGTACAAGATGATGGGGTCTGAGTTGAATTTCAACGGGATTTGGAGTTTGGTGCCCATTTCCCATTGATTTTTTTTTTTTTTTTTTTTTCCTAGCAGAAGTTCAGCTGCACTTTGGAAAGCCTCCCATGCTTTCATAGAAAATAAATAAACCTTAGTTAGTGCGTGGCAAGTCTTGCACCAGAGGGTTTGGTTTGAACAGACTGTTGTGGAACAGCGAGTTCCGGCGGTCCGAGGGACACCGTGCCAAAGCACACACTGCCCTGCAAAACCAGCCCTTGGGATGTCACCGTTTTGTACTTATGTTCTGTAAAGCCACCTGACGTGTTCCTAAGTTTTGTGTTCACTTCAGCGCAGCAGGGAGGAGTAACCAGGCTGGGGGCTTGTGCAGCAAATCACAAACCGATCACAGGGCAGGGGTGGCTGTGCGGCAGGTAGGGTGGGACCACCCTGTCCAGGGGCAGGGACAAAGACGGGGAAAGCAGCACACACAAAGATCCCCAGATGGAACTCATTCGGAGTTTCGGGTGAAGGGAAATCACTGACGATGGCAAGCAAAGCTCCTGGGCAGCGTTTGCGTTATCTGAAAGCAGTTGAGATGCACAGGCCAAGAAGCACCAGAGCCCCACAGAGCGATGCTGGGCACCACAGCGCTGTAGGCTTTGGGCTGCGCAGGCTGCTTCACCCAACGGACCGGGACACACCGTTGAGCAGCAAATCCTGCTCCATCGAGAAAGATGGAACGAAGATACCATACCGACCTCCTAGAGATTTCCAGCACCCCGCGATGCCTGCAAGCAGCCCGCTGGGAGCACGGCTGTAAGGCAGCTCGGCGACCACCAGGTGCCACTCTTCCCTTAGCTGTGCTGTGAGAACTCACCCTTGCAACAAAAAATTGCGACCTTTTCTTGCATGCATCGCCCGACCCTGTGAAAAATAATGGGTTTTGGAAATAACGAAACAGCCATCTTCCCTGCGCACACACGGTTTCTTCTTTGCATCCCCAGCTTCGCTGGGACACACATCACGGATTTGGCAGGCTAAGAAAAACAGACCGGTGGTGGAAGCCGGGCTGCGAGCTGCAATGCAGGCAGAAGGGGGCAGTGCAGGCGTTCGGTAAAGGCCGAGCAGCTGCGGGCGAAGGGGGCGGGAGGCGGTGGCTGGAAGGAGCCCGGCTTCCACCCCGGCCGTGCGAGGGGCAGAAATCACGCCGCGAGTCCTGCTCAGCGATGGGAATGGGCACGGGAGAGAAAGCTCATCTGCTAAATTTCAGCCACAGGAAAAATCACCATTTCAAACCGCTCCGTTTCAATCATTTCTAACACTAGAAATTCCAACACTTACAAACTTCTGTGCTTTTCTAATCCAAGGAGGATCAGTGATGTCGATTGACTTGCCACAAAGTGAGCTCTCCCAAAGCGTGTCTGTGAAGGCAAACAACCGTTTTTGCTTGGGGAGTCCTTGCTGCGCGCGTTAAGGCTCACTGAAAGCATTTCCTTGCCTAACAAACCGCAAATGCTGTGAGGTACGCGTAGAGAAGCTGTCTTTGGATAGGAAATCCGTGGAGAAATCTGCTCCTTGGCCTCTGCTAAATGCCCTGAGCAGAGACCTGCACAGCCAAAAGCTCGTCTGGGTTTGTGATCAGCTGTCTCACAGTAAGCATTGCCTCTCCCTGTAAGCTTTGTCCTCACCCTGTAAGAAGAACAGTCATCTCCTCAAAGCGGCTACAAATTCAGGTGACTATTTTGTCGTATTCGGATGAGGAAAGGAAGACAGCATCGAAGCTGCGGGCACCGTGCATCGGTAGGATCCCACCCGCATCAAAATAAACAGATTTAGGCAGCCCTAGCAAGGCCAGGCAGCAAACGGAGGCAAACAGGCACAGCCCAAGGCAAGGGGAGGGAATTTGGCAGGTGGAGAAGGCTGCGTGCAGCGGGTACAGCTCGGTGCCAAAACACGCCGCGATGGTGCTGCGGAGCGCGTCGGCTGGGTGCTGCCAGCAGGATGAGATGTGTTTGTGTACGCCTGAACCACCAGCATTCAAATAAAGTCCGTCTGATGCCGGTTCACACCAGCAGATCAGAGAGAAGAAACATTTGGGAAATGATGTGCTACCAGAAGTTCATCCCTTGCAGAGTGGCAGCTTTATATCTGCCGAGCTACTGAGACACTGCCCGTTGGCCTTGTGGGGTTTGAGTCAGACTGCAGAGACACAAACACAGGGCAAGCCCAGATGCTTCCCGAGTCAAAAACAAAACTTCTGCCAACTGCCCATCCATGCCTCTCCTGCACCAAAGACTCAGAAATAACAGCCATGGCTCCGGAAGAGATTGCCACGAGCGGCGAGAGGACCTGTGTGCCCCTCGTGCCATGGGGATCACAGCCTGGAGGGACCCGAGGAGGCCCAGAGCTGCCCTGTCCCTGCCCATCCAGGTTCGGGATGGGGAGATGGGACCCAGCGGGGCTGACGGCAGAGGGCTGCGCCGGGGGAGTTGCAAAGGTTTTGCTGTTCCTGCATCTGTCTTCAAGCAAAACTTTGTATCTCAAAACCGTTCACAAGCCTATTATCCAAACCACTCTGCTATAATAATTTCAAGATGTTTTCCTTCAATTTTGACTTTTTTTTTTTTTTTTTTTTTTTTTTTTTTTT
>VXAV01003695.1:40317-94882 GCA_013399715.1 Alectura lathami | reverse complement strand
TGGGGCCGCTTTGGGGTTCGGGTCGGGGTGCGCTGGGTCGGGGTCCCCGGGCCGGGCAGGCACAGCGGGGTTAGCTGCGACGGGTGGCATCCCAGGAGGGGGCTTGTGACCCGCTGCACCGCCCGCAGCAGGAGGTGGGAGGCCTCCGGCCACGAGGGCGGCCGGCCGGCCGGCAGGGCGCAGGCCGGGCAGTGATTACTGCAGCAGCACCCACAAAATTTCCCTGCTGCTGGGAAGACCGAGGCCTCACTCCTGGAGCGCTCCAGAGCTGAGTCCTCGGGCCTGGTTTACTGGTGGGCGGACATGAAGGTGCTGCGAGGAGCCGCTGGGGCCTTTTGGGGCTGACACGAGCAAGCACTGAGCGGAGAGGAGGGAGCTGCGGACACAGAGCAGCTGCTGGGGACAGGCTGCGGGGCGGAGGGGCTGCCCGGTTACCGTCCCCCTCCCCGTGCTGATACTTTCCAGGAAAAATCTGGCTCCCGTCGCTTTGGCAGAGGTTTATTTTTGGAAGGTTTAATAATGTCCACGGTGCGTCTGTCACTCACTCAAAATACAGAACCTTTATTTGCGTTTATAGGCAAGATTAAATATAAAACTGGCTCTGCTCCAGCTGGCTCCCACACTAAATTTCTTCGACACCAGCATCATCCAAAGCCATAAAGCCACCGGCCAGGTGGTAGTTTTACAGCCCCTGTAAATGAAGCACAGACCCGGCTAGGCATTTCTGGGGTGACCTTCGCTGGCACAGGTGGTGACTGGAGCTGGCTGGAGACGTGGCCGTGCCATGCCTGCGAGGGTGACGCGTGGCTGAGCGGGGTGGCGTCCCCTTGCTCCGAGACGACCTCGCACAGAGGCACGAGGCCCAGTCAGCCAGCAGCCTGCTTTGGAGACCCAGCTAAGGACAGAGCAGGAGACAGTGGACAGAGTTGCTGCAACCCGGGGCAAAGGCTTCAGGGGCCTCCGCAAATGAGGCTGGGTTGAGATTCAGCCCCTGCGATTTCAAAGGGTGCTGTCTGCTGCAGATTTATTGACGAACAGATTTCGACTTACTTTGACGTGGAATGGGAGCCATCTGGAATAGTTTTATACCTCCTATATTACTATTATTATTAAAGTTCCTAAAGCCAAACCAACCCTCCTCCACCCCTAGCCCTGCATACTCCGTGGTGTACAGGAGCCTCCTGATTACAGGACAGGCCGCCCAGGCCTCGGGCAGAAAGCAGCAGAGGGTGCCTCCGAGGCAACGAAGCTCTCCCAACAAACGGCACATGCGAAAGGAGTTGGATTTGGCTTTGAACAGTTTGAGCAGAACATGGAAGAATTCAGGGCTGAACAAAGATGGAGAGGAAGCATGCCCAGAAGGTGATGCTCGCAAGAAAGGCAAATACAGTTTGTCATGTTAAAGCCAGGAGTGCCCATGGGCAAATGGCTTTAAAATCTGACTCAGTTTTTTTCCTCAAGTGTCTCTATGCAGGTCTGCTGCCGTTCAGGGTCACCTGAGTCCAAAGTTTCATACCTTCAAGCCATGAATACCTTTAGGAAACCACAGAGCAGGGCCTGGTAGTAACACAAGCCACTTGAATGAACGAATCTGAAAAAAAATATATATCTGGTGCACCACAATTACAGGTAGAGGAGGTATTTGAGGCGTTTAGTAAACATGCCAAATAATAAATCGAGTTATTCAGTCAGCAAACAGCTGCATGATTATAAATAGGAAAATTCACCTCAGCCCAAAGCCAGCTGAGACCCAACAACATACACTTATTAAGGGGTGTTTTTTTTTTTTTTCCCCCCTGCTTTTTTTTTGGAGGAATGTTGAAAATATTTTGCCCACTCTTTATTTTAGGAAGGTGAAATGTCTCTGGTGGATTTCAAAGCTAACCTCCTGGGTATGTGTTTTCCCTGCCAAGACACTGAGTCACGAATAGATTGGAGGAAGCTGTGTCAAATCCAGACAGGGGATAACACGGCTCTCATTTAGTAGCCAGCTCAGTCTGCTAATAACCACACAGCCCCGTCCGTGCCCTCAGCCTCACAAGCTGGGAGCTTTGCTTGCTGCCGCTTTCGCATGCTGTTTGGTTATTGCTTGGGGTAAAACTTGTCCACACCTATTTCATTCTGAATGACTGCTTGTGTCCTGGCCAAACCCGGGTTCGGGGAGCTTGCTAGCAGCTGCAAAGCGCTGTCATTCCTCCTCTGTGCCACATGGAAGCTGACAGTCTCTAGGCACGTCTGCTGGACCCTTGGGCTTGCAGGGACACTTTTCTGCTCTAAGCTACAAGCATCACTTTCATGTATTTGTCCACTTAGAAGTTTTTGGCATGAGCAGGATGAAGCCATGGGGAACACATCCTCTGTCATGCTTGGACACTTTTGTTTGGTGCAGTTTTCAGGCGGGGAGTTGCTTCTGCCTGTTGTTGCATTGGGGAATGAAGGTTGCATTAGGCAAAGTGAAGAGACACGATCCTTAGGGGTGCTGGCGTGGTACCCGGCATCTCTGGGGTCTGGATACTGGGGGGTCCCAGGCTGTTTGCCTAAGCAATGGGCATCTCACTGCTCTGGCGACAGGAGCCTTGTCGTCACCACCACCTGCGGGTGACTCTCGCATATCAGGTCGCTGGTCCCAGCCGTGAATCTGGCCCATGTTGTTCCCCACTATAGGCGAGGTCATCAGGGGATGCTTCGCACAGGGACTCCTGCCTCTGCCCTTCTGGTGTCCTGGTTGTGGGGTGCTCCCTGCAGGGGTGCGCAAGAGAGATGGAGGGGGAAGGAGGAGGGCGGTGAAGTGCTAAGGGACAGAGAGAAGAGGAGGTGGGGGCTAGGCAAGAGGTAAGGGGGAGATGGGAGGGGAGAAGCGGGGATGGGTGAAGAGGTTCTTATTTCCAAGGGAAAATGAGGCAGGGAAGGGAGGAAGCGATGGCAAATCAGAAGAAGAAGAGGAGAGGAAATGGACAAGGAAAAATAAAGCCACAGCAGCGCTTGGCCTGGGGGACTTGGTTTGCTCATGCCTCCGACTCGCCAGCCCTCAGCCAGCACCGCTCAGCTCTGGGTGTGCAGAGAGAGCGTTGCCAGGTGCCGTCCCTCAGGCTTTGAGTCACTGAGGCTATCAGCATCCCTCGCTGCCGTGCCCGTGCCTGTGCCCGTGCCCGGGGGAGCAGCGTGGGCTGGAGCCAGGGCAGCGTGGGGATTGGGGTCCGCAGCGAGTTCCCCTGCCCCCAGCCCGCGGGTGGGCTCGGGCGTTGCAAGGAGCTGCTGCAGGAGCAGCCTGACGCAGGAATCCCATTTTTCCCCCCTTTGTTAGGCTGTTCTCTTCCCCCCTCCTCCTTGTCTTTGTCTGCTAATGCACAACAGATGGGAGGAAATGCCATTTTAAATGCCACCGCATCCTGATGAAACGCGATGGGTTATGGCAATCTCAGATGAATCACGGCATTGTTTTGTGTACATGGCCCCGCTGCGGCTCGTTCTCGCTCGTGCAGCTTTCTGCCTCCCCTTTTACAGATACAGTCAGGGTCCTTGAGGCATCCACACCAGTGGCAGGTGCCCTCCAGGACCTGGCTGCTCAGGTGACATCACTTAAGTAAGCCACATTTGTGGAGGCAAAGCTGAGCCCATAGAGCTGGCGAAACCAGCAGCTACCTTTGAAACATCTGGCCCGCACTGCCTTTGGGTGCGTGGGGGTTATACATTACACTGCATTCCCACGTTACATTATAGGATTTCCACACAAGATGCAGGAGTTCTGTCCCCAGGAGCGGGATCGAGACGCAGCAGCCCTGCACAGAACCATCCCCACCACCTCCAGCTTCGCCCGTGGTCCCTTTGGGGAGCGGGGCTGTGTCCCCACGCCCGCCTGTCTCTTGGCCCCATGGCTGTGCTGCCGGGACAGGTCCGCAGAGCCAAGCCTGGCGGTGGTGGCTGTGATGTGGTTGCTTGCGCTGGGGTTTGCTGGGGATGGTTGGGTCGTTTCACCTAGATGAGCAGGCAGGCAGCAAATAATATTGACTCAGTCGTGGGCAGCCTGCTGCCAGATGAGAAGCAGCAGCTCAGAAGTGAAAAAATATATATATATTTACACACATCCCACAGCTCCATTACTGACCCAGCCCTGTTAGTTTCAGATTAAATAATTTTTGGGAAAAAGGTCACCTCAAACCTGCAGAATATAAAGCAGTCTTTTAATGTAGGTAGCTAAAAGAACAGATTTGAGAACTCCAATGAGCAGAAGATGTGACATTAAAATTTGGTTGCAATATGCTTAATTTTAACAATCTAGATTGGAAGTACATCGCCGGGTATGTCTGAGTGCCTGCATGTCTGCTGGCATGGCAGATATTCAGCGCTGGCTCTGAAGAGCTAGCAGCACCAAGCCCTTAGATTTCTCTGCTCCATATCAGATCTAACACCCGCTGGTGCAGCAGGCAGAAGGGCTGCGTTATTGATCACCCCCTCCCACCCCTGCTCGGGGCTGGGCTGTAAGCATATCCCCACTAAAGGCCTGGCAGCTCCGAGGTGCAGCACGGCCAACACCAATACTCACAGCAGCCCCGCTGTGTTTGTCCAGATTTCGGCAGCTCTACCTGGAAGGAGCGGGGCAGGGGCTGTGTTTGCGTTCCTGAAGCCGGAGCGCTGGGGGATTATTTTTCCCCCACCAGGCGTCCTTTGCTGCTTTAACTCATGTCAAAAGCCATGTGGCAGGAAAAAGGAGGGGAAGGAGGGAGCAGGGAGCACGCAGCCTGGGGTGGAGAGGGAAGAAGCAGTGCTGTGTGTGCCTGGGCAGGCTAAGTCTGGGCGAGGGACCACATGCTCCCACCACGCTGCTCCCACTGGGGCTCGCAGCCCTTCTGACCATCCCAGGCTTGCACAGCTGTGACATCTCTTGTTTTTCTCCCCTGCCCCATTAGCTTGGCTGCATTGCATAAGCTCACCTTTGGGCGGTTGGTCCAAGGAGCACAAGGAGCTCCTGCCCTTGGCGGGTGAGCAGTGAACTGCTCCAGCAGGACATAGCCCCACGCTGGCACCATTCACGTTCTCCAGATGGATTTTGACTTACCAGAAAAGCTCAAGCTTCACACAAGAACAACATGTACACTCAGGTCTGACAACCATCTCCAGCCTCTTGCCCCTGCAAGGACGAGGGAGACATGTAAGCACACCACGAGGCTCGGAGATGCCGTGGCACCACTGCCTGCTGGCTGCCACGCACCCTTAAACTGGCCATGCCCCATCCAGGATGTGGGCTGGGGGAATGGGATTGTCGTGGCTCATCCAATTTGCCCCACTCTGGAGGCCTGGCTGATGCTGTCCCCTTCTGTCCCCAGGTAGCTCCAGCGCTTGGTTTGCAGCCAGGCACATCCCTGCCTGATGAAGAAGAACCTGGGTGGGGGAGGGCAGGGCTCGGACCTGTGCCTGCTTCGCTGCGTGGGCTCCTGTGGCAGCATCACTCCGTGTCCCCGTGCCTTCCCACGGGGACAGCACAGCCAGCGGTGCCTGCTTATCTGCCTGTGACAACAGAAGAGGGGAATTGCAGACAGATTCTTGCCGTATCTTGCTTGAGGGTTATTGCAGTAAAGGGATTTATTTTGGCCTTTCTGCCAAAAAATGTACACAGAGATTCCACCGAAGCACATATATATGTTTCTCTTGGAAACAGGCAAAGCTCTACTATCCAGAAAAGCCCTGCGCTGTTATTAATCTCTGGGGTTTAATCCAAGTTTCTTCAGAAATCTGGACACGCTTGAAATGACTTTCAGATAAAGCTGAATGAGCCTCCCTCTGCCTTTGAGGTTGGTGTGGCTGATTTCCGAGCTGAGATTCGGGTGGGTTGGGAATGGGTGGGAGATTTCCAGCCACCTAAACTGGGGAGGAGGGAGCGCCTTAAAGCAACCCGATCCGAGGGATTGCATCGAGGTCTGCGGCTGGCTGGGGCCAGCACGGGCTGTCAGAAGCAGATAATGGCTTCCTTGGCCAGAATTAAACCAGATGGGCAAGCAATTGCTGTCCAGACATGTGACATACAGCAGGCGGGTGCTGTCTGGGGAGCTGGGCACAGCTCCAGGGCTGCCCAAAGGTGAGGAGCATCCCGAGCCCTCTCAAATAATAATAATAATAAACCCTGCATGGAGCCAGGCTCAAGGCTCTCCCTGCCTTCCCTGGAGCAGGGGCCCTGCATGGGGCCACCTCAAAGCCACAGCATGCCCATCAGCCCCTGTAGCCACAAGAGGGTGACAAAGTCCCATCCTGCGCTGCGGTGGCCCTGGACAAGCGCAGAGATGTCCCCAGCTAGCGCAGGACAGCAGCCCACCCTGGGCTTGGGTGAGTGGAGGCTCTTGGAAAATCCTTGCTGGAGGCCTCGATCCGAGAGTGCTGGCTGGAAATGGGATCCTGGTGTTGGGAAGCTGAGGACTTTTTTTCCACCTGGCTTCAGTTAGCATCGGTGCTGGCATCAGCAAAACGTTCCGGTTGCCAAAAGAAGGGAGAATTCCCGAAGATCTGCTGCAGGCAGGGAAAGAAAACTCACCCTTGCTCCCCATCGGTGGTCTAATGCGAAACCCACATTTTAGAGTAATTCTGGAAAAACAGCTGCCCCACAAACACGAGCTTGCAGGGACCGTGGGGCTGCACCCCTCCACCTCGCCCAGTCCTTGCAGCCCTGCAGGCGGAAGCCCTGCCCGGTGCACCGCGGTCTCCTGTGTGTGTTACAGACATTGCCTGCTCTCATTTCCCATGGGCACGAAGGCTGATGTGGTTTGCTCCCTTGCTGCAGCATCTGGCCATGCGTTGCTGCCCGGGGGTGTTACTGGGCAGAGGACAAGCTGTTGTGCTCCAGCTCTGGAGACCGGGCTGGAGAGGGAAGGCTTTCCCGAGAAGGAGAGGATTTCTGCATTTGGCTGAAGGGAAAGGAGGGAGGAAGAGAAGGTGAGCTGGGAGGAGGCAATGGCCTTTCTGTTTGCACGCTGCATACCCGTGTCTCCGACCTGCTGTCTGTGACCCTGGGGGTGGAAGATGCTCCCACGCATCCCTGCCATGCTCCTGCTGCCCAGGGCGCAGCCAGCAGAGCCCAGGCTGAGCCCACCTGCTTGGCCTTCTCCTGGCATTTTGTCCCCATGGGGAGTCCAGGGCAGATCCCAGCTCCTGTGTTCCTCCTTGGGGGAACCAGCTGTCCCCGCTCCTGCCTGCTTCCCAGCCAGAGCATCCCCCCATGAGCAACATGGCCTGGGGGCTTCTTGCGCAGTGATCTCTGCATTTCTGCTCCTGGAGCAGCAGCCCCAGGCACTGTCCAAGACAGAAGATTAAAGTGCTCTGGGATGCCTCCAAAGTTGAGTCTCATTCTCCACCATCCCAAGAGGCCAGGGCAGCGGGTGTGGGCTTGACGACACCTCCGGCGGCGAGCTCCAGCCAGCTCCCTCCTAACCTTGTCTGCCGCCGGGACGGAGAAGCCTGAAGAGCACCAGGCAGGAGGGTGGCCCCGGCCAGGCTCTGACCCTATCTGCTTCTGGGTGGGGAGCTCGCTGCGTGCCGCTGGGACCGGCTGCCTGGCTGGAGAGCTGGCTGCTGCTTTCCCACGGAGCGGGGCTGGATCTCAGCCCTTGTTCTGCAGCGTGTGTGCACTGGTGCGTGCGCTGATAGGGTGTACGGGGAGGGAGGTTGGTAGGGTATATCAGGAGGGAGATTTGCACTGGTGTGTGCACTGATAGGGTGCATTGGGAGGGAGGTTTGCACATCCCCTCGCTCCCATCTGTTTCTCTCGCTGGCAGAGATAGGAGGAAGAGTGCTGTGAGTGCTGGTAGAAACGAACGCGTGCGCAGCCTGGATGGGGCAGAGCGTTTGCTCAGATGGAGCAGGGGGCAATCACCCCCCTGGGAGATTTTGGGGTGTACCTGGGACCAGGGATCACAGGGACTTGGGGTGTGGGCGTGCAGGGTGTGTGGCCATGCTGTGTGATGGGGAAGGAGGGCGTGTGTCCTGGTAGCAGGGGCTCTCCTCACAGCTGCAGCTTCTTCACTGAGCATGAACTCCAAGGAGATTTTTCTATTTTCTCTTTAAATACTAGAGGTAATTAGACGCTGCTTATGAGTAATCACTTGGACTAAACAGTCTGGTTTCATTTAAAGTGGTCAGTATGAAATGCCTTGTGATTTGCTTGGAAAAAAGTTAAGAAAAGCTCCTTCTTTTTCAGCCTCCCAGGAGCCGTGGTGGGGAAGTCGGCAGAGGTGGGGCGAAACCCCTCCTTCCCTCACCCGTGCCTGGGATTCACTATAAAGCCTTCCCCAGGGAAGGGGGGAGAAAACATCGCCTCCGTCTGCAGGCAGGGCAGTGGAGATGACAGGGGCTGGGTATGCTGAAAGCAGGGCGAGTGCGGCGCTCGGCCGACCCCGTGCTCACCCGCAGTCCCCAAGCAACGCGCCAAACCGTTCGCTGCCGCTTCCCAAGCCAGAACCTTGAAAGCCTAAAGCCAATGTTAATGACCGAATGGCTGAATTTTACAGTCCTCAGTGAAAATGGTGACAGTAAATCTGCCTCTGGCTTCAGCCGTCAAGTTGCCCTGCACACCACAAAAATCCCTGCGAGTTTCTTGTTGACTTTGGCTGCGCGAGTGCCGCGCTCTGCTGCAGTGCACGGTGTTAATGGCAAAGGGATTTGTGAGGCCTTGGCTGGTTTGGGCGAGCCTGCAGCGGGGAGAGGGCAGGACACGGGCTCTGTTTGGTGGGCTCTGTGCGTTTTATCAGATCATCCGATCCCTAGGCAGATGGAACAGCGCGAGTCAGGCAGGGTAAGAAATATTTCCCGACGGGGTAAGCAGCCATTTGGAGGCAGGAGGGCTGCAAGGCAGGGGGAGGTTGGGACGTTAGGGTGAGGACCCCATCCCCAGTTTGGAAAATGCTCGCAGACCCCCATGGACCAGGCCGGGCTCGCAGCACGCCGCTGCCTCCACCCCTGCCCTGGCACATCTCAGGGCAGCGATGCTGCGGGGCTGGACCGGGGCTGACCTGTGCAGCTGCTCCGTGGATTCTGCGCCTGGCTCCTGTCACCTAGCAACTGTGCATCCCACGGCACGGCAGCATTGCACCCGCGGTGTTCAGCAGGACCGTGAGCCCTGCCGGGCTCTGTGCCCACAGCCCTGCAGCCAGAGGCTTGGCTCTGGGTGCCAGCCTGCCGCTCATCTCGTGCAGCTGGGGCAGCTCAGCTCATTGGGAGGAGCAGCTACAGAATCACTGCCCGTGCTTCCCCCTTCCCCAAACCCCCATCATTCGGGATTTAAGCCAGTCCGGAGACACCCGGCACACCAGGGGCTGCTTTTTGCCTGTTCCCAAATCAACTCGATGCATTTGCTTCTCCTGTTTGCATTTTCCTGGGTTGGGATCCCAGTCCCACCTTGACTTGGATCCTCGGGCTGAGCGGCATCCCCTGCTTTCATTTTGCTCTGTGTTTATGGGAGCCGAGTTTGGGCTATACCTTTCCATTTATAGTTTTAGCAAAGCATGGTTGGATTTTGTTCCAGTCATTTTTTATCTTGACTAAAATGCCGGGTTTTAAACCCTATTATTAGCCATCCTGTATAGCTCCTGGATTACTGCAGATAATAATGAATCACCCTCTGCAGTATTGATATAGGTACTCTGAGCCTCCCGACGTCCACCCTGTAAGCTACACCCGTGACGGGGAGCAGAAAACCCCTGGTGCTAACGGGTGGGCTCGAGGTGCGGGCACAGCGCTGCAGATCCCGCGCCTACGGAGCGCATTCATCCGCCGTGCGTCGGAGCCAGAACTGGCTGCTGGAACTAGAGCGCACGTACTTCTGCAGAAGGGATTTGTTTCTAGTAAAAACCTTCAGGGAAACAAACACGGGGGTTGATAACAAGGCTTTGCTACCTGCAGCCGTGCAGATGATGCATCCCATCCCCTTAATGGGCAGCAGCTGTGCAGCTGCCTTCCTTGCTGCCCTGTGACTGGGGCTGATGCCTTCTTTGCTGGACCCGGTGCTTTTTCTTCTGCCCACAGACATCCTTTCCATGTCCAAATCTCCTCCTGCAGGGTCTAGCTGCAAAAGGGAAGTGCTGAAGAATCACTCCTTGAGTTTTCCATTCAAGTGAAATACCCCAGCGCGTTCCCTAGTAAATTCAGCTGACAGAAACTTTTTTTTTTTTTTTTTTTTTTTTTTTTTTTTTTTTTTTTTTTTTTTTCCTTATTGTTTTGCTCTGTTTCCCATTCAGGAGGGAGGAATCCAGTCCCTAAATTTTTCTCCTAGCAGACGGAGCTCACCGCACAGCTATGAGAGGAAGCTCTGGTAGCCTTTGGGCATGACTAATGCCGCAGCACAGTAATCCTGAGCCTCCTCGCCTTGGGTGAGCTCCAGGACTCAGGCAGGTCCCTGGGTTCGAACAAGGACCTTCGGCTCTGACTCACGCTTGGGAAGCAGCAGCGGGGTTGATGTCACAAAGCCGGGGCAGGGGGAATGCAGGCACTGGAAGCTCCACTGGAAGCTCCCTGCCTTCCACCCGTTTAAAATGGGCACCCCGGGCCTTCGAAGAAACTTCAAAGCAGTGAGCGCAGCACCTCCTGCTAGCAGGGAAGGCTGATGAATAATAGAGTGGACCCACCCACTCTCACTTTAATCTGTCATGTTCTATGGAAATTAAGCCTTTCTCTTACAAGCAGGCAATTTGTGCTCTTGGCATCTTCAGCAAGAGCTCCCATCTCTTCTGCGGGCTTATTGATACCTTTTGTATTCTGTAACACAGCGCCTAATTGGGCTCTTTGCCTGTTCTGAAACGCTCCCGGCAAGCGCCCTGCAGAGCACAGACTCTGTGCCTTCCTCCTCCCCTGCAGAAAGCAACCTCCAGTGCTATGGGGGGAAGCAGCCCCTCTGCACAGGCTCCCCAGGGCACGAAGGAAACATGTTCTGGGTAAACAGGCACCGCTCACCCTAATGACTCACAGGTGCAAGCCCGGCTGGCACACACAGGTGTGTTTTCCTTGCTCTGAACCAGGCTGGGGATATAAACAAGCAGGCGATCCTACTGTGAGCTCCCTGAGTGAGAAAGGGCTCCTTGTCTGCAGCAGGCACCTGAGCCAAGCTAGGGATTACAGGGGTTTTATCCCCCTCCTTCCCCATGCCTCGGCAGGGAGCGGAGCGCTGGGAAGGCATCCCGCTGCCAGGCCTTGCATCCCCTGCCAGCCAAACCCAGGCTGCCTTTGAAGAGGCTGCACCTGGAAGGGGAGGTGGAAAGGAAGGAGAAGGGGGAGCTGAGGGGTGCCCAGCCCTGGGAGTGGCTGGGGAGGGAGCAGGGCACTGGGGTGGGTGCGTGTGGGGCTGTGGCTGCTTGGGTGTGGGGAAGCATTGCTCCTTTTCACGGAGCCGGGGTGAGGTTGGAGGTAATGCCAGCGCCCTGCATGCTCCGAAGAGTTTCTTTATCCCCTGATAAACTGTCTCAGGAATGAGGGTGGGGGAGTCCAACAGCAATAGGTTGGGGAAGCCAATGTCAGGGTCATGAGGCAGTGGTGCCAGAGACCAGCTATGCTAAATGCTTAAATCCTTCCTGCCGCCACCTTGAGACCTTCCCCTCTGCTTCAAAGAGGGCCTTGGAGCCAAGGGAATTGCTGGTTTTTTATTTTTTACTATTTAAAATATTTCTTTTTTTTTAAGTGAAGTTCCTCCTTCTGGGTGGAGGGGACAGAGCATCATCCACCCAAGGAGCTTCATCCGTGAGAGTGCATGGGACCAGGCACAAACCCATCTGCCCGCAGGGTTCTCCAGCTTTTCATCCGCAGCTGTCCCATGCAGGGGAGTTCCTCACCCCAGCCCATCCCTCCTGCAGAGCCAGGCTCCAGCTGCTGCCCGGATACCCTGCACCCGCAGTGATTCATGTCCCAGGGCATTCCCATGTCACATCAGCAAGCCCTGGGGCTCAGCAGGGAGCGCTTTGCTTGCAGCAGGGCTGGGTTTGGGGTCTGGAAACCATGGCCTGGGGCAGAACGAGTAGGGGGAGCACCCAGGCGGTGTGGAAAGCCTGCCATAAGGCATGGGAAGGAAGGAGCCATGCCAAACCCACAGGCTCCTCTCCAGCTCGTCAGCTCTTCAAAGTGAGCACGCCAGTCATTAGAGAGGAGAGGAAAAGAGAAGGCGGCGAGCTGCAGCTTACCGAGAGGTGGGGTGAGGCGAGGGGAGGGATGCTGCGAGGAAGGGGAGCCGATGGACTGAAGCCTACTGTAGGAAGGGGAAGGAGGAAAACAAATGCGGGCAGGAATGTGTTTAACTCATTTCATGAGAGAATTTGCAGAATCATTGAAATGTATAGTCAGGGACTGAACATGGAATAAAAATTCCTTAGCCCGTGACAAACTGACTCTTATTTAGGGCTTTTACTTCTTATTTCACTGGTGCCAAGCTGCCAGGAGAGGAGCAAGGGGAGCAGAGGTGTTTTGATGAGGAATAAACCCCGGCCAAGCCCAACAAGTGTTGTGAGAGTTTATGGTTCGCATTAGAAAAGGCTTCAACGTTGCACGACAGCCTCTAAGTGCATTTTGATGATGATGATTATTATTTTCAACTGCACCAATGGCATGAACGCACGCAGGGGATTGAAAAAGGCCATTTGGCTGCAAGGAAAACATCCAATGGTACCGCTGAGCCCTTGCCAGAGGGACAGCTGATGCTGTCCTGCAGGGACTCCTCTCTGCCCCAGTAAAGTGCCGCTCCCTGCGGCTCCGGCAGCGTGCGCCGCGGGCTGCTGCTGTACCAATCCTTGTTGTTCTAACGATGATCAGGGTTGCATAAGCAGGAGCCAACGTAGATTTGCTGTTTTCTCCTCCCCTGGCTCCAGCTTCCATGGAGCAAATTATGGTGTGTTGAGAAACCTCCGAGTTCCCACAAACCCGGCCCAACGCCTGTAATCTGGTCGAGGTCTCACCGCAGCGGTCGCTGGTTGGAAGATGCCAGGCAGGGGTGCAGGGCACAGGGTAGGATGCATCGGTATGGAGCAGGAAAACATGCCCTGGGGACCGGGGGGAAGATGCAGAATTGCTGCCTACCTGCTGTGCACGAGGGAGCGGGGACGGTCCCCTGGGAATAAGACACTAGAGGAGCAAAGAGGCAGGGAGAAGGCTGGGGCAGGGCTGCGACCCACCCCAGGCTGACAGCACGACCCCGCTGAGGCTCCCCAGGGCGATGGTTTGACTCCAGGCCTGTGCTGGGCTTGGGTCCCACCGTGCTGCATTCTCCCAGCGGTCCGGGCAGGAGAGGTCTCCCTGCAGAAGGGCAGCGGTTGGAAACCATTCACCCCTCCCTCAGGGGGCTCTTTATTTGCGCTCCCCTGCTCCCACCGAACCCCACATCACCAGCCACGCCGCCCTCTGATCCTTTTTTTCCCCTCTAGATGAAATAACAAGTTCTCCCTTTTCTCGGGACCGCTCGCTTCTTTTCCAGACTTGCCTAAACTCTTTCATCACACCAATAAAAAGAAGTCAATGCATCACACGTTGGCCGGGGAGAGCGGAAACCCTTAAACATCTAAGAGACAAGAGCGACGCGCGGCGATTTGCGAGGCCAGGCAAGGCCCCCAATGTCCGGTTGGGTCAAATGTCTCGCTCTGAAGGAGGAGAGAGGGGATTTATTAAAAGCCGTCCCTATTTCTCATTCTGAGGTCCCGTTTCGGCCAGCCGGAGGCTGAGGCGTGAGCCGGGAGCGGGGCTGCCGAGGGGGCAGGGCAGCGAGCCCGCGGCGTGCAAACAGATTGTGCAATATTTGCCTTGCACAGAGCTCCCATTGTAAAGCCTGGGAGTTCTGCTTTCAATAATTCCCCTGCTCATAATGCCCCATTGACGGCAAGAGAAAGGCAGTATTGAGGGCTGAAGGGGCTCCGGCCCCGGGAAGGGTTAAAAAATAAAGAAAGGAGGAGGGGGGGGGGGAAAGAGATTTGAGGCTTAGTTTTAAACTTTGCTGTGTGGCCCTTATGGTAAATCATGGCCGCTGAGAAGTATGCAGAGCCTGTTTGCATAACCCGGTTTGCAGCGAGCGCCTCTGGAGCCAAAACACAAGTGCGGCCGGAGCTGGGATGGTGGGGAGAAAAAGCAGGAAGGGCTGTGATTATTTTAATTCTTGCCCCAGGCCACATAAAATTAATAAAGAAAAAAAAAAAAAAAGAGCTAAAATTCAAATATTTGGTTAGAGAAACAGCTGTGCAAATGAGAGTCACTGTGCCAGCTGCAGGGACGCTGGTCAATGCTCGCCGCCTCTGGGTTCGTGCTGATGGCAGGAGAGCATCTTGCTGCTCCAGGCTAAAAAGCACCAAAAGGAGCCCCAGCAGCCTTGTCTGATGGCTTCACCCCTTGCTGCGGTGTGACTTGTCAGCGTGGAGGTCTTGGTCCCAGCTGGAAGGCATCCATAGGTGCATGGAAGTTCTTGATCTGGGTGTGGGACGCTGCCTGCCCCTTTCAGCAGCGCGTGCAGCTGGAGGATGCTCTGCCCACCGAGACGCTTCTGGCCTCAAAGCCAGCACCCTGCGCACCCCACGGGGCTCCGCAAGGGGTGATTCAGGGCAGAACCACCCTGGGTCAGGCTGGAGGGAGACGGATGTCCCTGACGCAGGAGGAGGAGCGGGGCTGCTCGTGCCCGGGCAGATGCAGGACCGAAGCGGCCGCAGGCTGGGGCACGTAATGCCAGCACCAGCAGATGCTGCCAGGCCAGCTGCCAGGGGAATCCTCCCCATTGTGCAATGCTGGAGCGCTCTGAGGAAGCTCCCATCTCTTGAGACATCTTTGAGCAAGGCTGGACAAGCGACTGCCGTGAATTCCTAGCAGTCGGGTGGGGGCTGAGGGCCCTGAGCACTTTTTCCATGCGTAGACCTTGTGATGCATTAATCACCCCCAGAGCAGACGGCTGAAATCATCCCGACCTGAACATCCAAAGCTCTCATTTCTTCCTCTCCCTCCTCCTCCTCCCAGCCGCTCCCATCTCCTGCCTTTGCTTCAAACGATTCCAGCAGGTCTGCTCTGAGGGCACCATTTCATGCTGTTTCTCCTCAGATCTGAGAGCTTTCCCCACGCCACTCACTGCTTTTCACCTTCCTATTGTCTCCTGGAGGAGAACCTGGGCTGTGCATCCCCTGGGACACTTCTTCAGGCTGTCACCTGAACCTTCAAAGCAGAGTTGCTGCCAGCACGTTCAGTATTTATTCACTCTGCACCAGGCAGAACCCTCAGCTCTTGGAAAACCTCCCTGAGCTGTGTTAACCCAGCCACTTTCTCCCCAGACATGAGGCCAGCTTGAGCGATCTCCCTGTCCAGCTGCTCCGGCCGAGCACAGGTCCCCTTTCTGTGCCTGCGTATCCCCCTGTTCATGCTGCTGGGTCCTTGCCAACTTCCAACCCTCTGAGCTCTGGCCGTTGACATCAGCTTTCATTTAGGGTGACCCCACCCTAAATAGGGTGACCCCGCCAGCCTGTGCTTCCCTGCTGAAGGTGGGAGCGGGAAGGGTCCCACCACGTGGCTGCAGCAGCTGGGACACTGCTTTGTCCCTTCTGCCTCCAGGGCTGCTCCTCCTTCTGTAATTCAGCAGGTCCCGTAAAAACAGCCCTCCATGATTTGGAGGGATTAGCGACGTCAGTGCATATAGAAAAGCATTCCATAAAGCCCTCCCATTGCTTTCCATGTCTGTTATAAACAAAGTATAAAATAGCTGTGTTAGCTAAGTGGAAGCAGGCTAACGGTGGCAGGGAAGGCATTGGATTTGAATATTTCTGAGAAATTCACCCAAACCAACCATTATTTAGTGTTTGGAGATCTGTGATTGAATCCCTGGCTGTAGGCAGGCCCCCAGTCCGAGGACTGCAGGGAGACGTGTGAAGGGGCTGCACGTGGGGATGCTCGGA
The DNA here is from genome assembly GCA_013399715.1 of Alectura lathami. Classification (NCBI taxonomy): domain Eukaryota; kingdom Metazoa; phylum Chordata; class Aves; order Galliformes; family Megapodiidae; genus Alectura; species Alectura lathami. Next base: position 79,010 of record VXAV01003695.1, on the reverse strand, counting down.
GAGCCCCACAGCCCCAGATGTGGCAGAGAGGTAGGTCCAGAACCCCAGTCATGGCTGGAGAGGTCTGTGGAGAAAAGCAGAGGAGCACACGGGGCCCAGGAGTGCGGGGCCACCTCCTTTGTGAGCCAGCAGCCAGCCCTCTTCCCCTGCAGTCAGGTCCAGGTTTTTCTGCAAAGAGGGAATTGTTCAAAACTAAGGAATCTGGGGGAGAATGGAAAGAAGTGCAGGAAGAGAGCAGTGGGGAGGAGAGCAGGGAAGGGAGAAGAGGAGCCGGCAGGAGAGTGATTAACCCCCAGGGATTAATCAAACCTTGCTGAAGGGCTGGGCTCAGCCCTGCAGTGCTCCTCTGGGTGAGCAGAGGTTTCTGCTAGCAGGGAAAGGCAACTCTCCTGCACAGCAAACTGCTGTACATCCCTGAGCCCCACTCCTGTGCCCCCAGCACCCATGACACGGGGGTGGTGGGGAAATGTGGGGCTCAGGGCAGGAGGCATCAGGGAACGAGAGTGTCTGGGGGCAGGGAGTGTGGGGACAGCTCGCAGAGGAGACATGGCAGTGGGGACATGGAGGAGGAGAGCCCAGGGAAGGGGCACCCAGGGGCGGGGATGTGGGGGTAACTGACAGAGGAAAGCCCAAGGGGGAACTCAGCAGGGGGAAGCCCAGGGGAGGGGACATGGAGGGACCTGGAAGTGGGAAGCCTGGGGGAGGGGGCAGCTGGTGGGGGCCCTGTAGAGGGGAGCCAAGGGAAGGGGACTGGGGGGCCCTGTAGAGGGGAGCCAAGGGAAGGGAACCGGGGCAGGGGGGGCCTGCAGAGGGGAGCCATCTGGCTCAGCTGCTCCTCTGAGCCCAGGCTGTGCAGAGCCATCCTAAAGCCCCCACTGAGCCCCCTCCACTGCAGCCCTGAGATCCTAAAGGCAGACGTCGGAGGGTGCAAGTGCTGGAGGGGGTGTGTTGGGGTGCACCGTGAGCTGGGGTCCCTCAGCTCCATATTTGATAAAGTTCAAGGGACAGTACAGTGCTGAAATGCTCACCCATATCTCCCAGGACTCATCTCCTGGCTCTGTGAGGGGTGGGTCAAAGTGTGCAGGTTTGCGCTACCAAGCTACCCCCTCCTGTGCCAAGGAAAGTCAAGGAGAGAGATGCGTGGCTGGCATGACAGCTTCCTGATGCCTCACGGATGCAGACCCTGCAAAAGGAATTACATAGGAGCATCTCTCTCAGCCCTCCCAAAAGCGCCCCCAAAGCACTGGGGCAACAGCCTGGCCCCTTGTCCCAGTACCCCAAGCCCAGATGAGTACTTCTGCGTGGGCAGGGACCCCTATATTACACCAAACCCTGCCCCAGGCTGGCTGTGACCACAGCAGTACCATGACCCCTCCCTGCCTCAGTTTCCCCACCTGAAAAACGGGTCCTTCCTACCGTACTGTTGTAAGCACACCCGGGGGTGCTTTTCTTCAACACCTGAGGTGTCCCAACAAGTTTCCACAGCTCCCCTTTGCCCGAGTGCTACCTGGATGGGCGTCCTGGCTGCGCGGGGGGCTGAACGCGTGCCGCGGGGCTGCGGGTCAGGGCTGAGCATCCCACCGCGGGCGTCGGCCCCGCACGTCTCGGGGCTGTGCTGCGGTGAGGCGAGCAGCCCCACTTAGGACCCTGCACGCTTGGGTCTTCCCAGCTTTTTCCTGGAGTCGCTGAGCAAGCGGGGAGGGGCCGAGGCTGCGGCTCCCCATAAACCTGGCCTCCTCGCCCGCGTCCCGGGCAGATGTGGGGCCTCACCGCGTCCACCAGCAGCGTGGCCGGAGGCTGCGTCACCCTGCCCTTGCCCCCTGTACGGCTCCGGGCAGCTCGGCTGCCCTCCTCGCAGCACTGAGTTGGGAAAGACTTTGAGGCTGGCTGAAAGGAGTCGGGAGAGGAAAGGAGGGAAGAAAAAAAGGGTTAAAAAAAAAAAAAACGAAAAAAACAAACCATGGTGGTGTGCGCTTGCCAAGAAAATCTTTGGGAGCGGACGGTGAGAAAAGGAGACAGCGGCTGTTTCCCGAAGGGTGAGGATGGGAGCTCGGCACCTCTGGGCTTGAACTTTAGCACCCTCTTCTGCGGGAGCGTAAGTACAAGGATCGGCTCACCCTGAGCCAGCGCGGGGCTGAGGCGGAGGAGAAGCCGGCCACTTTCTCCAGAGAGGTTCTTCTGTGCTTCTTGAAAAAGAAACAGCAGGAAGAAAAAAAAAAAAAAAAAAAAAAAAAAAAAAAAAAAAAAAAAAAAAAAAAAAGAAAAGAAAAAAAAAGAAAAGAAACTGCTGAGAAGCCAGAGAGTGCTTGCAGCGCTTGGGACGCTCCGTGAGCAGCGCCGGGGCTGTTCTTAATCACAGCTCGAGGAAAGCGGCGCGGCCGTGCGTGTGTGTCTGATTGGAGCCGCGCGGTGGCTGTTTTCTTTTGACTGAACGCAACCCAGCCCCGGCGGATCGAGCTCTTTGTGTGCGTGTGTGTGAGTGTGCCTCGATGGGAGCTCGTCCCGCAGAGCTCGCTGCGGGGGTCCCGCAGAACGTCCCCTAGGCTGGGGGCTCGCAGAGGAAGGGACGCCTCCGCGTGTCACTGTGATGCCGGGACGGTAGCTCACCCCGCAGGTAGCACACACCACTCCAGGATGGCTGTCTACGCCCTCACGGGCATCTCTCTGGTCAGCCTGCTCAGCTTTGGCTATTTGTCCTGGGACTGGATGAAGCCCGGCTTGGTGGCCGACGTGGCCACGGGCCCCATGGAGAAATCGCTGCCCCCTGCCTTCGCCCGGCCGCCGCACATCATCTTTATCCTGACCGACGACCAGGGCTACCACGACGTCGGGTACCACGGCTCGGACATCCAGACGCCCACCCTGGACAGGCTGGCAGCGGAGGGCGTGAAGCTGGAGAACTACTACATCCAGCCCATCTGCACCCCGTCCCGCAGCCAGCTGATAACCGGCCGGTAAGCCACAGCACCCCACGGCCCTGCAGGACCTCTCCCGTCCCTTTGCTCTGCAGGGCTTGAGCCCTGCTTGTTGCAAGGCAGATATCCCAGTGTATTGGTAGATGCTGGAGATCCTCTGGAGGAAAGGGTCTTGCTGGCTGTGTGGGTGAAGAGTTGATTTTTGAGTGGTTTAGTAATAGCACGTGGCAGGCCACCAAGGGCAAAAATGCAGATGCTGTTGGGCAACCAAAGTCACTTTGGGGGAAGGCCGTCCCTGGCCATGAGGTCCTCTGGTGGTGGGGCGAGGTGTCCTCATGCTGGTGACACTGCAGTGCCCAGTACCTGGGTTGGTTTGCTCTCACATTGACCCATGGGGGTTCAATACTAGGCTGTGGGGTGGAAGGGGGTGCTCCACTGTGGCTGCTAGTTGTCCCTTGGGCTGTGCCGTTCCTGCAGCTCACTTAGTGCTGCACTGGGCAGGGCAGGACGGGCTGGAGGCTGGCCCATGGCATGGAGGCACAGCCAGCTCCCCTGGGCATGGACCCTTCAGCCTCCTGGGACAGGTGGGGCTTTCCCTGGAGTGGGACTGGGAAATCAGCACTTACCATAGGAGGCAGATTCATCAGGATCCCTTGCTGACGAGTGGGTGCCTATGGATGTGGTCACCTATTGCCCAGGGTGGTGGAGCTCAGCGGGGTCTAGGCAAAGCCCTCTCCTCTCTTCTGGTGGTTCTAGAAGGAGCCCTGGCATCTCTAGGATGTGCAAAGGAGGATGGGGATGCATCCGCACTCAGCTGGGGCACTGCAAACTCTGGGATTGCTGAGAAACTCCTGCTCGTCCTAAGGCTGGCAGCAGCAGGGCTGACTGCTGGTGGCATCCTGGCTTTTGAAGGGACAGCAGCCCAGCGTACCTTTGCAATATCTCCTGAGCTCCCCACCTCCATCTCTTTTTGCACTTGCTTTTGGTACTTTTGGATGGGTAAGGAGCTCCCTGTCTCTGGCATGGAGCTAACTCCATGGTGTTGGGCTGGGTGACATAGAGAGCTGCACACATCTGGGATCTCCAGAACCACTTTTTGTGCCACCACATCCCACCCAGCGCTGCTCCCCAGCACCACTGATTCCTCTCGGCTCTTCCGCACAGGTACCAGATCCACACGGGGCTGCAGCACTCCATCATCCGCCCCCGGCAGCCCAACTGCCTGCCCCTCGACCAGGTCACCCTGCCCCAGAAGCTGCAGGAAGCCGGCTACTCCACACACATGGTGGGCAAGTGGCACCTCGGCTTCTACAAGAAGGAGTGCCTGCCCACTCGCCGGGGCTTTGACACCTTTCTGGGCTCCCTGACGGGCAACGTGGACTACTACACCTACGACAACTGCGACGGGCCGGGTGTCTGCGGCTACGACCTGCACGAAGGGGAAAACGTGGCGTGGGACCAGAGCGGGAAGTACTCCACCTTCCTCTACGCCCAGCGTGTCAACAAGATCCTGGCGTCCCACAGCCCCAAGGAACCCATCTTCATCTACGTGGCCTTCCAGGCGGTGCACACGCCGCTGCAGTCGCCCAAGGAGTACATCTACCGCTACCGCTCCATGGGCAACGTGGCTCGCCGCAAGTACGCGGCCATGGTGACGTGCATGGACGAGGCGGTGAAGAACATCACCTGGGCCCTCAAGAAGTATGGTTATTACGACAACAGCGTGATTGTCTTCTCCACAGACAATGGTGGGCAGACCTTCTCTGGGGGAAGCAACTGGCCGCTACGGGGCCGCAAAGGGACTTATTGGGAAGGGGGTGTGCGTGGCATCGGTTTTGTCCACAGTCCTTTGATCAAGCGCAAGCGTCGGACCAGCTGGGCGTTGGTGCACATCACGGACTGGTACCCGACTCTGGTGAGCCTGGCCAGGGGCAACCTGAGCAACGTGCCAGGCCTAGATGGCTACAACGTCTGGCCTGCCATCAGCGAGGGGAAGGAGTCGCCGCGAACTGAGATCCTACACAACATTGACCCCCTCTACAACCACGCCAAGTACGGCTCCTTGGAGGATGGCTTCGGCATCTGGAACACGGCCGTGCAGGCCTCCATCCGCGTCGGGGAGTGGAAGCTCCTCACCGGGGACCCAGGCTACAGCGACTGGATCCCCCCGCAGACCCTGACCAACTTCCCGGGCAGCTGGTGGAACCTGGAGCGGCTGACCGACGGCCTGAGAAAGTCTGTGTGGCTCTTCAACATCACTGCCGACCCCTACGAGCGCTACGACCTCTCAGACCAGCGCCCAGATGTCGTCCGGGCCTTGTTGACGCGCTTGGTGTACTACAACCAGACGGCCATCCCGGTGCGGTACCCTGCCGAGAACCCCCGCGCGCACCCCGACTTCAACGGCGGTGCCTGGGGGCCTTGGGCCAGCGAGGACGACGTGGAGGAGTGGGAAGGCGGCGGCAGGGAGCCCCCAAAGAGCAGGGGCAAGAAGAAGAAGTGCAAGATCTGCAAGCTGCGCTCCTTCTTCCGCAAGCTGAACACCAGGCTCATGTCCAACCGCATCTGACCGGGGGCTCCCCAGCGTCGACGCAGCTTGGCCGGGGTGGAGATCGAGATGGCAGTGCCACAGGGTGGGATGGAGGGAGGGGGATGGACAGGGGCTCCAGGGCACGCTCACCCCGAACGCCTCCGCTCTTGACTGGACCAGCAGCCGCAGGGAGGGCAGATGGAACAGCGGGCGAGGACGGGTGAGGCAGGCTCACAGCTAGGCTGTGCACAGCCCTGCAAAGCCAGACGCGTTCTTCTTGAGGACTGTGCAGGCCACTGCAGGCTGTGAGCGCTGGCCATGGCAGCACATTTTCCCTCAGTGTTTCTCTGTAGTTACACGTTCCTGACTTCCTACACGCTGCCAAGCAGCTGCCGGGCTTGCTCTTGCTCTGGGGACTCGAGGGCTTTCCTCAAACCCAAGATATTTCCCCTTTATACTTCTCTACGGAAGGACGGATTCCTGGCCACAGAGGTCAGACCCGAGGCCACCAGGGCTGGGCTCAGCCTTGCAGTGATGAGGACCTCACCTGCGGCCATGGCTTCTCCTCCTCCTCCTTTTCTGCAGCCACCCAGGGGCGGGCAAGAGGTGCCACCGCAGCCCCTCGCCGTGGACACACGGGGACAATCCCCCCGTCTGCCTGCCCAGGGTTTGGAGCCGACGGCTCTGCGCAGGGCCAGGCGGAGGGAGGGCAGGCAGCGGGCGCAGAGCCGTGCCCCCGCGCTCCCCGCGGGCTGCGGGCGTGCGTACGTGCGCTCTGATGGGAGCTGGCTCGGATGAAAGAGGGTAAATAGCTTTAAAAGCGTTTTGGATGCATGGTGCATTTCCATTTACACAATGTGTTTTACATTTCTCCCCACAGGTTTCTCTTGGTGCAGCATGTGTAGGCGAAGGCCCTGCTGTGAATTTTGAAAATAGTTATTTTTGTCTCTGGAAAATGAGGCCCGTTAGGACTTGTCAGCTCTTGGATGAGCAGTGTGGGCTTTTTTTTTTTTTTTTTTTTTTTTCCCTCTCTCTCCCTTGCAAAATAACATTCATTTAAAATCTGTCATTGAAAGATGTGACAATTGGCAGCATGCACACTGAATACCTTTCAGTGCGCTTTCAAGCCCTGTGTGTGAGAGAGGGACGGGGACGGGAAGAGAATGCAATGACACGTTTGTATTTTTTTTTTTTACTCTTAGCTGGATTATTTGGGGGAATTGGGATTTTCTATAGAAACAAAGAAAAAAAAAAAAGCTGACAGCAAGGCATAATACAGGAGGCCCTCTTCTTGCAGAGATGGGAAGGAGTTCGCAAAGCCTGAGCCTGGCTGTCGGCACGCCTGGCCCTGCTGCTCCTCGCACCCATCGCTGCGCAGCCAGCCCCGTGGGCACGTCCCCTGTGACACCACCCAGGACGGGCTCCACAGGGCGCTCAGCTCCTCCCCAGCCCCTGGTGCCCCATCTCCACCCCGGCTCACTTACAAGGGGCTCCGTGTGGACGAGCCCAGCCCCGCGCCCATCAGCTGCCATTTGGCAAAGCCTCCTGGCAAGTGATTGCCAAATTTAACCCGTCGCCGTGCAGGAGGAGGCTGCTGGGTGCTCGGCGTGCAGGGGCTGAGATCCACTCCGGGGTCCCGGGGCGAGGGGGCAGAGGGAGCGGGGCTGGCCGTGGGGTGGCGACGAGGCGTGGGGAACAATTTTCATTTCCATATTTATATAAACACATCTAAGTTTAGTCCTTCTTTTATTTTATTTTTTTATTTTTTTTCAAAAGTGGAAATTTCCATGAAAGCACGTTCGATTTTTCTCCCTTCGGTTTTAATAATATCTCCATGAAAATGTTCATCTCCTCTTGTCTCATCTGCAGTTTCTGATCTCCTGGGCCAATGCTGGTTTTGCACAGTCAGGCTAGCCAGAGATTTGGGTCTGAATTCTCTCTCTTTTTTTTTTTTTTTTTCTTTTTTAAAGCATTCTGAATTTTAACAAAATGAAACATTTGGAGGAAGTGTTAGTCCCTGAAAAGAGAAGAAGTAGGCAGAGATGCCTCTGGGTGTTGGGGGAGTGCAGAGCCCGTCCCTCTCACGCCGCAGCCAGGACAGCGCTTGTCCTTCCCCGCACCTCCAGTCCTGCTGTGCCTGAGCCTCATCCGCATCAGCACCTTTGCAGTGCTTTGCTGCTTTGCAGAATTTGCCCCTGGGGACTCAAGTCGGGGTGATGGGGATGGAGAACAGTGGGACACCAGCTGGAGAGCATCGTTTGTGCAGGCCCCTTGTCCCCATCCCACCGCTGCTCGTGAATGGTCCCAGCTGGGCTGGATCCAGGAGCACCCAGCGCCAGGCAGCTCCAGGCCAAGAGGAGGAACACAGCCATGTGCCTAAACCAGGTGTTTTCACACCGTTCAACCCCCTTGGGAGTGCCCGTGGGCTCCAGGTGGAAAGGGGTTAACGTAGCTGATGGGCGAGACGCTGCCGAAGTGGCTTTGGTGAGCTCCTTGCCTTGCTGTGATGCTGCAGCACCGAGATCTTCTTACACAGGGAAACGGAGAGCTCCCTCCTGTCCCACCCCCGGGAGAGCGCTGGGAGCCCCGGGCTGGGAGCTGGAGGCAGGATACGGCCCTGCGGAGAGGATGCAGAGGGGAGGGGATGAGATGAGGATGGGATGGGACAGGGAGGAGATGGGATGGGGATGGGGATGGGGATGGGGATGGGGATGGGGATGGGGATGGGGATGGGGATGGGGTGGTGTGGTGTGGGAGTCGGATGAGGTAAGGATGAGGGTGGGATGGGAAAAGTGATTGAGATGAGATGGGGATGAGGGTGAGGGTGAGGGTGAGGGTGAGATAGGCCCCTCTCCAGCCTGACAGACATTTTCCACCTGAGGGAGCAGCAGGAAAGCGGATGGACATCTTCCAGCAAACTGCCCAGATGGGAGGACAGCAGGGCACCTCATGCCGAGGAGGAGCATGGACATGGGGCTGCACCTCATGCCCCATCCCACCAAAAGCAGAGCTTCTGTGTTGCCACTGGTGCAAGTGTGGGGGCCCGCAGGGACAGGGCACGTTTGCAAACACAACCTTACATGTAAATCTGCTCGCCTTGCCATGGTATTTATAATCCTCCCCTAAAAATAACCAAGACTTCAGCTCCCTCGAGGACAGCAACCGAGCATCCCCCAGACCCCAGATTGTGCGTGAAACTGTCCCAGTAATTCTGGGATCTCTGCAACATGTGATTCGCAGCCCTACTTGCCGTGACTGTGAGACATGGCTGCAGGCTCTGACAGCCCCTACAAGCCCTGTGCTGAGGGGGGGAACCTGCCACAGCCCCTATGGGACACACTGCTCCTCCTGAGCCCCGTGGGGCAGCTGCCTACCCTACCCTACCCTACCTTACCCTACTCTACCCTATCCTATCCTATTTTACCCCATGCATTTGGGGCTTGGCGTGTGACCCCAAGTCAGAGCATCCTTTCTTGGGCAGACAGACGTACTGGGGAGCCCAGTGTCAAGCCTAAAAAAAAAATAAGATCTGCATACAGAGCTGCGGGATGTGCAGGGAGGCACTTAGGGAGAGGCAGGCGGGTGATGGAGAGGAGCGGCCAGGGATGAAGGTCTCCATCAGGCGGCCAGACCCAAGCACGACAGCAGGAGAGCAGCCTGGTGGCAGCATCCCCAGAGCCATGGAGCAGCAGATTTTGGGGTGGGAAAAAAGAGATATCAGTCAAGGAGGGGCACCTGAAGGGGGTCCTGGTACTTCCCCCCTGCGCTGAGCCCAGCTCCCAGCCCCCAGCGGGAACATCCCACCCAGAGCTGTGGCTTGGCTTCGTAGTGTCCCCAGGAGTGGCGGTGCTCAGCCACGCAGTGGTTCCTGGTTGGGAAAACTTCAGCTGCAGAGCAGAGCATGCTCAGCACTGAGAAACCCAACACCCCCTCACCCTCAAACACAGATGAAAAGGGAAAAAAAATGAACAGATCAGAGGTCAACAAGGCGGAAACCCTTCCTGGAGAGCCGTGTCTGTGCCAGGCTGCAGAAACATCTGCAGGGGACCACGCACAGTGGGTGGCATTGCCATCGCCCCATGCTGGGACAGGGGGTGCATGGGGCTGCCTTCTGCACGGGAGCTGGGGGGGGACACATGCAAGCAGCATCTGTCGGTCACCTCAGAGATAAAAACACCCATCGGGGACCCCAGCACCTTCACCAGCACACAGACATCAGGGCAAGAGCTGCTTGCTCTCCCCTCCCCGCTACTCTTGGGAACCCTTGGGGACCTTTGGGGATCCCAGGCCCTGGGCCCCATCCATGGGTGGGAAATGGGCCCCTGCCCTCGTGGCTGGACGTGGGGATGGAAAGGTGGGGATGGAAGTGGGTAACGGTGCAATTAATGGAAAATCCATTAGACCTTTCTCCTCCTCCCCCTCCTCTTCCTCACTCCGCCACTTGCTGTCCTCCTCCACTTCCACCTCCTTTCTTCTCTCCCTCTCTCTGCTCCTCCTTCTCTCTCTCTCCTCTCAAAGATTTCTCCCTATTTTTGTCTGGTTAGAGCCTTTTCTTTTCCTTTTAACCCTTCCATGGCAGTCTGAAAGGGAACTAAATCATCTTCTGCCCAAAGCAACGCCTTCTGCGGCTGCTGAGAGCCCCTGCTGCCATCCCTGCTGCTGGGGCACTGGGGGCTCCTTTTCCTCCTGTAAAAATAACCAGAAATGGGACAAAAGCTCTGCTGGGGGGGTCAGACGCCAGCAGGGTGCAAGGAGGCCTGCTGGAGGTGGGGGTGCTAGCAGCAAGGTGGGCTCAAGGGGAAACCTTTTCTCTGAGGCCTCTGATCTCACTATTCCACTTCTATTGCCCTTTTTCAGCTTTTTATTGCTGAAAACCCATTTTCAGCTTTTTTTGTTTTTTTTTCTTTTTCTTTTTCTTCTGGCTGTGTTTTAGACCAAGCCGCCCACCTCATGGCAGGGGTGAACCCACCTGGCTGCCGGCGGTCGGGGCCAGCCCCCCCGAGGGAGCCCTGCTGCTGGCAGGGTGCTTTGGGGGACCTGGGGACCTGCCATCATTTTGCTGCCTTCGCCTGACACACTTCTGCTCCATCTGCTGCCGCCCGCCTCGGTCTGCACCAGCCTGTCCTCCATCCCGCAGCCCCCTAGGGATGCTGCTGCAGGGTACCAGCAGGGCCTGGATTTCGAGGGGGGGGATCCAGTTGCTAGGACGACAGCATCCTCCTGCAACATGGAAACCACGGTTTCCATGGAAACCCTTTTTGCCCCAGTTATTCTGCCACTGCCACATCCTTCAATTTGCCTTTAAGATTTGCAGTTTGGATTTGCCCCCCTCCCTGCAGCAGCCGGGAGACCCCCAGGCAGCCCCCAGGGCCGGGTCCCCAGCAGGGCCGCGGTCCCCAGGGCGGGATATGGGTTTGGGAAGCAGTTGCCCCGGCAACAGAAACAGGGCGTTTCTGGCAGCGGTGGTCGCCATGGGGACGGGGATGCTGACGAAGGCTTGTGAGGCTGAGAAGACAAATTGCCCTCATCATTATCTCCGGGCTTGTCAATCAAACATATTCCCTTATTTACCTCGGCGAGGAGAGAGCCCCGGGAGCACACGGAGAGGGAGGGAGCGAGAGGAGAGCTGCTTGCCCCAAACTCCGCACCGGGGAGGGAGCATTTCCAGCCCCTCGGGATGGCCACCATCACCTGCAATCGCTTCACCGAGGAGTACCAGCTCTTCGAGGAACTGGGCAAGTAAGTTGGAGATGGGGCTTGGATGTGCCCCTGCCGCTCAGAGCAGGAGCAGGGCTGTGTCCTGGTGGGGGAAGAGCCTCAGTGGGGCTGGGGACAGCTGGATCCAGGGAGAGACGATGGGTACGGAGCAAAAGAATCAGGGAGCAGGGGGGGGACTGGGGTTAGGACAGGGTCTGTCAGCCCCAGCTCTGCCTGCTCCGTCTCTTCCCGAGTCCAGGTGCCTGCTGATGTGTGCAGATCCCCCTGTACTGCATTTTGGGCTCAGGGAGAGGGCGGCTGCACCCTCACTTAGGGAAAAAAAATGCTCTTGAAAGAGGGTGCTGCCGGCTCCCCTGGCAACTTCCCCGGCTGGGAGGAGGGACGGGACAGCCAGGGAGGGAAGCCCAAGCGGCGGGCGCCCCTCTGATTCCTGCAGGGAATTTCTCTGCACAGATTCACCGGGGTTTTACTCATCTCATGGGAGACCCAGCCTGCCAGGCAGTGCCTGGAGGAACTCCACACAGACCTCGGGTGCCCCCCACCCTGTCCCCTGTCCCAGCCGGGCGTGCGAGTGCCCCACGTTGAGCCTCAGCCCCTGTTTGATGCTCGGAAGGTCTGGGTTGCACTGCGTGATACGGATCAGTGTGCGCGTGTGGGTGCAGAGAACGCCTGCTGGGGTGATTCTTGGGGGCACTGAGCACCCCAAGGCAGAACAGGGTGCTTGTCCCAGCGATGTGCATGTCCTCCGTGCCAGGCAGAAGGATGCTCCATGTCTCGGCACACAGCTGAGAAGGTGGCTGTGAAATGGGTGCACAACAAGCAGGCGCGTGTCTCTGGTTTGGTTTTGGTGCCTCTTTTTGGAGCTGCTGGGCAAATGCGGGGCGTGTGGCCGTGCCCCCCTCGGAACTGCCTCGGGAGCGGGATGCCCGTGCTGCCGGCGGGGTGCCCAGTGTTGGATGCGCGGCTGTGTCCGTCTGTAGGCATGGAAACTTGCTCCAGCCCCGCATCCCTGCATCGGCGGGCAGCCTGCGCCGAAATGTGCACCCCCGCGTGCGTGGGCGTGCAAAACGGGGGCGAGAGAGAGAGGAGAGGACAAAGATGGAGAAATCAAGAGGCTGAAGCAGGGGGGGCATGTTGTGCCAGGCTGGATGCAGCTGATGTTCCCCATCCAAGCCGGGGGGCAGGTTGCTGCTGCAAACAAGTGCAGTGCCTTAGAGGCGAGCAGACCCCTGGTCCTGGGGTGTGCTGACGTGCACAAACATCCCCGTGCAGCTGGGGCAGCAGCCAGGGGCTGGTGGGTGGCAGTGGTTGGGGGGCAGCAGTCGGGGTGCAGCTCTGCACTGTGCAGGGAGCACAGCCGGTGCTGCAGGCAGGGGCACACGAACGCGCCAAGGACCTGGGGCATGGTGGTTTGAGACCTGATTTTCCAGAGGTTTCCCATCTTTTCTGGGCTCTGCGGGGTGGTCAGGAGAACAGCAGTGCCTCCAGGGATGCTCCTGGGCCCGGCATGGCACAGGGGCTGCAGAAGGGAGCTCTCAGGCCGGGTGTGATGGGGGAGGACAAGGACGGTTGCTGGAGTTGTGCAGGGCATGAGGCTCTGCCAGTCAGGGTGAGCATCCAGACCCGGGGGCTGCCTGCACCGGTGAGACACCCGGACAGATGAGTTTCTCCTTGTTCACTGATTAATGAGCAAACCAGCAGCAGCGGCTTGCCAGCTGCACAGACATCACACCCTGGCCAGCCTGCAGCTCCGAGCATCCCACCGCACCCCTCCCCTTGGCTCGGGACAGGCAGATGGAACACCAAGAAGCGTTTCCAAGTCAGGGCCCCTGCCGAGCTAGTCAATGTGCTGTGGAGCTGGTTGGGAATTTTCCACCGGGATGGTTTCCAGTGCATCCTACACTTTCAGAAATCAGCGGATTCCCATGGGGAAATTTCCGCTTTGCGGGCTCAGGGAGGGAAATCAGGACGAAGCATTGCATGGCTTGCTCTGCTGCGGCAGCGGCTGCCCACGAGCCCAGTGGTGGGCGATAGCACCCCGATGCTTGGCTCCCAGCCATGGAGCTGGCACCGGCCCTTATCCATACTGGGGGACCCCTCCACCATTCCCAAACTGCCCATGTTTCTCAGGAGTGTTTTCGACCCCAAAAAGACCAGGAAAAGGTGCTGGGTGCCAGGTTGCTGTGCCCAACGCACTCTTCAGCTTCCAGCCATTCTGACACCAAGACAAGCTGGGTTTTAAGAAACATCACACAGTGAATGGCAGTGCTGTGAGGGGGCTTCATGGGGGGACAGATGGGGAGGGGGCTCTGCAGGCACTGCCCTGTGGGACGTTGATCACGCAGTGCATCTCTGCACAGGATATGTGTCCCATGGGGCTGTCACAAACAGGGGACACAGAACTGGTCCCCTGCCCTGTTGGGGAAATCTGCTGCAGCATCCCTGCAGGATGCCAAGCTAGCAAGGGGCTGCCATGCTCCTCCTAGATCCGCCTGCAGACTGAGGGAGCTGAGGGAAGGGGCGAGGACCAGGGGAGGCATGGGGGCGATGAGGAGAGGATCTAGCCCACAGCCACTGGAATAGGACAAACAGAAAGTGCAGCTCCTCCGGTGCCTCCGAATCCGCCCCCACAGCAGGTTCAAGGAGAGGCTGGCGACAATTACCGTGCCGAGCGGTGCGATCAGCCCCTCCGATCCCAGAGCTGCAGGAGAGGGTTTTCATTAAAAAAAAAAAAAAAAAAAAAAAAAAAAAGATACGGAGGAACAAAAAATCCCCAGCCCACACTCTTCTCTCTAGAAAGGAGATAAAATGCCTCGGAGGAGGAGGAGGTGTTGAAGAGAGGGAGGGCGGCAGCAGCGCAGCCCGGAGCTGGCAGGGAAGGTGTGAAGAAGGGGGAAGCAGAGTATCCCCGTGTCAGAGCCACTGTGGGGGCTGGCAGGGCCCGGGGATCCATGGGGACAGGGCACAGTGGTCATACCCGTACTGGGGGCCCTGGCACTGTCTGTGGGGCTGGGATCCAACAGCGGGAGCTGGCTGTGCTGGTGTGCATGGGCACAGCCTGGCTGCAGTGAGACCCACGGGAGGGTCAAGCACCCAGCCTGGGGTGGGCAATCTGTGCCTGTGGGAGCCACATCTGTCCCTCTTCCCACAGCTTGGTTGGGCTCGAATGAATGAGTGGATGAGTGGTGCTGGGACTGCGGTGGCTGAGGATGGCCAGGAGCAGGGCATGGGGATGAGGAACCGGGCATTGTCCCCCTGTGGCTGACCTGGGATGGGGACATAACCCAGACATGTGCCTCATGCCCCCAGCCTGTGGGACACCCGCGTCCCTCATCAGGTCATGCAGCAAAGCCCTGTGGCCAGGCTGGCAGCCCGGAGCTGGGTCAGGTACCTAGGGCTTCCCTGCCGTGTGCATTGCTGCAGGCGTTCCAGCACAGCCAGAGCAGCAGGGTGGCTTTAGGAAAAAAAGAGCCAAGATGGGGCACAGGGCAGAAAGGAGCCCCCAAACCTGGTGCTCACAGGGTTCCTGGTGGCAATCTGGATAAGAAGCATTTCTTCCCCCTTTTCCAATTAAACCCCTCCAGGCTATGGGAATAGGAGTAGCTCAGCTATTCCAGAGGCCAGGATCAAATGGCAAGATGGTGAGACTGGGAAGCACCAGGTCCTTCGCCTTCTTTTTCCCTAGCTCCTGTCTGGCACATGCTGCAGGCGATGCCGCACGGGCTGGTGGCTCTGCTGGGGCTCCTGCGTGCCTGGCCCCATCCCCTGCACCCTGCTGTTCGCCTGTTCTGCTAAAGATCACACTCAGTCCCAAATTGCCCGTCTCCACCCGCCCCCGTTGGTAAAATCAATTATCTGCTGCTTGGCAGCGCGCTCGTGAGCTGCGGCCTTTTATTCCTCGCCATGGAGCAGGAGCGGGGGAAGGTGGAGCGGGAGGTGGCATTGCTTTTGATAGTTGTTATTTCAGCGATTGGAGGAGTTTGGCAGGAAAGGGAACCTGGTACAAAGGTTGTGCTCAGCAGGGCTGTGCGCGCTGCCGCAGCCCCAGCTGGGCTGGCCCTGCCGCTGCGGTGGGTTTGCAGCCGCGGGGACCTTGCACCGGTCGCCTGCAGCCACGGCGAGTGCTCGTGCCTGGTTCTGCAAATTGCTGCTGTGGTTGCGAGGTCTGAAGCAGGCAAAGACACACATACACAGGGAGTGAAGTGGCTGAGTGCTGTGCGACAGCTACATCCACTCCTGGTGTCCCTGAGGAGCTCCGGGTAAATCTCTGCTCGGGTGGATAAGGCAGAGCTGGGGGGGAGAAAAGGGGCACGATGCCAGCGCTGTGCACTAAGCACCGAGGGGTGAATCCTGCATCCAGCCCCAGGTCTAACCTTGCCTTCCCCATGTCCCTGAGGACCGCAGTGTCAGTGGAGACCCCCTGTGTTTCCCCCACTCTCGAATGCCCTTCCTCAGCAGGGACCCATCCCATCCCATCCATCCCACCCATCCCATCCCCACCACTGCCCTCACACCGCAGCGCGTTAAGGCTGAGCCATGTCCTTGCCCATGCTGAGCCCTTCACCTCGCTCTGGTCCTTGCCTTCCCAGGGGTGCTTTCTCCATCGTCCGGAGATGCGTGAAGGTGTTGGCAGGACAAGAGTATGCGGCCAAAATCATCAACACCAAGAAGCTGTCTGCCCGAGGTAGGTGCTGGGGGTGTCTGGGGGGGTTGGCAGGGTTTGCAGAGTGGGGAGCTTGTGTTGTCTGAATGGTGGCAGAGAACCCCCTTGTCCCAACCCATTCCAACCGCGGTGTGTCCTGAGCTCCTCGATGGTTGGCAACCAAATACACGGACATTTTCGTGCTGGCTGCTCCTTGGCTGAGCTGATTCCGCAAACAAACACTGCAGCCATGCCTCGCCCCCGTGCAGGAGCTCCTCTGCCCCAGATATCTGGCAGCAAAGCTGGATAATGAGATGGGGGGGACCAGATGGCCTCTGCCTCGTCCTCTCTGCGGCTCCTCCTCGCCTGGCACGTCGGGGAGCACAGGATGGGTGCTGGGAGTGAGTGCCCTGCCGGGAGGCTTTAATTAACTCCCTGCCTCTGCTCCTCTCCCTGACGCCACTGCTCACCTCCGGGGGCAAAAATGAAACACAGAAAATGGTGACAGGCTCCTGCTTGACCTCAAATCAAACCAGTGCTTGCCAAAGGGGAGCAGCACTGACGCCTAACTGGAGAGCCTGCCTTCGAAGCCCTCATTTGGAGGTGGAAATCCCTCGTGGTTTGCCCCTCTCCATCCTCTCCTTGGATTTGCACGGTCTATGTGTCCATCTGTCAGCTGGAGACAGACCTCGGGGTTATTTACCTGCTCTGCTGGCTTGGATCAGCAGAATCTTTTGGTAGTAGGCTTGCGATCCCCCTGTTGTGCAGTGCTGGGGTATGGGACCAACCCTTCCCCGGACTGCAAGCAGTCCCCAGAGGGGGACACTGGGTTGGGGTCCCACAGGGATGTGTCCCACGGGGACGTGCCACCAGCTGTGCTGCACGTGAAGGGCAGGCGGGACGGTGTGCAGGGAGGAGAGAGGATGGGAGCTGTGGGGTGCCCCTGGGCATCTTGAGACATTGGCTGCTGAAACGGGCAGCCAGCAGGAGGGAAACTGGAAATTTTGGAGGAGAAATGGTCTTTGGGGGCACACTGCAGCTGGATTTGTGGGGTAAGACAGGGACCTGTGGCCACGTTGAGTGCCCATTGCTGTCCCTGTCACCTTCAGAGGGAGCTCATCCCCATCTTTAATCCCCTGATCCATTTTCATTTCTCCTGGTTGTTGCTGCTCTCCCCACCCCATGCTGTTTGCACAGGACACAGGGCACGGCTTGGCTGGGAGCAGCACACGGACCCGCTGCACACCTGGGTGCAGAGACCGGCCATGGTTTGTGTTTTCCTCCCTTTCTGTGATCTCTGGCCTCTTCTAAGCAAGCAAATTTTCTTTGCCATGCAGCAGCGATGCCGTGCTTCCCCATGGGTTAGTCCCAGCCTCTGCAGATGGGGAAACTGAGGCAGAGGGTGAGGAATGGTGACTCGCCCAAGATCTCTGCGGACCTGGGGCAGAAGAGGGAGCAGAAAGCAGCTCCCCTATCTCAGCGCCTTCTCCATCCTCCACCCTGCAGAGGACTTTGGTTGTGAAAAGCAACAGCTTAAACCACCCCTCCCCACCCGCCCCATGAGGACAACGTCTCTGGCAGTGGAAACACAAACCCTAAGAGGGTTTCTGAAAGGGGAGATGTCCCCAGAGTCTGGGCACTTTAGAGGCAGGTGGGATGGACACAGGGGACTCATGCCCTGGGGAAGGCTCCAGCCCCTTGTCTTGGTGGTTGCAGATTTGGTTAGATGCAGAGCGAGACTGCGGGGTGTGAGCTCGCAAGGTAGCAGCAATAGTGCCGAGAGACGAGCAGCCCTAATTTCATATCCTCACCTCTCCTGGCTGCTGGGATCCTGCTATCACAAAATGCCTTCAGACAGAGCTGCGGTGAGGCAGCACCTGCACGGGGTGGCTGCTGGCCATGCAGGGCCAGCAGGGTCCGTGCCCATTGCCTGTGCTCAGCTGGATGGGAGTAAACCCAGCGGGGCTGTAGGCAGCGCCGGGGGGCTCTGCAGGGAGCTCAGGGCTCATTCAAAGAGAAGGGCAACGGGGAGAAGAGGGCTCAGGGCCACCTGAAGACCTGGATGTCTGCAGCAGTGGTACCCAGAGGGGGGACTGGGGGCTGCACCCACAGTGGGATACTTCTATCAGGTCCTGATGCAGAGCACATCCCCAAACCCATTGTTCTTTATCAAAAGAAAAGTTTTCTCCTTGCCAGCTGCTCCGTCCCCGCACAGGTCCCCTATGCCAGCAGCTCCTCCGACAGCACCAGCAAGAACAGCCAGCAGTTCATCCCCTTCCCCTGATGCTAATTTAGGGCCATTGCTTCTTTCAGATCACCAGAAGCTGGAACGAGAGGCTCGGATCTGCCGCCTCCTGAAGCACCCCAACATTGGTAAGCGCGTGCCGCAGGCACCCCGTAATGCTGCCCGCCCCGCTCCCCCCCGGCCCTACCACAGCCCGAGTATGGAGGCTGTGGGGTGGGCACTGGAAGCCCCCCTCTTCCAAACGGGGTCATGCAAAGAAAGGCCCCCACTGAGCACGAGGGGATTTAAGTAGGTCCCAACTAACCCAGTTGGCCACACGTCCCTGCGGGAGGAGCAGGGCTGCAAGGGGACTATTTTTACTCCTCGGATGCTGTATTCCTCTGCATGCTCCAAAAAGCGGCTCCAGCTCCGAGCAGCAGCAGAGCGGGGCGTGGGAGAAGCGATGGCGGGGGGAAGCGAAGACTTTCCCACCGGCCGTCCATCTGAGAGTAGCCTCCTTCGGAAAAGCTGTTCCAGGAAAACTCCTGAGCCCCTGCAAAAGACAAAAATAGGCCAGGAGGAGAGAGAGAGGGGAGGAGAAAAAATTGCAGCAAAAATCCCAAAGCCCAGCCTCGACGGTGAGGATGATGCAAGCTGCCTGTGCCCAGAGCTGGTCCGGGGGCCCCTCTGGGGACGAAGGCCCTGTCTCCCCACAGCAGCCTGGGATGTGCAGACCCCAGTGGGCTCCCGCAGCTTTTGGGAAAGCATCCAGGTGTAGGATGGGAGCTCTGCAGCCGGGAACTGGAGCGTGCTGCACAGTGCAGACCCATGCCAGCTCTCTCTGGTACCCCTCAGCGCCTTCCCAGCCCTCCTCTCCCACAGGAATGCCGGGCTGTGCACGGATGTCAGCCTGCAGGGAGCAGCTCCTGCTTCGCACCGTGCCCGCGTTAGGGGCTGCACTGGCGAGCCGCACGCAGGCGACCGAGCTTGCCCACAGCCGTACGGCACTCTGCTCTGCAAGGGGCAGCGCAGTCACACCGAGATGCATTTGCCTGGAGGGAAGGCTTGCTAGAGCAGGAAATTTTGGCTACACCTCGAAGCTTTAACTCTGGGTGTCCATCACCTTCTGACTCCGGGTACCCACGCTACGTCCCAAGCCTTGGCTCCTGGCGCTGAACGCGGAGCAGTTTGGCCGGCACGGCGCTGCCGCTGTGCCCTGTCTGGCTATGGCCGGCAGCAGATGCTCGTGGGCCCAGGCTATACTTAGAGCAGCTGCTTCTTGTTACACCCCTCAGCTCCTGGCAGCCACAGGCGCTGGGACTTCCCCGAGCAGGGGATGTATCCGGACCATCTGCTTAAAGTTACACTGGGCCCATCCGCACTGAATTCACCTAATCCCCCTTTGAACATTGTTGGACTCTGCAGGATCCCAGGCGCAATACCCCCCAGATCCCTCTCAGATGAGATGAAACAGGAGGAAATGTGTTCCTTTCAACAGAGGAAGGCATAAAAGCTGGGATTATGTGTCAGAGAGAAATGCTGAGCGAACGCAGGTGTCGGAGAATGGAGGAGCGAGCGCCTGTGGAGGCCATCCGTAGGGAAGAACAAGCAGGGAATGGGATGAGCAGTCTTGTGGCAACATTCACAGCCTCAAAAGAGAACCAGAGGGAAGATACGGAGGGCTCTGGGTCAAAGTAATTCTGGGGGGAGAGGCACCGCCTGGCCCTGGCCTGAGGTCCCTGTCGCCATGCAGGACTGTAAGAGGATTTTGGTGCTTTTCCCATGCTCAGAACAGTCTCCAAACTCCCCAGCGTGCTCTCAGTGCCTGGATCAAACTTTTGCTGGCCTGGGAGACAGGGTGATCCAGCTCAGCATCTGCACTCAGCTGGGGTTGTTACCTGCTGGGGCTCAGCTGAGTTAGCAAAACATCCCACAACAGCATCCACCCGAGCATTTCCTTTTTTCTCCTTGGTTTCTGTGGTGGTGAAAGTGGTATTGGCTGAGCGGTGGGTGAGGAGGTGTTAAATATTCACAGCCCCGAGGAAATCAGAGCATAGTGTGATGTGGTGGGGGCAGGAGATGCCAGACTGTGATCTGCACGCCAGGCTCTGCTCTACCTGTTTCTGCACCTTTCCCTTTGCCACGTGTCTGAGTGCTGAGCTGTGAGCAGGGAGCTGGGCCTGAACAAGCAGAATTCAGCTGAAGGGTGATGTGTTCTCACAGGGGCATCCCTTGGAGCCGTGAGCAGGGCAAGGAGCCAGGTGGGGGGGGGCGGGATGGGATGGAACAGGGCAGAGCACTTCTGCCCAGGGAATCTCATCCCGTGATGATTCCTGGGCATCCCCAGCATGAGCGCTCCCAAGGAGAAAAGGAAGGTCATGAACGGGAGGGAAAAAATAAATAAAGAGCCAGGTCAGCGCCAGGGCTTGCTTGGCAGCCTGGCACCTCTCCTGCTCCAGGCCTGGGAGCTCGGCCAGCCCCCGGCTGTCCCCGGTTTAGATGCGACTTTTGAGCCTTGCTGCACCGGGGCTCTTGGCTGAGTGCCTCCCCCCCCAACCAGCGGTGATGGGAAGAGGAGCAGGGTAGGGAGGAGGCCCTGCCAGGCATCCCCACTCTGCCCTTCCCAGCTGGTGCCAGGAGGGAGCCCAAGCTCCCTGGGCAGTGTGGGGGGAGCCAAGCACCTCATAACCCCCTGTCTCTGCTGCAGTGAGGCTCCATGACAGCATCTCCGAAGAGGGCCACCACTACCTGATATTCGACCTGTGAGTGGTGTTGAAGTGTGTCTCCTACCCTGTCTGCATCTGCATGCTCCCCATGAGGCGATGCACCCTGTGCCCCTTGTCCCCCCCCATCTCTCCCCCACTCTTCTGTGAGCTGCCCTGTAGTTTCTCCATGCATGAGGATGGAACAGCAAGTTTTGGGGCCCCCAATGATGGCAGCTGGAGCAGATGATCCTTGTAGGACCCTTCTATTCTATGTCCTGTTTTATATCCCGTTCTGTGCCAGGCAGATGAGAGTTCCCCTTCCCCACTCCACCTGTGCATGGGCAGCAGCACTTGGGGGGGGGCGTGGGGTGGGGGCGTTGCCAGAGCTGGGCGTGATGCAAACAGACCCAGCCCCACTGCACGCCCAGTGTGACCGCCGCCTGTTCTCTGCCAGGGTCACTGGCGGGGAGCTGTTTGAGGACATCGTGGCCAGAGAGTACTACAGCGAAGCGGATGCCAGGTGAGCAAGGACCTGGGCAGGGAGGGGACAGGAGGTGTTCCCTGTCCCCAGAGCTGCTCCTCCCCAGGGCCCTACACACCCTGCTTGCTGCAATACAAGCTCCCTCTGTGCTGGGAGCTGCTCTTTGCCTCATGCATAGAGCGTAGCCCATGTTCAAGGGGTCGATAAGCTCTGTGCTGCTCCTGCCTGCATGGAAATATCCCCCATCTCTAGGCAGAAAACAATCTTATTTAATGGGCTGCTTGCGCTGAATACACTTACAACCCATCCTCTTGTTAGTGTCATACAAATAAAATAAAATACATGTAAATAAAGACCTTCTGCCTTGCAGTCAGCTGTTTTGGAACAAAAGTGATCATTGCCTCATTCTTTTTCCCTTCCTCACGCACGCAGCAGAGCTGGGGTTTAATGAACTAGACACAAAGCAAACAGACATGGCAAGAGCCACCCGCGTTAGTGGGGCCGGGGAAATAGGGCTGAAGCGAGCATCATCTGCCTGCCTTTAGAGACTGAACCTGGGCTGGCGTCGTGCCTGCTCCACCCAGCCCCAGCTCCCTGGTGTCACGTCTGTGGGAGCCCACGGGTGCACACGTGGCCCCAGCTCCCTGCTTGCCCTGGGTCACCACCTGCATGTGACGTGTGGTGGAGAGGGACACCAAGCCGTGCTGCAGGATGCTGGTGGGATGGGGAGCAGCGCAGGGGGATGAAATGCAGCCAGGCACTGCCTGAGCTTTCTCCTCTCTTTGCAGCCACTGCATCCAGCAGATCCTGGAGGCTGTCCTGCACTGCCACCAGATGGGTGTGGTCCACCGGGACCTGAAGGTACGAGCTGCGTGGATGGGCCTTTTGGTGGTGGTGGGGTGGGGCAGACCCCATCAGTGGCGCAGAACCCTGTGGAGCAATGCCTGGGATCCTCCGGGACAGGGAGGAATGCCTTATAGGCGCTCCTGAAATGCCCCAGCATCTCCGGGGTGAGACAGCACAAGGGAGAGCAGGCAGAGAGGTCCTTGAAGACCATGCTCCCCTATGGAACCGGGTGCATTGGGATAGGCAGCCCCACAAAGCACTGGGGAGGAGCACATCCATCCTTCCCCCACGTGCTCTGGGAAGCCCTCCGGCAGAGCAGAGCCCCCAGGTTGCCTCTGCCCCTCTGTGACCATCTCCTCCTCCTGCAGCCTGAGAACCTGCTGCTGGCCTCCAAGCTGAAGGGAGCCGCCGTCAAGCTGGCTGACTTCGGCCTCGCCATCGAGGTGGAGGGGGACCAGCAAGCCTGGTTCGGTGAGTATGGCAGTGGGTTGTCCCCCAGCCCTCACTCGTGTTTGGTCAGTGGGACCTGGGAGGCTCCAGGAGGGCTGAGCATCCCCAGGGATGGCTCTGGGAGCATCCCAGCAGCCTGGGAAGCACAGCTGAGTTCGATGGCTCCTGCTGTGCCCCTGGAACAGCCCTGATGAGCAAACAGCTCTGTGGGAACTCAATGAGTCACCGAGATGTCCTGGTGAGACAGACACACCAGAGGCAGAGGCGAGGAGAGCTTCTTCCAAGCGCCGGCGGTGCACGTCGGGGCACCCCGAGCTGTGCACCATCCCGGGGTCTGCCTGCTCTTGCAGCTGCTGGCCTAAAGCTGGGGTTTGCTCTGCTCTGGGGAGTCATGGAGGTTCCTGGAGGGAGGGTGCCCGCCCCATGGGAGGGTGCAGGCTGAGGCTCAGCGCTCGGGCAGCAGCTGGCCAGCTGTATGGGGATGCTGGCTGCCTGCGGGGCGCGTGATGGGCTCTCTGTCCCAGGTTTCGCCGGCACCCCGGGATACCTCTCCCCCGAGGTGCTCCGGAAGGATCCCTATGGCAAAGCCGTGGACCTGTGGGCTTGCGGTAAGTCCCACCGGGGCTGGGCGGTGCGGGATGCAGGCAGCTCATGTGACCTGTCTGGAGTCACAGGCACATTGCGGGGAGGTCAGGGCAGAGGATATGCAGCCCCCAGGTAGGGGGCCAACCCTTTTGCACCATGATGGGAAGAAGGTGTCACCCGGTCTGGGGCTGTGCATGTGGCTGCCAGCACCATGTGTGCGGGTCAGCCGTGCATCTCCCCTCACTGAGCACATCAGCGTGGAGCTGGACCCACCAGTGAGCCTTTTGCTTTTCCACTGGGGAGCAAAACCCTAGAACTTTCTCAGTCTATCTCTCTGAGTTGGGCCGGTCCCTGGGCTGGGGGACCTCCACACCTCCAGCAATGCAGAGCCTCCCGCTCACCCGCTGACCCTGCATCTCGTCCCGGGCAGGCGTCATCCTCTACATCCTGCTGGTTGGGTACCCGCCCTTCTGGGATGAAGACCAGCACCGCCTCTACCAGCAGATCAAGGCCGGGGCTTACGATGTGAGTGCGTTTCTCGTGCTGCCCCCTTGACAGTTCCCTCTTTCTCCTGCTGTCCCCCCCTTGCAGCCTGCTGCTCCAGTAGAGCAATTGGGATGAGTCCGATGGCAGTGAGTTTCCTTCCTGTGCTCTGGTCACAGAGGGATGGCTGAGATGCTGTGCCTGGGTGCACACACCGGCACCTTTCAGGTCCACTTTGCAGGACAGATGGGTCTTGTCCTGGGTCCTTTCCACCCTTCACCTCTTCTCTCCAGCTCATAGCTCTTTCCAGTTGCTTCCATGAATCCCTTTGCCTGCTCCTGACCCTGGAACAGGGTTGGAGGAGAACCAGCCCAGCTGCGAGAGGGCTTCTGCTCCTTCCCTTGCTCCCTGCATTCCCTCACTTTGGTCTCTTCACTTGGCAGTTCCCCTCCCCGGAGTGGGACACCGTCACTCCCGAAGCGAAAGATCTCATCAACAAGATGCTGACCATAAATCCCTCCAAGCGCATCACAGCAGCGGAGGCTCTGAAGCACCCCTGGATATCGGTGAGCTGGGGGGCACGCACCCACGGGAACCCAGGGTCTGGAGGCACAGGGGTTTGCAGCGGGATCCTGCACACAAGTGCATTGCTCCTGCCCTGAGCCGGGTCTCTCTCCTCCCAGCACCGTGCCACTGTGGCCTCGTGCATGCACAGGCAGGAGACGGTGGATTGCCTGAAGAAGTTCAACGCCCGGCGGAAGCTAAAGGTAACTCACACCCTCTCCTCTCCAAGCAAAATGAGACTCTGAGACCTCCATCTCCCCAGGCTTTGCCATCCAGCTGGGTCCCTCCCTGAGGCTCCCACCCCTGGCTGCTGCCCATCCCCAGCTGGCAGCACCACGCTGACAGTGGGCTCCAAGAGGCTCTGGAAGAGGAAACATCTCCTCCAGAGCCAGTGCCACAAGCGCTTCCTGCAGCCTCCTGGTCAGGGACAGCGCGGATCTGCATGAGCCAGAGCTGCTGGTGTTCCAAGCTGTGTGGCACGGAGCAGGGCAGCTGCAGGCTACTAACATGATTATCAAGAAAAGAAACTGGCTATAAACTGTTATTACTTTTCAGCTAGACAAGTAATCGAATTAGTTCAGGCATACACTTCAAAATAGTAATGCATTACTGCAGGCAATTAGTCCTAAGTAATCTCATTATATGCTAAGCAACTAGTTGGTAGAATCAGCTGCAGAAGGGGCAACATTTTTCTGAATGTTATTCTGCAGCGTTGTACGGGTGGCTTCCATGAAAAATCACTGGCTTTCACTGCAATTAAATCCATTTCCGCTGCCGATGGCTCCCCGTGCCACCAGCTGCCATCCCCGTCCGGCAAACCCGCGCTGTGTCGACAGCAAGACCAAAATGTGCCCCGGGTTAATGAATATCCCTTTAATCTTGGAGGGAAGGCGGTTTCAGAGAGTGCGACCTAATGCCATGGTGCTAGGGATAAGGAGTCAGGTACTGAGGGCTGCTTTTGAAGGCAGGAGGAGAATATCAGCCCGTGGGCCAGGTTCCTTCCAACGAAGTGTCCAGGGGACAGGTGACAAGCAGGGCTGGGGGGCACAGGGACCCAGTGGCCCTGCACCTCCTTCCCTTCTGCCTTCTGTGTGTTTCAGGGAGCCATCCTCACCACCATGCTGGCCACCAGGAACTTCTCCGGTAGGTGCCGTCCCCGGGCTCCTCTCTTCGTGCCAGCACCCGGGGCAGAGCCCGGGCAGGCTGCAGCCAGGTGCTGCGGGGTGGTGGGTGCACAATGGTGGTGGGTGACCCGTGGTGGCCTGGGTCAGATCACTCAGAGAGAGAAAAAAAAACTCTGTCTGAGGCATAGTGGTCCCCAGAAGTTTAGGATTTGGGGTTCGAGTGCACCCGCCCATCTTGCTTGTGTCAGGGTGGCGGTGCTGGAGAGGTGAGGATTCAAGGCAGCTTTTGTGCCCTCCTGGAGATGTTTGTGGTGTGGGGAAAGAGCCTCAGAGAGCAGGGCTGCAAATGTTGGATGAGCTCCAGGTGCCACAGCAGCAGTGAGGTCCCTTCGGTCCCCCTGCCTTGTCCTCCCCAGGCAGGAGGGCGCTGACCCTGCAGGGACGCTGCTCCCTGCCCTGAATCCCCACATCTCCCGGGCTGCACCGGGAGGCAGGGGCAGGGACAGAGTGCGGCAGCCCAGAGGGGTCTCAGCACAGCCTGGACTGGGCTGGCTTGGCATTAGGTGGGAATTTGGGGGTGCTTTGCTGAGGTGCCCCCAGAGATGGGTTTTGGGGTGGGCAGGGGGAGATGGGGGCTGCCGGCCCAGCCAGGTGCCGTGCGAGAGGGCCACAGCCGGGGCCGGTATCTGCATTTGTCACGGGTGGGGGGAGGATCGTGCTGACATATTTAGCACTTGTGGGCAGCGTGTGCGGGGCTGGAGGAGTCCAGCAGCTGGGGGGGATCCGGTTACGGGAGGCGTGAAGCATCAAAGGGCAGGAAATTCAAAAGCTTCTCCCTTAGGGCTTCCCATCCCACACAGCCCAGGGTCTGCCCATGCCCCCTGCCCACCCCAGTGGTCCGCAGCATCGGCATGGGGCTGCTCCCATGGGTACCCCAGGGTGCGGGGTTACCAATGCAGCCCGGGGGTCCGGGGCTTAGCCAGCAGCCGGAGGTGGGCACGGGGGAAGGCGTCTGCTTTTCATCATTGTCAAAATGTGGGCTGCAGCTGTCGGGCCGGCGGGCCGGCAGCACATGATCGCGGCAGCATGGGGCTAAAATTAGAGGGCGGCAGGCGGGCGGCCCATTCCAGTGACGTGCCGCCAGCACCCGCGGGCTCCCCGTGCGCCCCGCGGGGCACCCCACGGACTCGGCGTGAAATCTGGGGCCAGTCATGTCCCTCGTGGAAAGCCGCCCCAGTGGGACGGGACGGTGCTGGAGAGCTCACCCCTGAGCTCCCAGGGATTGTGCTGAAGGGGCTGCGAGAGGACGAGAGCCGTGGGGCTCTGCCGCCGGACACCATGCTGCTGATCCTCGGCCTCCTGGTCCTGGTGCCCTGCCTGGCTCTGCTCACCTCTTTCCTCCTCTCTCCAGGAGGCAAAAGCGGCGGCAACAAGAAGAATGACGGCGTGAAGGTAAGCCCCTTCCTGCCCGCCCCTCTGCTCCCGGTGCTGGCGGTGGGGTCCCGGTGTCGTGCCGGCGGTCCCCTTGGCACCCAGTGCTTTGAAGGGTGGTTGTTGGCTCGGCCGTCCCGGTGCGTCCCCGGGTCACCAGCATGTCCCCGTGCCGCTGGAACAGCACGGAGCAGGCTTTGCAGCATGGTGAGGGAAGGGGCTGGTGCTGCAGCCAGCAGCAAGGGAGCGCAGGGGGGGTCTCGCTGCTGCTTCACTGGCTGAAAAATGTTCTCGCCCCCTGCTGTGTCCGTGGAGGGGGAGAGGGGCTGGGGAAGTGGTTTTGCAGCCCCGAGCTGGGGCTTCAGGCTGGTGGTGGCCACATCTCCTCAGCCCTGGCAGGGTCCTGTCCTCACAGGGGTTTGGGTGGTGGGGCTGGGCTGACACCCCCAGCCCCATCCCATCCCCAGGGTTGTACATGGGGGTGTTTAACCCTCTCTGCACCGCTCCCAGCTCCTTTGCCTGCTGTAGGCAGAGCTAATGAGTGCTCTGGCTTGGCGATGCGCTGGAAACAAGCCAGTGCTTGGAGGGCTGCAGAGTCCTCAGGTTCCCACAGCTCTTCTCCTTGACGAGGTGGCTCCCAGAGGCAGCAAAGCCTGGTGCCCAGCAGCTGCTGCTGGCAATGAGACTTGGTGATTAGCAAGCTGCCTTCCTTCTGTGGGAGGAATGGCCCAAGCCGAGGGCTTTCTCTCGCTCTGTCACCCATGTGGACACAAGTGATCGCTCAGCAGTGGAGAAACGGCGTGATCGCATCCCCCCACCCTGGGGGAGGGATGCAAGGTGTGAGGCAGATCTTTGGGAACCCCGACTGCAGCACGGCCTCTCTGCTCCCTCTGGTTCTTCACGGACCCAGCTGTTGGGCTGTGAGGGGTGCAGGGTTTTGGAAGGGCAGAGCTCTCAGCTGGTTCCTTCCTTCCTTTGTCCAAAAGTTCAGTGGAGCCAGGGGTCTGGGGATGCCTTGTTTGCTCCCCTTCCACCAGAGTCAGTGGCTGTGACAGGCCACGCCTGCAGGGTTTGAGACCACACAAAACCTAGGCTCAGCTCCTCAAAGCAAAATATTCTGGCCATGCAGCATTGTTCTGCAACATGAAGCTGATGGGCTGCATTGCTATGAGAGGACACTGCCTTGGGCTGCGATGCTGGGATGTCACGTGGCTTCCAGAACAGGACTGCTGGCTTTGCACAGGCCCCAGGGGAGTCACAACAAGCCACCTGCCAGCCTTCCTCTGCCGGTCTGAGGCCCCACCTGCTTCTGCAGTCACCTGAGCAGTGATCCCAGGTAGAGGTGACTCAGTGCGAGTTGCTGGAGTGTAGGTGAGAGCAACAAGGAGATGCTTATTTAAGCTAGGATGGCTTCATCAGGCATGGTCCTAAACTGAAATTTCTGGCAGAAGAGAACAGCCTTGAATTTCATCTCTAGCACTGCAGGGATGGTGTGGTGACAGAAGACCTCTTGCTGGCTCAGCTTCCTAACGAAGCTCCCTCTTGGCTTTCCAATAAGATTGAGGGCGAGAGTTAGCCTGGAAGGGGGACACATGCTGTGGTAGCAAAACACCTAGTTTGGGTAAGGAGCCTCCTGGCCCATGGGTGAAACTCCACAAGGAGGGTCGGGGTGGCTGGTTCATGTCCCCAGTTGTGTCAGCACCTCACCGGTGAGCAGGCAGCAGCGAGGGATGCTGCACCCCGAGAGCAGCCAGCGCTGGGCTCTGGAGGGTTTCTTTGCATCTTGCTGGGAATCCTGTGTGGGTGGGTGGGCAGGTGGGGACGGGGCTGGAGGCCAGGCACATGGCGTGGTTTCTCACTGGAAGAGTTGTCCCCACCTGGAGACACCACCTGGGCCGACCTTCCACGGGAGCAGGCAATTCCCTGCCCGAGGCTGGCAGCAGGTAGCTGGCGCTGTCTGCACAGCCCTCCAGCACCGGGAGGGTGCTCGCCCAGGCTCGGAGGGCTCAAAGCACCCTCCCAAGGAGGTTCCCCCTCTACAAAAATCACTCATGGGACTGAAAATTCCTCTCTGCCCCTGCTCTGGGGTCTCCAGGAGTTCTTCTGGTCCCAGCAGCTAGGAAACCTTCACTGCCCTGTGTAGTGTCACATCTCGTCACATCGTAAACTAATGAAGTCACTGCCCCATGTCACATCCTGTCCCGTCCGAAATTAATGAGCTCACTGCCCCGTGTCACATCCTGTTACTGTATGTCCCGACTCGATGCGGTCACTGCTTTGTGTTGCATTCTGTTGCGTCTGAAATTTCTGCAGTTTACTGCCCCGTGTCCTGTCCTTGGTTAGCAGAGGCTGGGAGCCCTTCCTGCAGCCTGTCTCTGGCTGTTGCCCCAGGGAAGGAGGGGTGAGGATTAACTCAGCAAAGCAGGGGAGAGCACACGGGCAGGGGGGGAACTTGGTGATGATGCTGGTGGGAGCCATTTAGGTTGTGAAAGGAGCAATGAGGGGGGATGGATGTTAGTTTTTGCACTGCAGCCTGTCCAAACACCCTAACGGATTGCTGCATGGATATTTTCCAAGAGTTTTGCACAGTGCATGCTTCTCTTCCCTCTGTGGGGCAGGGAGAAATGGTGCCTTATTAAATGTGCTGGTAAAATGCTTTTTATTTGGCACTGCAGCTTCTAATTCCTGTATTGGTGCTTCCTGTCACCAGCAGTGGTTTGTACCCTGGGAGATGCAGGTGGAGAAAGGGCCTGAGGCAGCATGCATGCCCTTTGCCTCTTGGTGGAGAGGAGGGAGCATCCAGGAGCATCCCAGTTTGGGACTGCAAGCAGAAATGGGGCTATGGGGTCTTCTTTTCCAAAGCCTTAGAGCCTAGTGGTAGTGGTCAAGGATGGAGATGAATCATATCACAGAATTAAAGAGTGGCTTGGGTTGGAAGGGACCTTAAAGATCATTTAATTCCAACCCTCCTGCTGTGGGCTGGCTGCCACCCCCCAGATCAGGCTGCTCAGGGCCCCTCCAGCCTGG
The DNA here is from genome assembly GCA_013399715.1 of Alectura lathami. Lineage (NCBI taxonomy): Eukaryota > Metazoa > Chordata > Aves > Galliformes > Megapodiidae > Alectura > Alectura lathami. The sequence goes on along the minus strand of VXAV01003695.1, from coordinate 49,285 downwards.
CCTTGTGCACCGCCAGGGATGGGGCACCCACAGCTGCTCTGGGCAGCCTGGGCCAGGGCCTTGCCACCCTCGAATACATGCATGTGTAAGATCTTCTCTTTGGAGGATACTTGATTCAGAGCACCAGAGTTGTGCCAGGACAGCTTCCTACACGATATGTCTGCCTTGCAGGGTCAACAAGCAATGGCCACGCTGGCTTTAAACCAGCCAGCTTCGTGCTGGAGACAAGCCTAGGTCCAAAATGACAAAGCTAACCAGGGGTGTCCACACTGGTCAGCAGCATGCACAGATGTGCCCGGAGCAGCTCCAGAGTCCGTAAAACTTCAGGTTGGTGCTGGTGCTGCATACCCAGGCACAGGGGTGTGCAGGTGGCGGAGCAGCCAGAGCGTTTTAGCATCTCACGTTGCTCCTGTCAGCTTGGTGGCCTGGTCACAGAGCCACCAGAGTGGTCACCTGCTCCTGGGAGACTTTTGGACTGGCCAGGTCCTTGGGGTGAGCGACAACAGGGACTGTGGCAGGTCAGGAGAGAAAGGTGCCAGTGGCCCCGCGGCACAGCCCCCGGGGAGAACCAGGTTGTCCCCACGCCTTCGCTTGCCCCTCCAGGAGGACCATGAAGGGTAGCTCAGGAGCTGCTGCCTCTCTCGTGCTGCTCTCTGCCTTTCTCACTCTGTGTCTCTTCCTGTTCCATCTCTTCTCCTTGTTTTTCCAGAAAAGAAAGTCCAGTTCCAGCGTTCAGTTAATGGTGAGTGTCCTTCGTCTTCCTCAATGCTGATATTGCTGGGCCTCTCAACAAGTTCCAGCCTCCCCCCGTTTTTGGAAGTTGCCTCGGGGTAGGGAAGAAGGGCCACCGGGGTTGGAGGGAACATCCTCAAAGCCGTATCACCCACAATCCCCATTAACAGGGTTGGTGCAGGCACTTGCTGGCCACCGGCTGGTGGGAAGCCAGCCCTGGTTCTTGCTGATGGGTTCTCATGCCGTTTCTCCCAGTTCTCCTGACTCAGGTCTGCAGGCTGCATCGGTCCAAGGAGCCTTGGAGAAACACCTTCCATGCCTCTGCGGGGACTGTATGGTCATGGGACACCTTGCCAACCTACATCGGGGTATTATGGGTAATACATCAGCAAGGCTCTGCTGGGAAGAGCTAGCAGAGCCATTGCTCTAGCTCCGCTAGCAGAGTCGCCTTGATGGGGCTCCCGGAGAGAGATGGGGGGTCAGTACCCCCTCCACCCCAAATCTGTCTAGTGCTCAGCTGTTGATGGAAAGAGCTGTGTCTCAGCCTTCGGTGGTCCATGTGGGTCTTGGAAGCACTCTGTTGTATTGTACATTTCTCTCCCTACTCTGCGGTCAGTGTGGTCTCTCTCACTCCTGCACAGTCCCCTCTTTCTCATCCCAGCTCCTCCTCGCTGTTAATTCGTACATCTCTCTCTATCGTACAGTCAACATGGTGTCTTCCACCCCTGCGCAGCCCCTCTCCCTGCCCCTCCTAGCACCCCGCCGAGCCGCCCCGGACCTGCCCCGTCTCTGTGTCCCTGCAGGCGTCGGTAGGAAAGGCAGCGCCGTGCCTGCGAGACCCTCCCCAGCCCAGCCCTTGTGCCCTCGGCACGAGGCCGGGGGGGCTCGGGCAGCGCTGCTGCGCTCGAGCTGTGGTGGAGGACGGGTTGGAGCTGCTGGCGTTTTCCTTGGCTGCCGTCCGGTCGCACGGCCGAGCGCTGTGGGGTCGGACTCGGGGGGCTGTCGGACACACGAGCTCCTGCTGGCGTGGGGGGAAGACCAGGCTCACCGTCCCCGTCTCCTCTCTGTTCTTTGCTCAGGAATCGTCGGAGAGCACCAACACCACCATCGAGGATGAAGACACCAAAGGTACCGGTGGGGGCACCCGGGGGTCATTAGCCTACCTGCCGCTCGTGAGGTGTTGGCTGTGGTAAACCAGTGAGGTGCCTTGGGGCTGTTCAAATGGCTTTTGCTCCTTAGGAGTGAAATGCCAGCACAGGTGGCTTCACTTCTGGGTCACCGCTGGGACACTGCTGGCGAGGAAGTGGGGGGTCACATGAATGGGGGTGCTCCCTGAAAACAGGCGTGGGGATGGCTGGCACGGCCACTCCCTGCCCTTCCTGTGCTCCTGCTGAGGTCCTGGGCTTCTCCGAGACCAACCTCCTTTGGGGAAAAGCCTCCAGGGGAAATCCCTGCCGCGTGCCCGCCTGCCAGAGCCAGCTTGCTAAGAATAACCCAGGGAATAATTTATCAGTGTTAATTTGTGAAGTCACTTGACGAAGTGATCTCGGCACAAAGCAGGATGGGCTCTGGCTGGATGCATCAATTGGAGGTGCTCTGTGCTGAATGGGCTCCCTCTCCGTTAGGAACCACTCTCCAACAACAACAAAAAAAAAAATCAGGCATGCTGCTGATTTGCATTTGAAGCAGAGCCTCACCGGTAAGCCCAGGGTGACAGTGCATCCCATCCTGGGGAGTCCAGCGTGCTCACCCAACCCCATCGCAGCCCTGTGTGGGACCTCTCCTTGTGTCTGGGGTGCAGCGTTGTGGGTGCCAGGCTGGCCACATCGCCCACCTTCCTAGTGAGAAAAAATATCAGTCGGACAATGCAACACCAGTGTTTTTGATTTTTCTCCCTTTAATTTTTTTTTTTTTTTTTTTTTTTTTAACCAACAGTACGGAAGCAAGAAATCATTAAGGTGACAGAGCAGCTGATCGAAGCAATAAGCAATGGTGACTTCGAGTCCTACACGTGAGTGGGCATGGTTCTGGGCTGGGCTCAGCCCAGAGTGGGTGCCAAGGAGCCTGTGCCCCCACCAGCAGCACAACCCTAGTGGTTTGCTGCTGCCAAGCGCAGGGTGATGGGGCTGGCGTGGCAGAGGGACTTGGAGACTGTTCTGGAGATGCAGGGGACACTGGTTTTCCAACCCTGTGCTTTCTCACACTGAGATGACCACATCTCCGCAGTCTCATTAGCACAGATGAGCCCATTTTCTGGTTTTGCAGAAAGATGACTAACTGTAAATGTGATTTATGGTGGAAGAAGGAACATTACATCCGTGGTATCCATTACACCCAGACTGCCTCGGGCTGCTTGGAAGCAGAACTGCTTTCTACTTGCTGAGCTGATGCTCCTCAGAATACACTTCTTCTGTGTCCAAGGCCTATTTAATTAGTGTTTGAGTGAGTGCAAGTCTGCATCCCTGCCCCAGAGGACAGCAGCGGGGATATTTTGATACAGAACAGAGATAATTAGTTTTTCCCTGCTGTTTTTCTCTTACAAAGAAGGCAGCAGTGTTCAGGGAGGTTTAACGGGAGGTGGTGAGTGATGCATGGACCCCACCTCATGGGGGACCTGGCTGGGGGCAAGGAACAGGGTGGGCTTCCTGCAGGGCCAGGTAGGCTTCTGCTTGAGGAGAGAGGTGGGCTCTCCTGCTGCAAACAGTGAGATGACCTCTCCCTTCCCTCTCCCTTCCGCCTCCCCAGGAAGATGTGCGACCCTGGGATGACTGCCTTCGAGCCTGAGGCTTTGGGGAACCTCGTGGAAGGCCTGGATTTCCACCGATTCTACTTTGAAAACCGTAAGCAGCCCCCTCACTCCCTGAGGGACCCTTCCCACCTCCCATGACCTGGCGACGTCCCGACCTCCAGCAACTTGCGGCGGAGAGGAGGGGAAGGGTGGATTTGGGAGCATCTCTGGCTGGTCTGGCAGATCCGAGATGGTGAATGAAGCCCACTAGGGCCATGCTGATGTGCTGAGGGCCTGTTTGGTTAGCTGCTCCCTAGGTGCACCCATCTCCATCTCCCAATCTCCTAACCCCAGAATCTCCCCTTCCCTCACTGAGGAGCCACCCAAAGTCCTTCCCCTGCCTCTTACCACCCGTCTTCTCCTCTTTCCAGTGTGGTCCCGGAACAGCAAGCCCGTGCACACGACGATCCTGAACCCCCACATCCACCTGATGGGAGACGAGTCCGCCTGCATCGCCTACATCCGCATCACGCAGTACGTGGACGCGGGGGGCATCCCCCGCACCGCCCAGTCCGAGGAGACCCGCATCTGGCACCGCCGGGATGGCAAATGGCAGATCGTCCACTTCCACAGATCCGGCGCGCCCTCTGTCCTACCGCAGTAAGCCCTGTGAGCCTCCAGGAATCGGGATCGGGGGGCACAGAGGGCATGGAGAGGGCTCCTTGAAGAGCTGAGGGTGCAAATGGGGTGGGATCCTGCCCCGAGGAGCGTGGCTGTGGGGTCTGTGGTGGGGAGGAGATAGGCGGTGGTCAGGAGAGGGCAGTGGGAGAGGGATGCTCTGCTGGAAGGGATGGCCGAAGCAACATCCTGCTCTGCCCCTTGGTGTTTTGCAGCTGAAGCGCGGTCCAGCCCGTGTCGGGTTTGTCACTCACTGACTGCCAGGGGAGACCCCTCCGACTCTTCACCTACGGGACTTTGGCTGTTGGCTCTGCTGCTTGGTTCCTGCTGGAATACCCCCTCGCTTCTCACCGCACACACACAACGGCCCCACCAGTGCCTGCAAGGATCCCATCTCCATCCCTACTCGCCGGGCCCCCTTCCTCTGCATGAACAAAGAAAACAGAAGCCGCAAATCTAAACCTGAGCATTTGACGCCTGCTGGGGCAAAAGCCGCCCCGCTCTGGGCTGCATGGCCCCCCCACAGCCCTGCAGCCCGACACATCCCATGGACTGGAATCAGACTCATCTTCTGCCTCCATCCCTGCCTCCGCTGAGAGCTCCCAGAGGAAGAGGAGGGCGCGGGGGCAGCTTGGGGTTGCTCTGTGCTGCATCCTCTCCGTGCACCGGTGGATTTTGCCTTGCTGCTATTGAGGTCTCCTCCTGCTGCCCTGAGCTCGCGCCTCCCAGCAGCCTTGGCCGGGGAACCTGGGCTTAAACCATTTGCAAAATTCAGCTTCTGTGTGCCCCAGTGAGGAGGGCTGTGCGTGGATGGGTGAGTAAAGGCGACCTGGTGTTTTCCTGCCCCCAGGAGTGTGGGCTGGGCTCCTTCCCAGGAGGGTAAGTAGGTTTGCACCCCGGTGAGCTAACCAGGATGCTCTCCCTCTTGCCTCCCTTCTCCCATGGGAGTGGGGACTGGCAAAATTGGGAGAAGAGAGGAGAAAGGCGACTGCTTCTCAGTACGGCCCAGACAGCTTGGCTCTGCTAGCCCCACCGATGGGCTCGGGGTTGCTGCATCACTCCCACACCCTGCTCCCATCCCTCCGGATCCCGCATCCCAGCCCCTCGCATGCAGCACCCGCAGTTCCCCACGGCACAAAGGCCAGGGCAGCCAAGCTGGCCACCGATTGGAGACGCAAACACCATCACCCACACGACACCTTCCAGCGAAGACGAGGAATGCAAGCTTTAGTAACAAAACTCTGCAGAATCTGGTTGTGCTTCGAAGAAACAAACAAGCCTTTAGCTATCTTCTACTTTGAGCGCATGCCTTTTTATAGGAAAAAGAAAACAACCTACTGTGTATTTCGTAACTTGATTTTGAGTATTTGCTGAAATGGATCTTTATGTAATAACTAGAAACATTCAACTGTTTAGGGTCGGGGGGGTGGGGGGATTTCTGGGGATTGCTGTTTTTTGTTGCGTTTACATTTGGAGAGGGGTTGCAACACCGCGCTGCTCCCACCAGGGCTGCCAGCGGGCAAAGCCACCGGGGCACCCATGTCGCTGGGACACCATGTCCCCAGGCTTCTGCACAGGGCTGCCTGCAGGGCCAACCCAGACGGGGGCTCTTTGGAGCCACCAGGATCTGGTTTTTAGGATGGAAGGCAGGGCCAGGAAAGGGAATTTTGGCCTTGTCCCTTTGTTGTCAGGTAGAGGTCCAAGAGGTGAGAGGGTGGTGGTTGTCCGGCAATGCTTCCACTTCTTGTTCTTTTTTCCAATGGAAGCCCTTTGCTCGTTGGCATGGGGCTGCTGCAGTGCCACTGCCCCGGGGACTTTCTAGCTGCACTCTCTTCATTTGCATGGCGTTTAACTTTCTAGACAGTGCGTGTGTTGAAAAAACAAAGAAATGAACAAAAACCCCGCTTGTTTTGGACATAAAAAAATGAGGAAAAAAAAAAAAAAAAGGAAATGTTTTTTCCATGTAAATTCTGAGTGTGTATTTTGCCTTTTCTGTGGTTTTGAATGCTTTGCTCTCTGTCTAGGCAGGGATATCTGCCTCGTGAAATGCAGCCACATCCTTGCAGACTGCAAAAATATTTTCCCACTGGATGGAGAAGCAGAAACCCAAACTGTTGGGGTATTAAGAGGCTGTGAGAGGTGTTTGGTGTGTCCTACTGTGCAGGGGCTGTGATCGTTCCTGGTCATGTGTATAGGAGATGCCTTTTGGGGAAGATATCTCACAGGTCCTCTTTGGGTGCAAGTATGTGTCCCCGTGCCTTTGGTGGATCTCTGCTGGTTGACCATGGAGCTTTGATGGCTGCAAGAATTGCCCCCAAAGCAGGGAAATCCATTCAGGGAGAGAATTAGTTTTTAAGGTAGAGTCGGGGTGTTTTCACAGACCCGTTTTTCTTCCTGTAGTTGCGTAGTGGTGACTTTTTTTTTTTTTCATTTTTAAAGGAAGGACTCAGCTCTTTCACAGTTTTCTCTCCTTCTCTCCAGTGCTGGCTCTGAAGTCAGCCATGGCCAGGGTCTCATCCACCTCCTGATGTCAGGAGTGCTTTGGGGATTGGTGTGAGATGGGCAAGAAAGGATGAGGCTGTGGGGCTCAGCCAGATTTTGGAGCTGCCGACAGGTGATGATGAAGCTGCCCCAGTAGCCATTGCTGGAAAAAGGGCTGGGGCAGGGGCTGTGTGGGGTTTGTCAGGGATGACAGATGGGGTGCTGGGGTAGATGCAGTGTCCTTTTACTGGGAGCCCACTTTGGGCAGTTCCTGCTGGAGGAGAACATCTTGGTTTCCAGGGAGGCTTTGAGCTGTTTTCTTGTAGGTGGTTTCTCCTCCTTGAGGCTCCCCTACCATCATCTCTCCAGGGACAGGTTCTTTGGGAGGCACTGGATGTCCTTGCAACACCCAAAATGCTCCTGATTCTTCAAAGGGAAGCAGAGTCTGGGGATTCAACTCTTTTAGTCTTCCAGTCTAGCTGAAGCCTGACCAAGGAAGACACAACTTCCCAACCTGCCCATGCTGGCAGTGTGAAGCACCTGCACTTTAGGGGTCTGTTCTGCATGGTTTCTCTCCCCACCTTGCCCTTGTTCTCCAGAGCAGGTTTCCGTATCCCCAGAGCATCTCTGAACAAGCACTGATAAACCAACACTCATTCTTTTAGTAGCCATGATGAAACACTTTGTCTGTCTTCCTTTGCATTTCTTGATTTTGCCTGAACTTGCAGGAAAACTTAAATAACATAAAAAATCAAGTGTCACAGCCATTTTTTTGGCTCACAGAGCAAGAGATGCTGTGGTTACATCTGCACCAGATGTTCTAGCTAGACAGTGTTTGAGCTGTTGGCACCGTCCCTAGTGCATGCTATCTGGTATTGCCTCAGCAATCCCAACAGAGTTCTGTCATCTAGTGATGACGAGGCCCAGGGGCTGTTCCTAATAAGCAATATGGATGAGGCCACCTTCTTGGGATGCCGTTTACCAGCATGGACCTCCTGTCCCCACCATCTTCAGGGATGGAGATCATTCAACATCCTAGTGCAGACACAGCCCAACTCACCCAGCCATCCAAGTCAAAATAAACTCAGAAGTCCTCCAGATTGCTTGTTTCTTCTGTCTCTCACAGTCCACAGGAGATATCCAACTCTGAGCACTTGCTGTGGTGTTCTCAGGCTCCCAGACCCATGGGTGGGGTTGGGAGCTACAGTTTTCTCCTTCCCAGGGTCCAGGTCCAACTGCAACATCTTTATTTGTCAGGTCTTGCTGGTGTATCTGCTCCGGAAGGAGAAGAGGCCACTCCTGGGTCTCTGCTCTTTGCTGGAAGGAGAAAATGCTCTGCTTCTCACCCCAGCCAGGCACAGCCAGGAGAGCTCTTTCCTCTTGCCAAGTAAATGCTCCACCTGCCAGGCGTCGAATCCCTGCCTAACCACAAACCTGCAAGCTGGATCAAGATCTTGCCATTGCCAATTTCCAAAGGTGCAGGTTCCAGCCCCTCTGCTCCAGACAGGGAAACCCAGACTTGAGCAGTCTGTGGGCACATCAGAGGATGGGACGGTGGCCCCTGCGCCATCGGTCCCCCAGAGGCCACCCCCTCAGCTGGATGACCATCCTGTAGGTCCAGGAGAGTAGGTGTGGAGGGGGCTGTATTGAGTGGCTCCTTCCTTCTTTGGGTTGTTGTCCCTTTTTTCTAACTGTTGCACAATTTTAGGGCTTTTGTAACATTTTTTGGACAAGCAGGGAAAATATGTTAACAGTGGTTTAAGAACAAAAAAAAAGGAGATCACTCTCTTATATAATATATATATAAAAATATATATACATACAGGAATTCTCTATGGAAATATTTATTTAAGATGATTGCAAAAAATATATTAATTAAGAGTATACCAAGCTTTGTCAAACAACAAAAATCAGGCCCCAGGGAGGGTTAGCTGCCTGTCCCCCGTAAGTCCGTACGGTTGCAGCTGAAGCCTTCGTGTTTTCGTAAGCGCACTCGATCCATCAGGTGGTGTGACCAGGCTGGATCCAGCGGACACTTGATGTGGGGGAGGGATTGATTTTGTTTCCTTTTCCTTTGTTTTGGAACCTGTGGCTGCGAACAGAACGATCGCTGCTCAACTAACGCGGACGCGGTACGCGGGGAGGGCGGCGGGGGGACTGGGCGCGGGGCGGGAGGGCGATTGTCGGTTTTATTCTTGGTGTTCAAGTGCAATAAATAGCTACTAACTTCTGAGCATGGAAACGGATGATTCTCCGTCACTGCAGTGACTCAGGCTGACCCCCCCGTCCTCGAAAGCAGCGAGGCCAGGACGGAGCCTGGCGTCCCCGGGCTCCGCAGCGCTCTGGGCT